>CM076582.1:774356949-774956949 GCA_034641835.2 Pinus albicaulis
CCATCGTGTTTGGGCCAAAACCATGACGAGAAATCGACATGTGATGGCTAAGGATGATAGTGCTCGATGATATGATTCCAACTCATCGAGAATTGTTCTGATCCGAGTTGTTGTTAGAGAGAAATGAATTTTTGAAGTTGACTAGGTAATTATTGGTTGCCAAGTCATGTAGGTTTGGTGTAAAAGGGTTCCAATAGATGGGTCTCTTCAAGAAAATTCGTGGAGGCTTAAAAGGCTATAAATAAGAGGTGTGTGATCCTCATTTTAGCATCCATCCTTGTGCAACACAACACAAACATAAGCGTTGAAGGGAAAATACATATCTCTGATCTGGCCGCAGTGAGAAGAGGGCATACCAGCATGGGAACAAGTCTATTTTAGGGCCGCGGGAAGGTGACTGAGTAGCTGGAGAAGGGTCCAAGCTGAGTGCATGACCGAAGTGTTTTTCTTGAAGGTTGGAGTAAGGGAGGGTTGTTTTGAGGTGAAAGGAAGGTGGGAAGACTCTTAGAAGGGATGTCGTAGCCCTACACAGCCTTGCTGTAGGGTGCCGCAGCTATTTGAAGGGAGGTCGAAGAGCTGGTGGAGGCTATAACAGCCCAGAATCATCAATGAGGGTCATATCCTTTCATAGAAGGGTGTTTGTGCCTCCTTAAGGCAATTCCGGGCAGAAATTAGATGACTGTTAAGGACTGGTTTATATGCCCCAACCAGGCCTAGATTGCAAAAGTGGAGCTACATCAAAAGAATCAACAAGGTATGTGTCTTTGATGAAGTGTTTGTAGGTGTTGGATCCTAGATAGGACCAGTTTTGGATCAGTTTGATAAGGAGCCTATGGAAGTCAAAGAGGAGGGGCAGACCTTGTGGTTAGAGACCCTAGACCAGTGACATTTTCCACAGTGAATGAGCAGCATACTTGCAGCAGAAAATTGTTATGCATTGGGTCAGAGTGTTGAAAAAATAGCCAATATTGAAAAAATACAATTTCTTGCCACCTTTAAAGGGTTTATGGAAAATATATCACATACTCTATTCACATTGCAATTGAAAAGAACTCTGAGAAATAATTTGGATTTTTTAGAGGCAATATGGCTTGCCATCCATTGAAAGAAAACACTCTCAAAATGATTCACTATAGGTTGTTTAACAAATGAAACTCACACATCATCTGGAATAAATAACCTAGGCACCTTCAAAGAAAGTATTCTTGCAAATTTTGAGATGGCAGGTTGATAATTAGTTTTGCAATATTCTTTCACTAAATCCACTGTTTTTCAACCAGTCAAAAGCTTACTCCCATTAATTTGTTGTTCAACCTATTTTATGCTCTTAATAGGACTAGGACTAGAGCCTTCAGTGAGATTTTATGGTTTAGCAGATCAAATCAAAGGAAGAATCTCATTTTCTCCCTCACTTGTCAAGATATTTTGAACATCTAAAAATCAATAATTTGCAACTGTTGTATTCAAATAAGCCACACATTGATTTTTTTAGACTTCCCAATAAGGGTATGAAACATTGTCTATAGTTGTGGACAACAAATCACATTGCCCAGGCATGGTACTAGTGAGCTCCAACACTTAACTACCATTCCACTTACTATATATGTTTCTGCTTAAAAAAAATTGAAAGCACAAAACCTTGATAAGACAGGGACAGTTGAATTTCTAAAGAAATGGTGTAAGAGAGAAGAAGAAAGCAACAGATTCAATGAATCAGGAGAAACACTAGGGGAAGAAGGCACAAGAAGAAGATTTATTTCTGCTTCCTTTTGGATTGCATCTGGATCAATTGAAAATTGAAATGGGTGGTTTTGTATCTCTGGCATTTGGTTTTGCCTTTGATTTTTTCATTGATGGTAATCTTACCAAACAATGGAATGCATCTCATTTATGTTAGAGGCGAGTGCATATCTCTGGAACAATCATTCCGAGTTGTAGCTCCAGGTTCTTCCATTGTTTATGCTTGAGCTGTTGAGTAAAATTACAATTAGTTTGATAACCAATTGGGACTTGGAGGGCAATATGGGTGGTGGTCCATGGAGGTATGCTTGATCAGGGCACTTATTTTATGCTGAAGGAACTAAGGATATATCTAAATATTCATCATATTGTATGTATTTACCACTTCATAGTTGCATTCACCATACTAGTCTTCATGTTGATAGGTCTTCTACTGAAAATACTGATCTTGAATAGTTTGTAAAAATTTCTTTTGTTTCCAATGAGGAGATGATAAAGTGGAAAATGTTGGCACAGAATCTAGAGATTTATAAGTCAATTATATGTCTCAAATTAGTGATACATTCTCATTTGAAATTGAAACAATGAATGTGCCCATTGGAGAGGGTATTTATGGCTTAGTCGATTTCACCCAATATGGTGAGATAGACAAAAACGTTGGATGCTAGAAACCCTTTCAGACTAGCCAATCAAGTGAAGTGATTCAAAGAAAGGCCTTCTAAAAGATGCCAAATTCTTTCCACCGATATATTCTCTACAAAAATATTAGTAAATATCATATTATGTTTCTTATCATCTATGCTAAGATGAACTGCCAAAATAATTACAGGTCCTCTACTTGAGTAAATAAGAATAGAAAGAACTTTTCTGAATCTCTATACCTCTCAGGGAGCCTCAAATGTTTTAGAAACAATTTTTTGGTGTAACCTGTCAAGAAAATCTCATTAACTCACAACATTTGACCAATCAAAACCTCTTAACTATGGCCAATACTTCCTAAACGTAGTAACTTTAACCAAATCAATGTCTTACTGTATCATGATTCATATCCTCCTCACTCAAATAGATGATAGAACACCACTCTTTGGATGAATTCCCTCAAAAGTACCAAGAAATGGTTGAAAGTGCAATTTAGAAAGAAGCTATAAATGCATGATTCATTGCCAATCAAAATCAATTTCCGACCAACACAACACATTCAAAAGAAGAATTCAACTCTTAGAATAATATTACATAAAGGACTCAAAACCACTCTTTTTGTTTTTCTTCAATGAAGCAAAAAGGAGAAGAGTAGAAATTTACTCTGTAATCGAGCGAGAACCTTCGACAGATTTACGATTCAAGAGTAACTTCCATGATCATCATTCAGACAAGTCTCAGCCATAGTTTCATTAGGATGAGTTTTCCACCACTGCCTATTATGACCGGCTAGGCATCTTCAACAACTTATTTTCTCCTCATAAAACTCTAGAAGATGATGAAACCTGCTCCAATGACCATAAACAATGCATGTTGTCAAACGAGTAACTTTGATGCACAATTAATTTGGTCTTTACATAGTATCATTTACATTATAAAAGAGTTATTTATTTCTATCTTATTTATGTAGATTCTCGTGTTATTTATTCAAAACAAATAACATGTGGTGGTTGATAATATATTCAGAAAGAGATCCAAAAACTAAACCAGTAACAGTTCCACAGGGATGTTGGTTTGCAAGGATTAAGAATATTGTCAAACATAGCCCTCAGGGTTGCTGACTAGTATTGTCGTGAAAGAGAAAGGCATTTAAAAATGATATAAGACAAAATATAAATTTATCATTTCCAAATTTGTTGGGACAAAATCATTCCATCAATCCAAGGGGAAAAGAACTTCATTGCTACCTCTAAAATCTGTGCTTCAAAATATAGATTCAATTATCAACTACAAACCCCAAATTTACTTGAAGACATCACCCATTGTCACCTTGGTGATCATCCTTCTCACATAAGGCTAAATCTCCTCCAACATAAGGGAGGAATCCATGATAAGCCTACAGATATGTCCTTCAAATGCTAAAAAAATAGATTTGCAAAATGATATTGTTTTTGTCTTTTAAGATTTAAAATGGAAAGCTAGGCAAGGCCTAGTTCCTAGTCCCTAGGCTATAGACTCTAGGCAACAAACAAAACTTTAAAAGTGATGAAAAATATGTGAGTCGTGACAAAACAACCACACAGCAAGTGTTATCAGTCAATAATGTATCCAATAAATATGTAACAGTGCTATCTCCTAATAGATGGAACATTTAAGGACAATGTTCTCCCCAACTTGATCTCTTGTAAGTCACATAGCTAAAAATTCCCTTTGAGGTGTATGATGCAGTGAGCTATCTCAAACCAAAGCTAGTGGGAGCCCATTCTGAATGAACCAAGGGGAATAATAAGGTTGTGCATCCAATGTCTAATCATATAGATAGGCCTAACAATAAGAGTCACTTAGCTACATAAAGCACTCAAAATAATAAAATGACATATTCAAGCTGATGCCCTCAAGGAGGGAAATCCAAGTGATTTTGATGTAGTTTGTAGATATCCTCTCTAATCTCCTAGGTTAAGTCACATTTAGATAGTAGGAGCTGACCTAGAGTGTCCAAATATTACCTAAAAAGGGCAAGTTGATTGATAGAAATGGCCACTAACTGAAGCAATTAAGAAGAACCCACCACAATTACACCAAGGAGGGGTCTATTGAAGCAATACCCTGAACTCCACCTAGATGATAGATTGAGGAATTTCATGTTAGCAGCAGATGAAGCATCATAATATAAGGGTTTAGAAACTCTCTATCCTATCCCAATCAACCCAAAGCAAGCCAGGTCCCCAGAACTTGAAGCCATAACGGGTCATGGCTCTAATGATCATGTACAAAGAAGTGCATCTTGAAAGAGATGTCCTAGAGCACTATCTCTTTAGGCAAGCAAACCATATTCCTTATTAAGTTGGGGCTATAATGCATGCCTCAAGCTAAGCTATACTCCTAATATCTGACAACCAAGTATGTGTAGGTTGTAGTAGTATGAATCCCATCACCTCCAACGTAAAAATGGTACTCATGGAGAGCATGCTGAGACATGTTTAAGATCATAATCTTAGTCTTACTATGTTCAAATTTAAACCATCAAAGATCACAAGAGTTGGAGAAGGCCTCAATTTGTCTCTACAACCCCTTAGGTGAGGTGCCAAGAGGATCATGTTGTTGAAAACTAAAAGCAAGGAGATCAATACATCAGGTAGAAGACAATCATCACCATCCTATATGTGATCCTAAGAAAGGAGTCCATCTCGTTGATATAGAACCCAAAGAGAGTTAGTGAGAGGGGGAATTCCTATTTGACCTCTATAATACTCCTAAGGTAGTCTAAGAAGATGTCGATAGCGCAGAAATGACCAAGCACTAACTCATATAGTCTCGTGATAGAAGCCAATGTCGTATCACCTCTAAAACAATGCCTCTCTCATGACAGAGTCAAATGGCTTACAAAAGTCAACAAATCAACAAAATATTTTCAAAGAGAAATGATGGGCCTCTCTAATAATGACACAAAGAGTGAAAGATGTGGTCAATAGTTTGGTCAGTAGATGATGGGCCTCTCTAATTAAGGATTCATCTTGACAAAGACAAGAGGAGTGTAAATTTGTAAATGCAGTCATTACAGTCCCATCCTATTTCAATGACCCTCAGCATCAAGCAACTAAAACTCCCAAACACATGATCACTGGAGTTCAAAGAATTTTTGAAGACAACTAACATGATGGCTATAGGTGCATCTTTTGGAACGCTGTTAGCTGCAGAACTAGAGGCTGAGAAGAGACCTTGAGCAGGGCATGCAAATGTAAATAGGATACCACAGAAATTCTGCCTGCAATCATAAACCAAGTCCTGAACTAACTTGGAACCTGAAGGTAGGAAAAGAATACATAGAACAATGCCTAATTTCATAGCAGAAGTTGCCCAAGAGAATTAATTGGTGTAAGTTATCTCTCCTGTGTATAATATATATAGGAATGTGCACTGGAATTAAAAAAGGAAATTAAAGGAGGGGGGGAGGACAACCTAAATTTGGGCCAAAATCAAATTTTGTTGTTGGAACCAACCTTTATTTAAGGTGATTTGTACACATGTGAAATGAAATTTATGATGGGCTTACCTGTGCGTGTAAAGTCTTGTGACCATTGCTAGGAGTAATTTCCTCATCCTATGGGGGATTTCCTATTGAAGAGCCCATTTCTTTGCACAACAGACACATGGAAGAAATGGGGTGCTCAACCCAGCTTATGAGGACCCAATGGATGAGTTTTCCCACCTTTAAAGGAGCCAGATGAGTTCACTTTGAAGCACTCTACACTTGGAGGAATCTGGGAGGCGTAGCTTTCCCTTTGGTCATTCCTTTGCCTTGCTTTGTGAGCCATGTGCCCACTTCATAACGGTTTTTTGACCCTTATAATAAATATTTTGAAGGTCTATACACCCTTTGAAGGGTCATTTATTGGAGGTACATGATCCTATATCAGAGAAAAAGGGTTTAGTGCCCACTTTGAAAGACATTTGGAGGTGGAAATCCCTTGTTTAGTGGAGGATTTGTTACAGCTGTGGAGGAACTTGAAGGTCACCCTCTCCCACTTATTCAATGGCATTGGGAGCCCTTGTACCCACCTTGGAGGAGAATGTTTGGGGTTGTCTGCCCACTTTAGAGGCTTTTGGTGGGCAGATTTAAAGACTTCTTAGATAAGCTATGTTGTTGATGGGCCTTGGGAGGCTGGATGCCATGCCAACAAGCCCTTCATCCCCTTCATTTATGGAGATGGGCACTTTGTGAGGGCTCATTCTCGTTCATCATTGTACATGTGGCATGAATTCCCCTAAATTCATGTAATTTTCGTTAATTAATTGTACAAGAGGGACTTTGCACCTCCTTAAGCTAGAATTGGGGATTTTAGCTTAGTAAAATAATATTTCACTGCAAGGAAAATTGAGCACCTCCTCTATAAATATAGTTGCTTTCCTTTCATTTTATCATGGTTGGATTTTGGGGAGAAATCTCTTAGAAGATCTAAAATTTCTGTGATTTTTCTCTCTTACAATTTGGCTATGGATGGAAGAGTTGAGTGACTTTTCTTTCTTGGGTGCAATTGGAAATTGTGTGGTCTCTTTTCATGGATGCTTATGGTAGATCTTGGACGATTCTTGGTGAAGTAAGTTGATATATTTACTTTGTCCTGGTATATTGGAATTTGTGTGATTAGGGAAGGAAACTAAAACACTATATGCAACATCTGGCCAGGGTTAAACTCATAATTTCTCAACAAAGACAATCACACAAAAGATACACTTTTTATTTTTTTCAGGAAACCCAACAGGGAAAATCTTCCTCCTTGATGTGGCTATTGTATTGATTGTTATTGAGCACTTGGATCTATTACAAAGCAATCTTTCTCTCTTGATAAAGTGTTCTTCTTCTCACAAAAATCTCAGCTAATATAATTGATCTTGGCTTTCCTTGATCACAACTTGATCTCGGTTCCTGCACACAATTCATCCTCTGTTGCCGCCTTGACTTGCTCTGCAAACTCTGCTCTCTTCTCCTTAATCTTGCACACTTGTGACTTACTACTGCTTAGGACACAAGCTCTAAACAGAATCAATCTCTTATTCCCTAGCGCTCTTGTTCCTCCTATTTCTTAGGACCCAATTATTGCACTCTCCACAATCAAGGCTCCTCTCACAAACTTGTGAGTTGTCTTGTCACACAAACCTTTGTGCATAAAACAATTGTCCTTTCCTCATGTATTTTTACTCTCTTTATAAATTTTATCCATGCTAAATAGTAAATTAGGCTATTTCAGATTTAGAACTCGAGTTTTTGATTGACGAGTTAACTGAGAGTGTCACTCTTTCTCCCTACAATCAACACTGGAGTTCTTAACTCGTTCGCCCTTCAATCAAGACTGAAGCTCGAACACGTTCTAATTGAACAGATAACTACCACCCAATCATGTAGTTAAACTGATGAAAACTCCTCTTATAACTGAAGCTCGAACTCCACGCATGATAAATTGATGATTATTTCAGTAAACTAGAAATAACTCATCCTAACTGAAGTCTAACTCATGAGGACAATTCAAGGTCTTCACTGGCTAAGGCACAAGCCAAAATACCTTGCTCGCTACATTTTGGACAGTAAATCATTTATTCAAGTTGTTTAAATGAAAAAATCCTCGGTGCAACTTACCTATAGCACTCTCTTCTTGAGTTCTTGCATTTGGATGGTGATCTTTTCTCTTATGTTGGATTTCTTTCTCAAGTTGATGCTATGGGTTCATCTGTCGTGTGATCATTTTTTTTCTTTTGAATAATACTAATTTCTATTATATAGTACAAAAAAGTATAGTCATGTTGCCCCTTCGGGGAAACCAACTCGCAGAGATAGTTCAAAAAATCAGAAATGGAGCTGCCCCAGGGGGGAAACCAACTCATAGAGAGTACCATAAAACATAGGAGAAGCTGCCCCAGATGGGGAAACCAGTTGTTGATAGAGTAGTCATAAAACTAAGATTATTGTGCATAAGAAAATTAAACAAAGAAACTGTAGCAAGGCCTGAAAATACTGGAGACAAAGGAGCAATGGCACTACTGAAGTTGGTCCTTTGCGTCCTATTGTTGCATATGTAGAGGTTCTTCCACAATTTAGCACCAATCATCAGAGAGAGCTTCCTCCTTCTTGGAGAGTTGAGGAGCCAGCTCCGACATGGAGGTGGAGCGAGCGCCTATGTCTTCCGCATTGTCAGGTTGCCTGACACCTTCAACAGAGCTGCTGCCCATGCTGTAAGAGGTTTCCTCCAGGGTTTTGACAAGTAGGGCCACCATTTTTCTGGGCATTGGGGAAGAAGAGAGAGAGAGTGTGGATTTTCTCAACCTCTTCCTCGAACTAGAGCTGGAATTGTCTTGTTGAATTTCTGGAATTCGAATTGAGAGATGGGCTTAAAGAATCTTGGGGTCAAAAACCTTCGGTGCATCCAAGGCCACCGAGAAAGCCACAATGCGCTCTGCCAAGAGGGGAATTGGAGGGCGAGAGGGACCACCACGACCACCACCACTGTGGAAACACATACAATGGTGGCGAGGCATGATTTCTGTGGAGTGCTGGGGATGAAAGGGAGGGACACAATGAGCGGAAAGAGACTAATGAGCAGGGGACGGATACGTAACAACGTGAAACAGATGAACAGAGGGCTAATGGATGGCGGCATGAGCAGCAGATGCATAGCGAGGACAAGCATAAAAAAGAACAAGAACTTGCAAAGAAAGCTTGACAGAGAACCGGATGGAGGTGCATGAAGAATGCAGGGGGGAGATGGCGCCATTGCCCATAAAAGGCCAATGAATGCAGCGAAGCGGTCGAGGTAGAATTGAATTCTCAGTACACCAGAGTGAATGCCCAGAAATGAATGAGGCCGTCAACTAGCTTAGGTTATTTAAGGCACTCACGCCTGAAGCAGGTGTCGCCTCGTGGTGAGGCCAGCTACATTACAGCAGAGAGGCCATGTGGCCTTCCAACAAGGCCTGTCTATTCACCTACATCCAAGTATCTGTAGTGTGATCATTATTAAAGTGTTAATTTTTTTTTTTTGGCTGCATTAGGCTGTGTTGAAGTGTTTACTGTAAATCTTAAAAATCCTTATGATCTTCTTAAGCACTTGTAATTGTACAGTGAACTTTCAATCTTGTGTTGAATTTCTTTTTAAGTTTTTAAAGCTCATGGGATAGGTTCATCTCCAGTGTGATCATTATTAAATTGTTGTTAAGCTTTTTGTTTGGCTAGATTAGGGTTTGTTGAAGTGTTCACCATAAATCTAAAAACTCTTTGAGATCTCGACAACCAGTTATTAAATTGGCCCTATCTCCACATAGAAAATGATAAAGAAGCCTTAATGCCAAAAACATCCAAAAACTGAGAAAGAGATTGTTAAAAAATTTTAAAAAAATTGCATAATCTTAAAAGAAGAAAAGAACATAATAAAGAGGAAAAAATATAAAAAGACATACATCCTACCAATACAAAAATAGATTTTCCAACAATGTAATTAAATTTCAATGCGTGCTATGCCATTTCTATGGTAGCAAACCAGCATAAATGTAAAATAATCCAAAAATAAACCACCGAAGGGAACATCAACATGCATCCACAAATCAATTTATGAAATGAAATTTTCAACAACTGACTAAATTTCATAACGCTACATAAACAATAGAGGAGACTAACAATAGAGTGGATTACCTGTGTCTAGTATGTAAAGGTCATTGTAATATATCTCTTCAGATTCATCTTGAGCTTTTTGAAAACCTCCAAATATAAATATACGGTGATCAATGATTGCAGCATTGTGCCCCTCACGAGCTGCTAGTCCTTCACCACTTACGTTAGGTTCCAACCATGTATTTGCAGTGGTGCCTAGTTCTCTGGATGAGTACTCTGCTTCCTTTTGCTGTAAATTTTCCTTTTCCTCCGGCGTGATCCAAAATCTTGCTTAGGGTTTTCATCACTGCCCAGTTCTCTGGATGAGTACTCTGCTTCCTTTTGCTGTAAATTTTCCTTTTCCTCCGGCGTGATCCAACATCTTGCTTGCGGTTTTCATCACTGTTTGCCCTAGATGATTGAAGAGGTCGAACGGGGCGGACAACACTGTTTTTCTGAAATGATATTCACTATGGTGCCCTTTTTATTTTCATATAGTTACACAATTGATCAGATATTCATTATGGCGCCCTTTTTGTCTTATGATAGTTACAAATTTGAATATTTATTATTATTTAAAAATATTTTAAATTAATAACATTCAACAAGGAAAATAGAATCCTACATAGATTTGAAGGATAATTTTATTTTCAGTTAATTACCAAATTGAATATTTATGATTATTTACATATATTTTATTTTAAATTAATAATATTTAATTGGAAAATAGAATCCTATATAAATTAAATTGAAAATACTTAATTGGAAAATATAATTTTATATTGATTGGCAGGTTTTTTTTTAGATAGTTATAAAATTGGATAGTTAGGAAATTGAATATTTATAATTATTTACTTATATTTTAAATTAATAACACTCAATAGTAAAATATAATTTATATAGATATGTTTACGGTTCTATATATATTTGTTTTGGAAATTTAAAAAAAAATGAGAAGTGAAGTGGACAAATTATTTACTTCATGGGTAGTAAACACTAGTAAAACTACACATTTATAGTTTTACTTTTACATAAGTGTTAAGGAACACATAAATAATTATGGAGGTAACCCTAGTTAAGTATTCATATCCATTTTTTATGCAAAGATTTACTCAAATTATACTGGAAATTAAACTATGGTAAATATGTTATTAACTAGAGTATAAGCTATCTTCAAAGATTTTATTTTTAGATAATTTTCCTACAAATATTAAGAATAAAATATCAATGAAAATATATTTTGAAATCATGCATGAATATTGCAACCATATCCACGTATTATATATATATATATATATATATATATATATATATATATCGAGAGAGAGAGAGAGAGAGAGAGAGAGAGAGAGAGAGATAATATTAATAATAAAAAGTTTCTTATAGTTAAAATATGTGGGTTTGTGAACATGACTAAGTGAACATGGGCTATGAAAATGACTAGGAGTTAGGGTTGGTCCATGCTCCTTTACTCAGTCTGCCTCCGCAACAGGTCCCGTGGGTGTGATACGACTAGGGGTCAGGGCTCACTGCTCGACCCCTCCTCCCAACGCGCCCATACATGTCGTTCAAATATAAGTGGCAGACATTATGGTTGAAAACCACTTATAGGTGAGATGGTAAGGCTTTGGAGTTTGTTATGGCACTTCATCAGTTTGATTCCTGCCAAGGCCTTTCAACCTTTAACAATTTTTTATCCAATGTGGAGGCACCACGTGGTGGCCTCTAGTTTGGCCACGTGGAAGCTTCCCATTGGGCCACCAAAATACACTGCAACCAATAAAATTCGGCCAAATCACACTTCAGTATCAAAATTGCAATATTTCATTTCTAGAGTGACACAATTAACAATTACTAACATAAATGACTAATTCATATACTTGTTGTACTTATTATTTGGTCATATATTTTAGTCCTAGATTAAATTAGTCATTTTAGTTAGTCGTTTTTAGTTTGGTCACTTGTTATCTAGTCATATATTTTAGTCCTGGACTAAATTAGTCATTTTAGTTAGTCGCTTTTAGTTTGGTCACTTATTATATAGTCATATATTTTATCCCTAAACTAAATTAGTCGTTTAAATTAGTCATTTTTAGTTCGGTCACTTAAAATTTCTCAAATTTAGTAGTAATTCACTTGAAATAATTGCGGTGACTAACTTTTTTAGTCACCTAGTCACTAATTTCATCATTTTCTACTAGTGCAAGATTGGCTGGATAGAAAGATAATTTAATTTTCACTCCAATAGAATAGAAGTACTAAGTTATCTGATGAACAATGGGTACATAAATATATTTATATAGAGGTGCATGAAATTTTCTTTTGTTCCTTTGCGCAAGAACTACAAGAGTGGTTGTTGCGCTTAGCTGAATTCCATCACTGTATAAAATATGATGCAGTCACCGAGTGAACTCCTTATTTGATCCAGCAAGTAGAAAATTTTGATAATAAGATCACCTGTGTGGTAGATCATTGGATCAATCACCTATTGGGAGGATTTGTGACTGAATTTTCCATTGATCAATTTGTGTCCTATTCTGAAGCAGAAAGAAGGTTTTTCAAAGGCCCTAGAGCTATGTTCCTGCGCTCATTGAAATTTTTGCTAAAAATGCTATTGTGTGAACGGGGGTTTTGTGAAAACACACTGCTTGAATGCATAAAATAGGTCCAACTATGTCCATTGGAATAATTTACCGTGAAGATTCTGAAAGATTTATTTATAGACCTCTGAAGCCTAGATCTGATAGTGAGCTTGAACTAGAAACTGGTAGCTCAAGTGTCTCTGAAGAAGAAAGGTCATCACAACATAAAACCTTGAGTTTGTTTCCAACTCCATCCACTCCAATTCTAAACTCACATCACTGATCACCCACTCCACTGCGTAGTCCATCTCCCCCACCACCTCCACCTCCCACTAATTTAGATATGTTTGCATCATTGAAGTTACCTAATTTGAGAGGAATTGGAAATGAGGATATTAATCACTTCTAGTTTGTGACAGAGGTTGTATGGAAGACTTAGCAAGTTAAACAATATTTATATTATAAAAACACAATTGGCTATTGCATTCAAAGATTGCGCATTAGATTGCTACATTAGGTATGCTCAAGAAAACCCTAATGCTACCTTCGAAGAAATTAAAGTAGCCCTAAAATAGCAGTTTCAGGAGCCGAAGTCATATGCGCAGCTGGTGACAAAAATGAAGGATATTCGTCAAGAACCTAATGAATCTATATGGGAGTTCGATTAAAGGTTGAAGCACACAATCATAGAGGGTGGATTTTTTATTGATGATACTCAGCATAAGGAATGGTTCATTGATATGTTGTTGTGACATCCGCGCAAGCCATTTCATCAGCAAAATATTGTAGCACAAGTTGAGGCAGTGGAGGTTTCAATGAAACTGGAAGCTACTCCAACACCTATTATGCTGGGGACTCAATATATTTTGAATAATTTGGAAGCCATGCATCTATAAATTCAAATTCTGTGCAAAGACAAAGGCAAGGAGGTTTTCACAAAGGTGTGGTGTATAAAATTTAAAGCTTCTAGGCACCATAAATACCAGTGTCATGTCTTCAACAATTATCTGAATGCTGGAGGTCATATTCCATTGAAGAATCCTGTATTGGGTACTATCTTTCAGATTTCTCGATTACATGACATAGATTCTTTCCCACAAATCATAAAATATCAGCCTGTCTTGAAACAATTGTTTTACAAATTATGTTCGTCATTAGGTCATGATGAGCAACATTGTTTTAATTTTAATATGATGTTGGATAAAACAGATATATATAGAATGTAGGTTGTGCCTACATCACCAGAATCCCCTTCTAGGTGCGTAGGATTCCAGGGAAGAGAAGGAGGCCAAGGAGGTGGATCCACTGGCCTAGGAAGAGGATAAGTCATTTGCTATAACTGTGGAGATGCTGGCCATTATGCGCATGAGTGTCTGAATCTAGCATGACAATACTACATGCATTGTAGGAAAATAAGACATAAAACTCGACACAAAATCTTCATATGGTTCACGCAAAAACACATGAAGAAGATCCCGGTGTGAATGTGGTTACTAGGAGTGGTGTAGAAACTAATGAAGATAAAGGAAGGAAACTAGCCACTGATGTATGGATCTGTAAAGCACCTGTAAATAAATAAGGCTTAAATATTCAGCTCGCGAAAGAGACCTTTATTGAAGCATGGAAATAATTCACAGAAGGAAGTACATCAACATCTGGTAAAACACTGAAGGAAGAAAGAGGAGATGAGGAGATTAAACAATTTCTACAAGAATGCATAAAGTTGTTGTGCCACAAGAAGGAAGTCGAAAATCTGCAGGCATTGATAGCTAATTGTGCAAAGAAAGAACAACCCATGGTAGAAAAATGAGAAGTCAATAAAATATACAAAAACAAGAAGAGAACAGGTAGGGAGATGCATATGACCGTGTAGATTGGTGCTTATGAAATGGACCAATTATTCTAGATCTGGGATCAGATGCTAATGTTCTACCTAAAAAAAACATGACAGTGCATGGGAGAGCCAAAGCTGGAATGGTCTACTATCCAGTTGCGCATCGCCAATCAACAAAAGATCATTCCTTTAGGGAGGCTGCCACAAGTTATGGTTAATATAGAGGGTGTTAAGGTGATGTCAGACTTTGAAGTCATACAAATTGTAGATTATAATAATCCGTATCCCACGCTGCTAGGATTAGATTGGGCCATTGAGATGGATGGTGTTCTCAATCTGAAGAGAAGGAAAATGGAATTTGAAAGCAATGGAGTCGGGGTAATCATTCCTCTAGATCTTGCAGAAGGAGAGAGGTATACTAAAACAGTGTGTGCTCAAGATGATATCGATCAAATCTATAAACTAACTTTGCACGAGGAAGAATGGATTAATCCAATAGCAGATGGGAATCTTAAGTGGGAGAACGATAGCTCTTATTTTTCAAACTCTGATGAAGAACTAGAAAATTGGCAGAATCGATTGCATGAGGTGTATGCATTGCAATGTAATCAAGTGACCTGATCTATGTGCTATATAACATCTGAGGAATGTGATTTACCGCACTATGATGGCTTAACTGATGTAAACATGTTTATAGGATAGCTAGAAAGGACTGTGCCTGAAGGACATAGATTCCATGATTTGGATCTTGGCTTGCACGCTACTCTAGCAAGATTGTGGGAAACTCGTCAAGAGGATATAAGTAATAGGAAGGAGTGTGCACACATGATGAGGTTATGATTTGAATGTCTAGTAACTAAAATGGAATATGTATACTCTGGAAAAGAGGATCCACACAAACATTTGGCTAGATGGCATCAGTTATGGGGTGTAGAACCAAGACCTGAATGGGTCCATATGTTTATTCACACGTCGGAAAAAGTGCCTACTGAATGGTACTTGGAGACAGAGTTGCACAAAGGCACTAGCGAATGGTATACACTGAAGAGAGTTTTATTCTTACATTTAGCTCGGAAAACCATGACCAAGCTTTGATTAAAGAAATTATTAATCCGCTGATAACACATACTATGAATTGTAGACAATTGACACTTGTGGAGTCTAGGAAGCCGTGCATGGTCAATGGAACCTCGATCCCCTCGCCTACAAATGTCAGACAAGTGCGCTCCATGATGATCCTTTTTGGGTATTACAGGAAGCACATTCCCAAGTATGAGTTGATAATCACGCCTCTAACCAAATTACTTGGACGAGGTGCGACATTCCATTAGGATGACGAATGTCAAAGAAATTTTCAGTTGTTAAGGGATGCGATGGACACTACTCAATAAGCTTTGAATTACCTGGTCAACAAGCCTGTGCTGGGGGGGATGTTCTATCAATGGTTATCCTTAGATCTGGATTATATGCGCAGTAAGGTGCGTCTTGCGGGCAGTACCTATGTGAGGAAGTTTTTTGGGTCACATAGGTGTAAAAAAATAGTCGTTGGAATAGTAAAAATGGATAAGACAAATTTATTACCATTTTTGGGAGCATCTAGGATGCATTTGATGAAGGAATTTTTACAGATTTGGGATTGTTTTGTCAGTAATGGAACCTCATTAATGCACAAGGAGTCGTTGAAGATGCGCCACAAGTATAAATATGACCTATGAGGTCGCAATGGTTCCCTTTTATTTCTAAGTGATTTTTGTGCTTTGAGCTCTTTCATTGCCATTGCATTTGATGTGTCTATGTTTGGTTTGGATCCAGGGTTTGACGACACATTGCGCTGAGGAGAGCTAGGATACACTATTCCTGAAACAATGACAACCACGAGACCAAGTGATGACCTTACTGCGCCTGAAGTGCCTATTATGGAAACACATATGCCATCCAAAACTAAGAAGGGGAAATCCTCTAGAATGAGCAGTTCTTCCCGAGAGAACACCCCAAGCCCGCACCCTTCATCGGGAGAGAAGATGAAAATACCCATGGCAGAAGTCCCAGAAACCATTGAAGAAGAATACGAGAATGTCGTCGAAGTGGCCCTATTCTCGCGGCTGCCAAGTTACATTGTGTTGTGAAAACCATTTGTAAAAGTGCCTAAGGATCTGGACAAGGTGCCCGCGAGTACCTAAGTACCCCTAATCCCTGATAATGTCCCAATGGAATGGGACATGCTTGTTGAGTCTCAAAAGTGTTTTCCATATTCATACATATTTCCATTATGTCATTACCATTTAGCTCTCATTTCATAACTATCTGACCTAAAACCCTACATCAAGTAACCATTTTCATAAATATATGGGTTAGGATCCTTGTCTTCCAAAGTTATTTATTTTATGTGTTTAAAGTAAATCTATGATTAGAAACTAGAAAATTAACATAGTTTCATATATCTATATATGTGTTATGAGTTTTGTGACATGTGTAGGTCAAAAGGAAGCTTCTAAAAGACCTTTATGTGGCCTCCCAAAACCAAATTCGAATTTGAGTGGAGAAGATCATGGGATCATGAGGACATGTGTCTCATTTCCTTTTTGTATTGAAACTTTAAGAAAATATGTGTCTCATTTCTTATTTGTATTGAAATTCTAAAAATACATGTGTCTTATCATTTCCTATTTTGATTGTAACTCTAGAGATAGAGGGAGAGATTCATGGACTCTCATTAATGAGATAACTTCTCATATTTTTGTATAAATAGGGGAAATTTTTTCTTATCAAGGGTGGTAGAAAAATAGGAGAAGAAGAGAAAGGATTATAGAGTGTCTTGTAACAAAGCTTAAGATGGAATGGGATGTAGATTTGTGAGTTTATCAATAAAGAAGTTTAGTTCTTTGATGTTGTTTTGATCACATTTTCAATGAGCTGAAGAATTTCACCAAATTGGTAGCAGAGGGCCCCTGCTATTCAAAGAGGTTTTGCATGTTTTCTAGATAAGTCATTTTCAATTCTGTTTTATCATATTTCCTTACTTAGACTTCTTTCTGAAATCATAGCTTTTAGCATTATGTTTCATGTCATTTTCTTGGATAAAGGATCCTCATGATATTGCAATTAGTCTCTTTCTCAATCTCTTCCAATACATCTCTATTAAATGAATGAGATTCAATTGTAATATTCTGAGTTATTAGCATTTCATTTTCTGTTACTTAGTTAAAAGGAAGATCCTCATTATACTACAGTTAGTCTCTTTCAAAAGCTCTTCCAATAAACCTCTAATTCATGAATGAGACTTGGTTGTAATATTGTGAGTTATTGATTGTTTTTCCTTATCACATTATAATTAATCTATTTCAAAAGCTCTTCCAATAAACCTCTAACTCATGAATGAGATTTAGTTGTAATGTTATATGTTGTTTCAGAATTTTATAGGAGATCCTTACTACATTATAGTAATCTTTTTTTCAAGCTCTTTCAATAAACTTCTATCAAATGAATGAGATTTTACTATAATGTTTTAAGTTACTATTTGTTTCAGCATTTCCTTTTATGTTTTAGGAGATCCTCATTGCATTAGAATTAATCTTTTTCACAAGCTCTTCCAACAAATCTCTAACTAAGTGAATCAGATTAAGTTGTAGTGTTTTGAGTGACTTTTCATTTCATGAATATTCATTTAGAAGCTGTAATATCCATGGATTAGCACTCTCTGTTTTCATCATTTTCTAGTTAGGAACATAATTTGCAAATAAACTCTGTTTTAATTCATTTATTAACATTTCATTTTCTCCCTTTTGACATAGATCTAACTTCATCTTTTTAGCATAGAGGAGCATACTAAGCATCAAACATAAAAACCCCAAAACATCAATAAAACACTAAAAACAACGAAGTAAGAAAAATGGATACTTAGGCACATATAGTGCATCACACTTCATCAGTTTACTAACTCTAGTTGATAATTTATGATTAGAAATTTAGGACACTAAATTGACTAAACATTTTGGTGCCATTGCCGAGGAAGTGTAACTAGGTAGCCTTATTTCTTCCATCTAAAAAAAAAAAATAATAATTTCTCAAGTATGCTCTCCTCCTACACTTTGTGTGATCTAGAAGATCTGGAAAAGAATTTTATGTTAAAAATAATAATAAATTATGTTTTCATCATTTCATTTCATTTTACAATAAACTTTAAAAATGATGAAAAATTTTAATTTCAATAATTGTTTTGTTTAATGAAATATATATGTATATTTTTGAATTTTTGAAAATATAATATATAATTTTATTAACAAATCAATTAAAAAAAATAAAAATAAATTTAAAAAAAATAAAAATAAAAATAAATTGGCACATGGAAATAAGACCCACGCACATGCATGAGGCCAGCCTTTGGTTTGGCTTTACGCATATATGCAGTCCTTCAATCCACACAAAGACCCATGCACTGCAATTTAAAAAAAAAAAAAAAAAACCTTCTCTTTTCCATATTCGTTTTTCCTCAAACAACAGTTATTAGAAATCATTTTTAAAAAATTGCACACAATGAAGGTATATCACATGAAGAAACTGTTGATGAGGAGAAGATTTCAAATTGTTGATGAGGAGAAGATTGCAAATTTCTGATGAAGAGAAGATTACAAATTCAATTGTAGGGACAGGCAATGGAAGTGCATCATATGAAGAAATTGCTGATGAAGAGAAGATTTCAGACTGTTGATGAAGAGAAGATTGCAGATTCCATTGCAAGTAATTGGAATGAGGGAGATCAATCTGAACTTCTCTATGAGATACAAGCCATTACACTTCAAAACCTGCAAATAAACACAAATCAAACCACAAGTAATTGCCAGAAAATGAAATGCGTAATTGTTAAAAGCACCCGCTTTTAAAATGAATTTTCTGAGCAAACCAAGGTGAATTAGAAAAAACTAAAACATGGGTTTTTCGGAAACGAGGTGAATTAGGTAATCTTAAATGAAATTTCTGAAATTCACAGCCATTTGGGAGAAATTCAGGGTTCTTCGGAGCACTAATTTGCAGTGTGCGTGAGAGAAAAATGTTTTTTTTTATGAAAATGTCACGGTTTTATAAAATTCAATTTTGAGAAATAATCAAGGATCTGATTTCCTTATTTGAAGGAAAATGTGGCAGAATTCATCTGTGGTGGCACATGATGAGTGAAAAATGAATTATTTGAGGTAAAGACATTATCACATGCGCATCAAATGCAAGTTGTATAAATTGAGAAGGATTCTGCTTTCATCTCCTTCATAGTTAGGAACTTGACTTTAGAAATTTCAAGCTTTTTATTTTTATCTTGCATGAAAGAGGCATTGGCATGGCTTTGTTTCAAAAATATTCATAAGGAAAATTATTTCATCCATGCTTTATTTCATTTAAAAAAAAAAATTATTTAAAAAATAAATAAATAAAATAAGACCTTTATTAATAATTTCCTTTTAATAAAGAAAAAAAAAATTCAAAAAAAATTCAAAAAAATTCAAAAAAAAAGAATCCTTCTTAATAATGGTTTGTAGGACAATTGGAAGATTATTTAGATGATTTCTAAACATTTGGAATTAATATTGTTGATGTGTATTTTTCTATAAAGTTTTAACTTGCAGAACACAATGAATCTTTGTGATACCAATTGTTTTACTAAGCACAGTGCATGAAGTCATCCGACAATAGGGAGTTGATTTATTTTTCATGGTTATTCTTTAAAAATGGATTGTTATCGATATCATGAATTGGACCGAATATAGAACTTTTTTATTTACCTTAACTTGTTTCATTTGACATTTAATTTTTGCGTAAGAATAAAAAAGAAATTAGCTACTTCTTTTTTAACACACTTATGTTCTTTATGTCAAGTTTTTTTTTGCAGATTTGGGATGATCGAATGATCATTAAAGGAAACTAATTTTGCGCACAATTGGTTTTCAAAGGACCGATTGCATGAGAAACATAAGAACAAGTCTATGTTCATATCCATCAAGACCATTACTTTTCCTCCCTTTTTGAATTGTAAATCCAACCAAGAAATTCAAAACAAACCACCATTATTTTCCCAGCAAGAGTTAGTTATTCATTTTCCTTCATTTACATACACTTTCCATTATTTTTTGTCTACTCCACAAATAAAAGCAAGAAGCTCACCTACATGCTTATTTCCCATTATCCTTTTCCATTTTTCATTGTCCATTTCCATTTCCCTTTTCCTATCCTTTTCATTTTGCAAATAAATCTTGCTTCAATGCAAATTATTGAATCCATAGTCCTTCAAAAATTAGTCTTTCATGCTTGTGTTAGATGATGGAGGATTCCTTAAGGTCTCCCTTCTAACAAGTCTTTTCCTATCGACATCAGCACATTATCTAGGTCCAAGACAAGAGTCATTAATAGAACCTTGAGGCTTGTATGCATTAATGATAAGTTCTCTCGCTGACAATCATGGGAATACATCAATCTCCCTTGATCGTCGGATCTTGCAAGTGGCTCGACATCAGTCCATTTATTCGTACTTTGCAAGATGTACTTAGGTACCTTGGCACTCATTGACATTAATGGTGAGTTTGCCTCGCATTGGTTAACGACAGTCATCAATGGTTGGTAATCCAATGACTTCTCTTCATGCTCGACATCAAGACATTTATTTGCATGACTAGAATTGTACCATCGAATTTTGTAACAATTGAAGACTACATCATTTCAGCAGTTTGCAATAGGAATCAATTTGTATTAGCAGCAATAAAGATTCCAATCTTGCCATCAGCACAAAGACAACAAAAAGAACAAAAAAGCAGATCGAATTCATTTGTTTACATAGTTCCTGATTCAACAACATCAATAGCCACACTCTTCAGTATACACAACTCATCCACATTTAAGGTAAGTGAAGGTATGTGGTTTTCTAATTTTTAGTCATGAAATTCATTAGAATGCTAAAATTGTAACTTTGGAAAAATTCATCACTCCCTTTTTCACATCGTCATATCTTTAGTTGGGGGGGAAGGGACATCATTTCATATCCACATGTCATACACTATCACACATTTTCATTTCATTTCTACCCGCATATACTTCCCAACCAACTATTGTTGCAACATGATCCAAAAGATTACATGCCTTGCAAATGATCAATTCATTTATGAAGTAATTGATTCTAAATGCTTTCATGAACTTTGATGCAACAAAGAAAATAAAACATTGTTACACAAGAACCATTGCTAAAAAAAACTGATTTTCACACAAGAACCAACCATAAAAAAATGTTGCAATCAAATTTATTATAATTTACCAAAAGAAAATATTATAAAGCAAAGTTTGGAATGAATCAATATGATTCAAAACTCATAAAAGATCAACTCGTGAACAAATTAATCATTGAAATAGTTGCATGAGGACATGCAACAACTTCAGTTGGGGGGTATGTTGAGTCTCAAAAGTGTTTTCCATATTCATACATATTTCCATTATGTCATTACCATTTGGCTCTCATTTTATAACTATCTGACCTAAAACCCTACATCAAGTAACCATTTTCATAAATATATGGGTTAGGATTCTTGTCTTCCAAAGTTATTTATTTTATGTGTTTAAAGTGAATTTATGATTAGAAACTAGAAAATTAACATAGCTTCATATATCTATATATGTGTTATGAGTTTTGTGACATGTGTAGGTCAAAAGGAAGCTTCTAAAAGACCTTTATGTGGCCTCCCAAAACCAAATTCGAATTTGAGTGGAGAAGATCATGGGATCATGAGGACATATGTCTCATTTCCTTTTTGTATTGAAACTCTAAGAAGATATGTGTCTCATTTCTTATTTGTATTGAAATTTTAAAAAGACATGTGTCTTATCATTTCCTATTTTAATTGTAACTCTAGAGATAGAGGGAGAGATTCATGGACTCTCATTAATGAGATAACTTCTCATATTTTTGTATAAATAGGGGAAGCTTTTTCCTATCAAGGATGGTAGAAAAATAGGAGAAGAAGAGAAAGGATTATAGAGTGTTTTGTAACGAAGCTTAAGATGGAATGGGATGTAGATTTGTGAGTTTATCAATAAAGAAGTTTAGTTCTTTGATGTTGTTTCGATCACATTTTCAATGAGCAGAAGAATTTCACCAAATTGGTAGCAGAGGGCCTCTGCTATTCGAGGAGGTTTTGCATGTTTTCTAGATAAGTCATTTTCAATTCTATTTTGTCATATTTCCTTACTTAGACTGCTTTCCGAAATCATAGCTTTTAGCATTATGTTTCATGTCATTTTCTTGGATAAAGGATCCTCATGATATTGCAGTTAGTCTATTTCTCAAGTTCTTCCAATACATATCTATTAAATGAATGGGATTCAATTGTAATATTCTGAGTTATTAGCATTTCATTTTCTGTTACTTAGTTAAAAGGAAGATCCTCATTATACTACAATTAGTCTCTTTCAAAAGCTCTTCCAATAAACCCCTAATTCACAAATGAGACTTAGTTGTAATATTATGAGTTATTGATTGTTTTTCCTTATCACATTATGATTAATCTCTTTCAAAAGCTCTTCCAATAAACCTCTAACTCATGAATGAGATTTAGTTGTAATGTTATAAGTTGTTTCAGCATTTTATAGGAGATCCTTACTACATTATAGTAATCTTTTTCTCAAGCTCTTCCAATAAAATTCTATCAAATGAATGAGATTTCACTATAATGTTTTAATTTACTGTTTGTTTCAGCATTTCCTTTTATGTTTTAGGGGATCCTCATTGCATTAGAATTAATCTTTTTCACAAGCTCTTCCAACAAACCTCTAACTAAGTGAATCAGATTAAGTTGTAGTGTTTTGAGTGACTTTTCATTTCATGAATATTCATTTAGAAGCTGTAATATCTATGGATTAGGACTCTCTGTTTTCATCATTTTCTAGTTAGGAAAAGGATTTGCAAATAAACTTTGTTTGAATTCATTTATTAACATTTCATTTTCTCCCTTTTGACATAGATCTAACTTCATCTTTTTAGCATAGACTAGCATACTAAGTATCAAACATAAAAACCCGAAAACATCAATAAAACACTAAAAACAACGAAGTAAGAAAAATGGATACTTAGGCACATATAGTGCATCACACTTCATCAATTTACTAGCCCTCGTCGATAATTTATGATTAGCAATTTAGGACACTAAATTGACTAAACAATGCTCACAAATATTCCACAGCTATGGTTCGATGATTGGGACATTGCGGAAGTTGAGAAGTTCCTAGAGTTTGCACAAGAGCTATATTTCGATCAAGTTACGTTTGAAGGAGAGGTTGTGCACCTTGAAATAAAGAAGGGGATGCTAGGTCTGCACGAGTCAAGCCTGCTCAATCTGCTGCAGATCCCTCATTTTAGGTGCAACCCCATAAATGATATATGTGTCTGACAATTGCTGGAATTAGTTCACGATGATGCACTCTAGTTGGGAGAGCGCATCCATATTAACACCAAATTAAATAAATAATAACGGGTCTATGTGCTATGGGGGCCGACCATATTGTTGACCTTAGTGGTAAAGCATAGGAGAAAGTTTTTGCTGATCAAATCAAGAAGAAATAAAATTTCAAAAGGAAGATATGAGGATTCATTGTGGAGGAAATAAATTAACTCATGGTGCATTTTGGTACACCCATATTGGCCTTCAATATGATGCGTAATTGGAGGCCCAAGGAGCTTCCTATGCATGTGATTGCGCTCACAGGACACTGTGAAAAATTTGTAATTTACAATTTTTCCAATACCCATGTAAATATTTTTTGGAAAATGTGCACGAGACTCAGGAGGAAGGAAAGCCCTTCCAATATGAGTGGCTCCTCTTATTGATTGCACTGATTGGATCAAAAACCCCGAAAGATACACAGTTCCCAGTCATTGAGCCAAAAATGTGCGAAGCTACATGCTATCCAACACTATGGAACTCTTCAGACCCAATGCGCACGAAAGAAAATAAAATTTTTAGGGTTTTGTATGATGCTACCTTGATCCAAGCAGTGCAGTAAAAGCTATGACTGTCACCTACCTTATATGATGAGTACAATATGGTAGTGGATTTCAAAGCTACCTTCCGTAAAATTCACATCCGCGCAAAAGACATTCTAGAGGGAGTATGGTATGGAATACCATATCTGGTGATAGAGGTTGATTTAGTAAGAGTGACAGCGAAATGACTGCTAGCCTAGTTGACTCCACCTACCCCAATGAAGTAGAACACTCTAACAAGAGAATCAATGGAGAAAGCCACCGAGAAAACTACAGAGACAGTTCTAGAGAGAGTCACTGAGAAGGTCATAGAAAAAGCAACAGAAAATGATGCAACCCCCAAAACAACTGGTAATACTGTAGAAATAGCAAAAGTGCCTGAAAAAAATGGATTTGTGCCAAAGGAGGCAAGTGAAGCTGAAACATCCAAAGGAACCAAGTGCGTCTCTCAAGCTACTAGAGGATCACGCAAAAAGTAAAAATGTTCCAAAAAGGCAGGGCAGGAGGTCTTGACGGTGACATAGGACGAATTAAATGAAATAGCCAACACTTTCACGTCTGCGACTGAGGACTGTTGGATAGACATGGAAGTTTAGTACAATTTCACGCTAAAACTTGTACAAGTTGGATTACAGGAACTCAAAGTACAGGAAATCCAGATTCAAGAGATTGTGATTCAGGCGAGCTGGACCAATGCGCAAATCACGAACGTGCAACCATTAGACATTTCTCTACTAGCCTCTGGGGATGGATGCTTTGTTCACATCACCCTACCATCTATTCAGATGGACACCAACCAAAGTCTCCAATTTAGAGGAACAGGTGATGTGCACATTAATATTTTAGTGTTTCCTGTAGGTAAAATCCATCTCATGCATTCCATGATGGCGGACGAGCTTTAGTATAGAGAGTCCACCGCACATACACAGATAAGGGACACCTAGCAGTAGGTCAAGCAATCACATCAACAACACACGAAAGCATAAGCAAATTTTCATGAAGAAGAATCCTTGCGCGTTGCGCTAGAGGCCAAAATCTACGAGGTTTGAAAAGATATTCCAATTGTCCTGGCCATAGTTGTGCCTGCAAAAAAAAACCTCAAAGGATTGGCTGTTATGGTGAAAGAAGCATGCACGGAGGTGAAAATATTTATAACATAGTATGAGCAGTAGATTGGATACCTTCAAACCAAGTTTCAAGCAGATACATTACCAGCGATGCATGCATAGAGAGCAGCGGAAGTAAAGCAGGCCTGAGAGAGTATTGCTGTCGTGGTAACTCAATGTGACAATCTGCTCGATGAAGCTATGAGCGTTTCGACATCTATCGAAAATGATCCAATCATGCAGAAGTTGTACGACGCCCTCCACCAGAAAGAGAAGCAATTTGAAGATAGTAGGACAATCGTGCCCACATTGGTTCTCGCACACCGCCTAGCTCATCTGCAAGAATGCAGAATAATTCAAACAGAGATTGCAGATCTGCGTCGAAAGGATAAAATTTTGCAGGAATGCATGCAACCATGGGCAGAAGAAATGGCTCAATTTTCACAAGCGTTGGACACCACATTGAAGACCATCTAGCAGACTCAACGTAGTGTCGAGACGACTACTGAAGTGCCTACCACTGAAAAATTAGTTAAGCAAGCACAGGCTATCACATCAGAAATTTTGGAATCAGTTCTCCCTGTCAAAATTTTTGTCAGTGCACTTCAGGCTAAGATCAAGGAGCAGGCGCTTCACTGACTCGGGATAAGTCACATGTTTGTGTTGGGGGCCTGTTGGAGCGGGGTCTCCTGAGGCACAATTTCTGATGTCTTTTTGTATAATTTTGTATGTCCGCACTGCGCAAAAGGACTCAAGGGGCTTTGGGGTGGGTCAAAGTCCCCAATTATGATTGAAATGGGCTTAAGGGAAACTGTGGGCCTCAAATCATGGTTTGAGACCACAATATTTGCGGACTAGGTGAATATAAATAGATAGATCATGTCTAAGCTAAGTAGCTCAAAGTAAGTTCATGATATTGATGTTCTGATAAGTTTATGTGTCTGAAAAGGTTGTTTGGGTTGGGTTAAGAGCCTCATGTTGGTTGTGTGCGCGGAGACCTTGTCCTGGCTGTGTGTGGACTCCGCTAGCTGTGTGCGCGGAAGGCTTTTGGAAGGGTTTTGTAAGAGAAAGTTGATGTATTGATTGAGATATCTAAAGCTAATAGAAATGATAGTTTTTGGCAAGTTCACTGTGTTATGCATCTGAGTTTTTTACTGCTTATGTTCTATAAAGATAATATCATATGTCTTACTTATTAATGATTGTGCAAGGATATCTGATATGATTATGAATGATTATTGATGGTTAATAGATCTGTTTAAGTATTTGCATTGGTCAAGATCTGGATTTGGTTCTGTTATGTTTATCTGCCCTAAGGCGAACAATGATTTTTTGTTATTCTGTTAATAACTATGCATTCTTTGAGATTATGTTATATATTTTTCTGCGCATCTGTTTACAAGTGATATAAGTTTTCATTTGTTTTTTTCAAGTACCGCTTCATTAATTTCTCCCTTAGGGTGCAGAAACCTGGTTCGAGCACCCCCCCATACTCCTTCGAGTGAGACTTTGGTCTATGCAAGTAGATCACTACCGAAAGGTTCAGTACATGGATGGTTTTTTAGTTTATCCATAAAATTTGAACTCGGGTCAAGACCCCTCAAGCCAAAAATTAGGGTGGAATGATCCAGACCGTACGCTGCCATTAATAGCTTACTAGGTAGGCACAATAGATTGTATGACCCAACTCAGGCTCGACAAGTGGCAAGGTTGTACAAAGGGAGATGATGATTTTTCATTGGTTTGTGGGTTGTGAGGTTGAAAAATTATGAGGTGCCACATGGACCAATGAGAGGGCACCACGTTGCGCTCTGTGGTTGGTCATTTTTTTTTAAAGCGGCCCAAAGGCCTCGGTAGGGTTCAACCCCTCGACGAACCACAACACAAGTGCATGCATTATCGTTGGACCATCACATTAGTTCTTAAACCATTGGGTGGTTGAATTATATTTAAAATTGAATGGTCATCGAATTGGGGAAGAGGTGTGAGGTGCTTAGCCCCAACCCCGAGTCACACACAAGCCACAAGACCCTGTGGAAGAGTGAAAGGCGAGTAGGGCAGGGACTAGGCCCCAACCTCGATCTCATGGTATCCAAGTGACCATCAGCGGGGTAGAGTGACAGGGCTGATGGTTAAGCCCGATCCCTAGTTTCAATTATGCCATATGTCCCAAACCAACGAGAGAGGAGGCAGATCGTGTGGCACCTATCCAACATTGTCCACCGGTCACGTGAGCCATTATATGACAATATGCCAAGACCCCCTGCCACATGGCGCCCATAATATCTTGACCGATGCTTAAGGGATATTGGTGGGATTAAGGAGGAGACAACTTTCCTCAATTGCGGTGGGAATCCCGCCAGCGTTAGGAGAAATTGTCGCTAGGTGGTTGGCATAAGGGCAGAAAATGAACGATTAGCTAGAATTGCAATTTTATAGAAAAATTAGCAAAATTTGTTGAAGGAGGCATATATTGCTTAGTTTTTTAACCTCAAGAAGAGCCTAAATATAGGATTTTGAGCAATTTGAATCCATTTGCAACATTATTTTTTTTACATTTGGAGCACTGTAAACGTAAGTAATTCAGATTTGAGCATATAATTAAAGAGGCCGAACATTAGAAGTTGGATCGGGAGACGTAGCCTAATAGGGGTGAACTTCGTTGTCAATTTGTTGTGTTTTGTTGTTGTGTATGGTTCAAATTTCTCTATTTTACTTATGTAAACTAAGTTAAAAAAAAAAAAAACTAAAGTTTATGTGATTTTGCAACTTGATCCATTTCTCACAAGGCATAAAACTACTTGCAAATTTTTAATAGACCTTCAAGTTTTTAATACCAGATCAATAATTTTAAGAAAAAAAATGATCCAGGTGGATATTAGTGGCCACCCGCCTATTCCACTTGGGGCCCCATCATTGTCTCTTTCAATTTTTTAGTTTCAGGACAACTTACTATTTTTAGCAGTTTTTCGAGTCCTGAACATTTGGAGCCATTTTGAGGCCCTAAAATACGTTTTTTGGGAAACACGGGAGAAACATGGGTCCATGGACCGATGTTTCTCTCATCAAAAGTTTTATTCCTCGGATATATCTTTCTAACGAGGTATGGTGCATGTCAAATGGAGATCGTATGCCAAAGTTACGTCCCTAGGAAGTCGAAACACCAATTTACCCAATCGGGGCCCATAGTTTTGGTGCTTCATCTCCTAGGGTTAGGGTTTTGGATTTTTATGGTTTTCAATTGTTTCTAAATAATAAATAGGCCCTCGAGCCTCATTATATCTCAGTTCAGAGGCCTGTAGCTGATACATCTCTTCTTAGAGATAACTTACCAGCGCCCTAGCTAGTTTATTTCCATTATGTCTGTAAGCAAATTTCAGTTCTTTGATATTAATGAAATGAAGTGTTATTTCCACTTCATATTTGTATTTATGGTTAAATGGGTATTCTATTGCATTCCTACATAAATCTAGATCAGTGGTATCAGAGCAGTCTGCTTTTTCTCGATCCTTCTCTGCATTTCCCCAACGAGGTCGCGGTATAAGGAGTTGGGGTTGGATCTGGTTGAACCTTTGCAAGATTAGCTTCGCAAACCCCAACGGCCACCCATGGGGGATGAAAAGAAAGATAAGGGAATAGTATATCCTATCAAAATATTGCTTGAGGAGGCCCTCGAAAAACAAAGGAATGCGATGATGGATAACTTTTCCCAGATCCTTCAATGAATGCCCACCAATGGCGCATCCGCATCCAAAAACCACTCTGGAGGAGAAACTCCATTTAAGGTACAGGTAAACATTGACATTCCCATATTTTATGGTCAAATATATGCATATGTCGTAGATATATGGTTGAATCTATTAGAAGGATATTTCTCGGTTCATGACTTTTCTGACCGGGAGAAGATTATTTTTTCACTCCTCAAAGCTACCCACCATGTCAATGGCTGGTGGGAAACCTGAAAAGGAAGATTGAGAGGAGGCAGAGTGTCTCTTCCTCTCCTAGATGTGTGTAAAGTGTTCACCACTACAGTTCATTGTTGACAATGGGAGACAAAAGAACCTCATTTCAGCAGATTTCATGAAGCAGTTGGGCTTGTTGACCATAGCGCACCCACAGCCATACACCATCGGGTGGCTTCACCAAGGACAGGATCTCCATGTCAGCCAGTAGTGCCACCTTGTCTATAGCATCAAGCCCTTCAGGGATGAGGTATTATTTAACATTGCTCTTCTTGATGTTTCTGATGTATTATTATGCCAACCATACTTATGGAAGCAACATGTTGTGTATGAGTCACGGCCTCCCATTGTTATTTTTACTTTGGGAAATAATTTTTACAAGATACCAGAGGTACCACTGCCTACCACTATCTCTTTGGTTACTGCAAAACAATGCAGTAATCTCATTTCCCAAACAAGAATTTTTTTTCTTGATGATCTACCCCCAGGGCAAGAAGAAGACTATGGCCACGACCTCCAGACATGGCTCCTCTGTGTTAGTGTCGGTATCTTCATCCCTCCGTCAGTGATCAAATTATATTGTTACATTGCATGTTAGGTTTCTCGCTCAGTCAGCTGCTTTCCATTAGGATCATGGATCATTTGAAAGTAGTGGCTTTTCCCTCATGTCCTTTACCTGCTGGCCCATTTCCATTCATCAAGATCATCTGCAGTCACTTTTTGTCTTTAAATTTGTAAGAGTCATTTCTAGGGTTTCAGTTTCATTAGGTCTAGGGTTTCATCAAAAAGATCTTCAAAATGTCCAATAATGGTCAGCAGGCACATGAGGAGGTTGAATAAAGTTCCAGTACCAATAAATTTCATAATTGCATGCTCAGAAATGTATTTTTCCTCAAAACCTTGTTTTGAGGAAAAACATAGTATTTTAGGTTTTAATGTATAAATTTGATGTAATTTCAAGTTCTCTCATATGTAAATAACTTTAGTGGCAACCCTGGTCACTTTTCCAGGCTTTAGCAGCTCCATCCCCTGCAAAGCAAACAAAAATCAAGTCATTCAGTTCATCAAAGGCACAAATAAAGTAAACTGCCCAAAAATAGAGTTGAAAAATTAAGTTACAAGGAAAACGTTATAAAGGTGGGTTTATATGTATATAAACTCATTGGTCATGTTCAAAAAGCTTATTTGCATTTGAAAGAGAAAGATTGAACAAGAGAAAGTCATGTTGAAGAAAAGGAGCAAGTTTGAATGAAAACTGGGTAAAGTTCAAGGGTGCGGCACATTGGGTGAGAGGCACGGTGTATACAAGTGGGGCGGCGCATTGGGATAGCCTCCACAGTGTAAAAAATACACTGGCACAGCGCATTGAGCAGGCATGGCGCGTTGGGTTTGTGGCGCGGCGCATAGAGCTACAAGCCCAATTTCACCATAAACTTCCCCAAAATTTCCAAATGTGCTCAAATCCGTGGTGTGCAAGTAAGTTAAGAGTTCTTCCCTTGCCAGTGAAAGAGTTTTTCTTAGAATTATATGGTGGTTTAGTGTGTAAAATCTCAAACCCTACCTCTTTGAAATTTTGCTCAAAAACAATTGCTTAGGGTTTGTATTTATGTTTTTTCTACCAAGTCTATTCAATCACTCTCTTACTCTTTGAAACCTCCATTTATTTTTTAGTTTCATCCACTCATTCTTTAATTTCCATATTCCTAAAAAATCATTCACCCCTATCCCCAATTCCCATTTTCCCAAATCCTAACTACAAAATCCCCAAACCTTAGTCCCATCCCTAAGCTTTGTTCACACATACATTTTTACACTCTCTTCCATACACTCTACCCATTTCATTCCTTCACCATATTTTCACATTGTTATCCACAAAACCATCCATGTACAACCACATTCTTCAAAACCAAAGGAAAACAATGGAAAGAGACAGTGATCATGGGTATGAGCAAGAGATTGAACATGACCAGGAATCTTGGCTTGAGAGAACAAAATTTCACTTGGGAAAGGATGCTAGAGAAGGCCAACAACGAGAAAAATATGTTGAGGCACATGGCATACCACTACTTGTCAATAAATATGGTGTGCAAAGCAAGAATCAAGATTTTGAAAACCAAGTTGAAGAAGGCATCGAGGAGGCGAAAAGTGCAAGATAAACTTTAGATCTTGGTTGAGGCTTCCTTGGCCCAGCATAGCACTTAATGGAGGACACTTAGCCCAAATTTCAAAAATTTGGGACACTTTTTGCAATTTTGAAATTTTTGGCTTAAAAAACCGGTTTTTCTGCACAATGCGCCACACCACTTGGCGCTCGCTTTTTATGGGGGACTCCTTTTGATGAAAACTCAACATTTTTGGATTTTTCTTGGAGAAATATGCATGCCTACCAATGGCCAAGAAATTTTGACAGGTTTTGAGCTTCCAAAAGGGTAAAAAACACCCCAAAAATGACCTTTCTACCCCTTTTTTGACACACAGGAAGCAGTCTTGGAAGAACTCAGTTTTGGAGGGGAAAATGGAGGCCAAATTCAAAAATTCCACTTGTGCTAGAAAGTAGACAGATGTACCTTTCCAACAAGCCCACTTGGAGAAAATTTGGACACCGGGAATGTCCCCAAAATCAGCTTCAAACAGGCGCTACGCATAGAGAAATCAGGTGCGACGCATTGGAGGATTTTCCTCATTTTTGGTCAAAAACTCTGTTTTTCGCCTATTTTTTTCACAGTTTGACTTTTCTCCTTCTATTTTTCAAACTCATGATGTAATTTAATGTGACTTGATGGATTTTGATGTAATTTTTCTAGATTTTCACTCATAGAGATAGATTCATCCATCAAAGGGTAGTTTGCAATTGGATGAATTAGTTTCCTAGTTTTTAGAGGCAAGTTGTTCCACTGCCTACTTTTTAGTTCTCAATTTAGATTTTGTTGGAAAATCTCCTAATATTATGAGCTTGACCCCTAGAGGCTAGGATAAGTTTTTGGTTGCTTATATCTTGTAATTTTTCAGTCATTAGCATGGTTGGACTTTTGGGAATGCTTTGAGCATCATTGTACATTCATCTCTGCAGTTTGGCAAAGGAATAGACCAGGCTTTGCAGCACTCTATGGGATTTATGTGGCATCTTGCTTTGATATTATGTTTCTCTCTGTAAATGTAAGTTTACTTGTGTTTTATATATGCCATTTTTTTTCTTATTTCTTCTTAACTAAAAAAAACAAGGATAAAGGTAGAATCCATTGAAACTGTAGTGCTCTACCTAGGGTTTGCTTAGTTACCTATGTTTTCAGCTGTTTGAAGAGGATACCTGAAGGTTTATTGCCCTCTTCAACTCCTCACCTGTCTAAAGCCCTCCATTTCTTTCAATTGGAAGTGTCAAATCAATTTCTTGCCTTGCCCCATTGAGATCTCTGCAAAACTGAGCCTCATTCCCCATACCCAAAATATGCCTTTCCATTCGATGCCAACAAAACACCCTTAAAATCAATCAAACTCATTTACACACATACCTAGCCTAAAATTAGTTTTCACATCAAGTCATCTCAAGCCTTATTGATTATTTTTTGCTGAGATTGATAAGGAGAGAGCCCTCTCCCGATCTGGTAGGGCTAGCTATAGGGTTAAGCATGGTTGATGTTACCCTAGATTCTGCCTTTCTCAACCTGAGGTAGATTTAGGCCATAACACTCTACACGACAACAAAAAATGGACAAGGTTGTGGAGGAGTACGGGGACATTTTTACCTCACCCATAGGGGTGCCTCTGCACTGTTAGGTCAAGCACCTCATTGATCTAACCCCAGGTGCACTGCTACCCAATGGACCGATCTATTGGCGCTCTGTTCTAGAGAACGATGAAATAAAGAGGAAGATTTACGCGCTGCTGCAGAGATGTCACATCCGGCCAAGTTCATTTCCCTATGGGAGCCCGATCGTGTTAGTACATAACAAGGATGGAACTTGGAGACTTTGTATTGACTATTAGGCGTTGAACAAGATCAATATCTGGAATAGGTACCCGATCCCACAGATTAATGACCTTCTGGACCAACTCAAAGGGGCGAAATATTTCAGCAAGATCGACATGAAGTTTGGGTATCACCAGGTACCAATCTAACCCTCCGATGTGTGGAAGAATTCCTTCAAAGCTAAGGAGGGCCTTTTCGAATGGTTGGTCATGCCTTTCAGGTTGACGAATTCTCCCGCAACCTTCATGAGGTTGATGGACGACATCTTGTGTCCATTCACCAACTCATTTGTAGTGGTGTACTTGGATGACATTATGATCTTCAGCCAGACTTGGGAAGAGCACCTCCACCACATTTGACAAGTCCTCCAAAAACTATGGCAACAGAAGTTGTGTGCCAATTTGGAGAAGTGCACTTTTCGCATGACCTAGGTTCAATATCTAGGATACATTATTGACGAAAGAGGGTGCATGTGGATCCAACCAAGATCCAATTCATTCGAGATTGGCCAACCCCAACCACTCTAACAGAGCCTCGCATCTTTCTGGGTCTTGCTAATTTCTACCCCAGGTTCGTGTTGGGATTCTCTCATGTAACTTGGCCCGTGAGTCAAGTCACCAACGAGGAGCGAAAGAAAAATGATTTTGGTCGGAATCTCTACAAAACGTGTTCGTATAATTGAAACATCGCCTTTGTTCTGCCCCAGTGCTCACATTACTAGACTTGCAACAACCATTTTAGATCGAGACAGATGCCTCTAACTATTCTATTGGAGTAGTTCTGACTCAAAATGGGCATCTAGTGGAATATCACAGTGAGACATTGTCTAATAGAGTTCGCAAGTATCCCACTTATGACAAATAAATGTAGTCCATTGTGCAGGCTTGCTGAAAATGGAAGCATTACATTTTGGGGAAGGAAACAATCATCCACACAGACCACCGACCCCTCCAGTTCATACAGACACAAGGGAAGTTGCAGAACGATCGCCATTAGAGGTGGTCCACATATCTGCAACAATTTCATTTGAACATCAAGTACAAGAAGGGTAGCACCAATAATGTTGCAGAGTCCCTCATCGGACCACCGATCATGGCACTAACCACTGTTCTCAACTCTTGTGGGCACGAGACTTCTGATTGGCCGCTTCTCTACAAGAGTGATCCAGAATTCGGCCACACATACAAGGCACTCTTGGGGGGTATGAAAGTTCCAAATTTTCACCTCCAAGATGCACTGTTATGTCACCTAGGACACCTTTGTGTTCCTTCAAGTGAGCGTGAAAAGTTGATATGGGAAGCACACTACAGTTGAGTCGTTGGGCATTTCGGGGTCGAGAAAATAGTGACAGTACTCCATAAGTATTTCTATTGGTCAAACCTTCAACAGGATGTCGAGAAGTACATCAAATCCTACATTGCTTGTGTCATTTCCAAACCAACCATCAAGAAGCAAGGCCTCTATACTCCGCTACCTACCCCTAGTCAACCATGGGAATCGATCTCCATGGATTACATTTCAGGACTTCCTTCTACTGAGCCTAGAAACAACTGTGTTTTCGTGGTCATCGACAGATTCTCGAATATGGCCATTATGGCAGCCTGCAAGAAGAATATCACAGCAACATCCACTGCCAAAAAGTTGTTTGAACGAGTGTGGGTGCACTTTAGAATCCCACAGTCTATCATATCAGATCGCGATAGTAGGTTCCTCAGCACATTTTTCTCTAGTCTCTGGTCAATGTTGGACACCAAGCTCACAAAGTCCACAGCATTCCATCCCTAAAATGATGGCCAGACAGAGGTCGTCAACAGGATGATTGTACACATTCTGTGCATTTACAATTCAAAGCATCCCCACACATTGGATGAGAGCCTCCCCTATGTACCACACAGTTATAACCAAGCTCTCCATAGCTCAACCAGCCACAACCCTTTTCAGGTGAGCTTGGGATTCTAGCCATTATGTCCCATTGATGTAGTCATGCCATTTGTGGCTACTCAGGCCAATTCGGCTCATGTCTAGTTTGACGCTGACAAATCAAACTGCTTCATCGAGCACATTCAACACATCCGCTAACAAGTTCATGACATATTGGATAGATCCAATGCTAAGTACAAGAAACACCATGATCAACATCGAGTGCTACACCACTTCCATGTGGGCGACATAGTGTGGCTACATTTGCAGAAGGAGTGCCTCACTAGACCTCACCGCAAGCTTCACCCGCTCCGATATGGGCGTACACCATCAACAAGGCTATAGGGAACAATTCCTCCGAGCTCAGTATTCCACCATTCCTTGGTATGCACCCAATATTCAATGTGGACTTCCTTCATCCCTACTTCCCACCTCTACTGAATACCTCTAACATTGCAGAACAACTCACACAAATAGAGTTAAACCCAGACTACATGGAACATACCACCATAGGTTGTATCATGGACATGCAAATCAAGAACACTCGCCAATAGAATATCCAACTATATTTGGTTGTCAAGTCTGGCCAACTCCTGAACCAAGGCAAGTGGGTCACCAGGGACCAAGTTCAACAGAATCTCATGGAGGAACTCAATGCAATGGGGAACATTGCTTCCTAAGGGGGGCGGAATGATCTAGGTGGATATTGGGGCCCCACCATTGTCTCTTTCATTTTTTCAGTTTCGGCACAACTTACTATTTTTAGCAGTTTTTCGGGTCCTGAATTTCCAGAGCCATTTTGAGGCCCTAAATGATGTTTTTTGGGAAAACCGAGAGCCATATTAGTTTCTCACGTCAAAATTTGTAGTTTTCGGATAGATATTTCTAACGAGGTATGATGCATGTCAAATGGATATCTTATGCCAAATTTACGTCCTCGGGAAGTTGAAACACCAATTTACCCAAATGGAGCCCATAGTTTTGGTGCTTCATCTCCTAGGGTTAGGGTTTTCGATGTTTAGGGTTTTCCATTGTTTCAAAATAATAAATAGGCCCACAAGCCTCATTGTAACTCAGTTCATAGGCTTGTAGCCGCCACATCTCTTCTCAGAGGTAAGCTACTAATGCCCTAGATATTTTATTTCCATTCTATCTGTAAGAAAATTTTAGTTCATAATAAATAGGCCCTTGAGCCTCATTGTAACTCAGTTTAGAGTCCTATAGCTACCACATCTCTTCTCAGAAATAAGCTACCAGCACCCTAGCTAGTTTATTTCCATTTTGCCTGTAAGAAAATTTTAGTTCTTCGATATTAATGAAATGAAGTGTTATTTCTGCTGCATCTTTGTATTTATGGTTTCATGTGTATTATGTTGCATTTCTACATAAATTTGGATCAAAATATAAATTGATAAAATAAATAGGAAGAGAGAAAGCAGGGAAAGTTATCCCATTATTTTGAATTTAGCCCCTAAAGTTTTCCCTAATCAATAGTATTATTAACACTATAAGTAAATATCTTGGAACAATGTTACAAATTGAAGACCATTTAACTTTCCCTGATAAGATGGTGTCAAATAGTTGAAGTGTAGACACAATTTTATGTTCATAGCTCGAATGTGATAAAGATATTTCATATGTTTTTTTTAAATATTTTGTACATTAGATTGGGTCTTGGTGCATTTGATTAGTTTTGGCTACTATCCACATCCTCATGTATCTTCACTACATTGGTATAATTTCTAGATTCACCCTATATTATGATTCATTATTATCGTTTCCACCATGGAAAATGATGATGTAAGTTACTCCCTATCCCATTGATTTTCCTCACCACTTTGAGATATTATTTTTCACGTGTTAGATAATAGTTATCTTCCTCATGGGTTTCCCTATTGTATTGTACTTTGCTTTTTTTAACTTATGTTACCCATCTTCATAGCGTTGGGAGTCTTGATAGTCTACAATTACATAACTTAACCTCATATTCACATTTATCAAATGTTAACTTCTATGTAATGATGCCTAAGAAATAACAATATGAATTGATGCTCATATTCTCACCCAAGACGATTTGTTCCCTCGTCCATTTGTAAGGAGACCACCATCATCCATGTTTTTTTAATTGAGTCACCTCTAAGCCTCACTAAGGGGAACGCCCATTATAAATTGCATGCCCTAACACCATTTGGAACCACTAAATTAGATGTGATGGTTGAATTCTCATTCTAAGATAGTTCATTCCTTTAAATTTTATAAAATATAAAAAATATGTTAAACAAAAGTTTGACGATTTTGAAAAAATAAAAAAACAAAGATTAGGATTACCTTTAGTGAGGTATCAACATGTTAACAAGATAGCTGTATTAACAATTAAAATAGATCTATTACAATCTCAATCAATATCTAGTGTCAATTTCTTTGACTAATTCCGTTGGTTATTATTTTTCCTCAAATCTCAATATAAAATGATTGGTGATTATGTGAAAGCATTAAATATAAAATAAACAAAGTTACAACCATATCAATTAAATAAATTGTCCTATCAAGATACTAAGGTTATATAAATCTTTAACCTTCCACAATGGTAGTAAGAAATAATGTATTCAATGTTTTTATTTTATTGCATTTTATTATTTTTATATAAAATTATGTTATATTTTATTATATATTAGATGATAATTAAATCCAAATTAAAATTATATAACATTAGCATAGCTATATAAATGAAATGGCTAATAAGTATTATTGATAGCAATTAACATACTTATTTCCCATTTGTAATTTTGAAATTTTGTGAAAGGTGGATAGGAGGAAGAGTGGATTGTGTAGACAATTAAGAATATTATGAAATCATTAAATTTAAATCATTCATATCTTTTTCTATTTTTTTAAGAATGGAAATTTTGAAAAGCCTATTATGAAATCTACAACTGCTATCCACTTAACTAAAAGTTTGCATCATACTTATATTTATGGTATTTATATTTATTTTCGCATGTGAATTTTGATGTGATTAATGCACTGTAATAAGTTACAAATTCAAATTTAGAGAGACAGATTATATATATTTTTTGTAAAGGGTAACATTGAATTACTAAATAAATATAAATTTCTTGATTCACTAAGAAAAAAATCAATCTCATACACTAATTTAATGTTTAACTTCACAATAGCCTTAAAACTAATTTATTATTATTTATATAAAATCTCACTTTTCATTAGTGTATATATATATATATATATTAAAACAATAAATTAATATAACAAAATGTATGATGATGAGTTACAAAATATATAAAATCACACTTTTCATTAATATTAATAGTGAAATGAAATAAATCATATAGAATCATATACAAGAAATCATATATATCATGATATTCCAATGTGTGCATTATTTGCAGTTGCATGCACTACATGCTATGTGCGCTTTATTTGTCATGGAAGATGGATCTATAACTAGGAGGAGGAACGCCAACCACATTGGAGAAGCTAGATCTATAAATAGGAGCAGGAACGCCAACCACATTGGAGAATGCAACGACTCATTTGAGGTAATGGTGGGCAAAGGTTCCATTCCCACCATGAGGGTAGAATCCTCATGGGGTTGATTCCTTACCCGTTCCATAGACTATCCTCAAAATTTTCTCAGGAGTGTGTGCATATGCCACAGAATATTTATCGCCAGCAAGAATGTTTCCCTGCACCTTTCCCTCTACTCCCAAATCAATTGGAACATGCAGTCCTTCGTCAGCAATTCCGTTGTTGCCAAGAACATTCCTTAGATTAGAGATCTTGTTTGTGAATTATGCCACTGTCAAATTGTATGGATGCACTTTAACAGCTGAATTTTTAAACAACAAAGTGCGTATCACTGTGTCTTGTCCGAATTCTACTCCAAGAAGCCCCACCACAATATTTCAATATATCGCATCATGTTAGGTTAAATGTGAGCGAGATTAAATCAAAGTAAAAAATAATATTATGCTAGATTGGAGATTTCCGGTGGACTAAAAAATGACTACTGTGGATGTTCCGAGTCTTACTTCTGAAATAATATTATTTTTAGTTTTTTTATATAAAAAGCGAGTTGGCCGCATCCATGATATGTATAATTCATAATAATATTGTTCCATTATTTTTTCATAATAGTGTTCCATTATATTTACCCATAAAAATATCCATGATATCCGATAGTGTTCCATCATATTTACCCTAATCATGCTAGGTATTGTAATAATATTCATAACCCTAACACAATTCATTGATGTTATTGTAATAAAAACATCTTTAATCACAATAACTACAATCAATTATTGATCATAACCCTTAACTTCACATTCACATTCATTATAACTTAAATAACAACAGAAAACATAAAAATAATTTACTTGCTTAGCAGTGCTAGATTGGATATGAATGTTGGCTCCCACATAGCCAGTAAGTCCAATGTAGGGGACAATGCAAATTGCGAGCAAATAGTTGATAGAGTTAGCATACAGATCAAAAGGAGGTGAAAAAGTTGTATCAATGCAGCATTGATGATACGCCCGAAATGGGCAGCTGAGAGATCCAACTGGGGCCGTTGAAAGCCGCACATGGTTTTCTTCAAAGCCCTCTCTTAGATTACATTACAGAGCGGAATTAATACTATTATGAATATTCCAGCATATTTCATTAAAGCTAAACCTTTACCATCTATTTAATAATTATTAAATTAAAATTGTAAAAAGCTTATTTTGAAATAGACATGTTGATAATAATAAGCACCCTCTAATCAATAAACAGAACCACCTTCTCTCTAAAATCTTGCAATATAATTTCTAAGAAGATTGTGATTTGTTGTTATTTAAAATATATTTTTGAATAGGGCAGGAATTAAGCCCCAAACTCGACCTCATGGTATCCGGCTGACCATCAATGGGGGTAGAGAGACGCGGGTAGGTGGTTAAGCCCGAACCCCAGTTTCGATTATGCCATATGTCCCAAACCAACGACAGAGGAGGTAGATTGGGTGGAACCTGTCAAACATCAACCATTGGTCACGTGAGACATTATATGACCATATGCGAAGACTAGAGGGAGTTGAGCGGTGGGGGCTTGGAGTGAGATCAACCCTCGGCCACATGGCACCCATATAACCTTGACCGATGCTTAAGGGATATTGGCGAGATTAAAGAGGCCATAACTTGCCCCAATTACAATGGGAATCTCACCAACTCTAGGAGAAAATGTCGCTAGGCGGTTGGCAGAAGGGCGGAAAATGTAGAACGATTAGCTAGAATTGCAATTTTGCAAAAATATTAGCAGAATTTGTTGAAGGAGGCATATCTTGCTCCATTTTTTAACCTCAAGAAAAGCCTAGATATGGGTTTTGAAGAATTTCGAATGCATTGGCAACATTATTCTTTTACATTTGGAGCACTGTAAACTGATGTAATTCAGATTTGAGCATATAATTAAAGAGACCCAAGATTGGAATTTGGACCGAGAGATGTAGCCTAGGAGGGGTGGACTTCGATGTTAATTTTTTTTGTTTTGTTGTTGTGTATAGTTCAAATTTCTCTGTTTTATTTATGTAAATTGATTTAAAAAAAAACACTAAAGTTTATGTAATTTTGCAACCTGATCCATTGCCCAGAACGCATAAAAATGCTTTCAAATTTTTAATAGACCTTCAAGTTTTTATACCATATCAATCATTTTAAGAAAAAATAGAAATTGATAAAAAGAAAAGAAAAGAGAAAGCATAGAAAGTTATCCCATTATGTGGAATTTAGTCCCTAAAGTTTGCCCTAATCAATAGTATTATTAACACTATAAGTAAGTATCTTGGAGCAATGTTACAAATCAAAATAAAATAAGATAATTATATTAAAAATTAAAATAGATCCATTACAATCTCAATCAATCTCTAGTATCAATTGCTTTGGCTAATTCCTTTGGTTATTATTTTTTCTCAAATCTCAATATAAAATGATTAGTGATTATGTGAAAGAATTAAATATAAAATAAACAAAGTTACATGCATATCAATTAAATAAATTGTCCATTTATATTACTATTATTATTACTATTTTAATAAAATTTAATCAATAAATTATATTTTATTGTTTTTATAACAATAATGAACAAGGAATCACATTGAATTCTCATAAATCATAAAACTTGTAGAATAATGAACAAGGAATCCCATTGAATTCTCATAAATAATAAAACTTGTAGATTTATTTTTTGCATTCACTTTATTAAATGATAAACAATGTTGTTATGGGATAATTTAATTGGTTAACATTTTTAACTTATTTTAGAAATAAATTTGTTTCTAATTAATATTAAAACAAAGTTTTTTTTTTTAGAAATTAATATATATATATATATATATATATATATATATATATATATAATTCAAGTATTTTACTTATCAAGATAGGAAGGTTATATAAATGTTAATCTTGGGAGTAATCAATATTGTATCTATTGTTTTTATTTTATTGCATTTTATTATTTTTATATATAATTATGTTATTTTATTATATTTTAGATGATAATTAAATTCAAATTAAAATTATATAACATTGGTATATCTATATAAATTAAATCCTATTTGTAATTTTTAGATTTTGTGAAAAGTGGATAAGAGGAAGAGTGGATTGTGTACATAATTAAGAATATTTTGAGATCATTCATAATTTTTTCTATCTTTTAAAGAATAGAAATTTTGAAAAGCATATTATGAAATCTACAACCCCCATCCACTTAACGACAAGTTTGCATCATACTTATGTTTATGGTATTTATATTTATTTTCACATGTGAATGTTGATGTGATTAACGCAGTGTAAGAAGTTACAAATTCAAATTTAGAGAGACAGATTATATATATTGTTTGTAAAGAATAACAATTAAATTACTAAATAAATATAAATTTCTTGATTCACTAAGAAAAAAAGTCAATCTCATACACTAATTTAATGTTTAACTTCACAATAACCTTAAATTAAATTATTATTTATATAAAATCACACTTTTCATTACTATATATTAAATTAATATAACAAAATATATAATGATGAGTTACAAAATATATAAAATCACACTTTTTCATTAATATTCATAGTGAAATGAAATAAATCATATAGAATCATATACAAGAAATCATATATATCATGATATTCCACTGTGCCCATTATTTGCGGTCGCATGCACTACATGCTATGTGCGCTTTATTCGCCATGGAAGATGGATCTATAACTAGGAGCAGGAACACCAACCACATTGGAGAATGCAACGACTCATTTGAGGTAACGGCGGGCAAAGGTTCCATTCCCACCATGAGGGTAGAACCCTCCTGGGGTTGATTCCTTACCCGTTCCATAGACTATCCTTAGAATTTGCTCAGGAGTGCGTGCATATGCCACAGAATATTTATCGCCTGCAAGAATGTTTCCTTGCACCTTTCCCTCTGCTCCCAAATCAATTGGAACATGCAGTCCTTCGTCAGCAATTCCGTTGTTGCCAAGAACATTCCTCAGATTAGAGATCTTGTTTGTGAACTGTGCCACTGTCAAATTGTATGGATGCACTTTATCAGCTGAATTTTTAAACAACAAAGCCCGTATCACTGCGTCTTGTCCGGATTCTACTCCAAGAAGCCCCGCCACAAGCTTTCAATATATCACATCATGTAAGGTTAGATGTGAGTGAGATTAAATCAAAGTAAAAAATAATATTATTTTTAGTTTTTTCATGTCAAAATGAGTTGGCAGCATCCATAATATCCATAATTCATAATAATATTGTTCCATTATATTTACCCATAAAAGGATCTATGATATTCGATATTCGATAATGTTCCATCATATTTATCCTACCCATGCTAAGTAGGGTAATAATATTCATAACGCTAAAACAATTCATTGATGTTATTGTAATAAAAACATCTTTAATCACAATAACTACAATCAGTTATTGTTCATAATTCTTAATTTCACTTTCACATTCACATTCATTGTAACTTAAATAACAACAGAAAACATAACAATATTTTACTTAAATAACAACAAAAAAACATAAAAATAATTTACCCGCTTAGCAGTGTTAGATTGGAGTTGAGCGTTGGCTCCCACATAGCCAGTGAGTCCAACGTAGGGGACCACGTAACTTGCGAGCAGATAGTTGACAGAGTTAGCATACGGATTAAAAGGAGGTGACAAAGTTGTATTCAATGCAGCGTTGATGATACGCCCGAAATGGGCCGCTGAGAGATCCAGCTGGGGTCGTCGAAAGCCGGGCACGGTTTTCTTCAAAGCTCTATGTTAGATTACATTACAGAAGGGAATTAATACTATTATGAATATTCCAGCATATTTTATTAAAGTTAAACTTTTACCATTTATTTAATAATTATTAAATTAAAATTGTAAAAAGCTTATTTTGAAATAGATATGTTGATAATAGTAAGCACTCTCTAATCAATAAACAAAACCACTTTTTCTCTAAAATCTTGCTATAAAATTTCTAAGAAAATTGTGATTTCTTTTTATTTAAAATATATTTTTAAATACATAAATAAATTTAGCCATCTAAAAAAACTAAACTTGTACTTTTAAAATTATAATTCTTAAAATTATTGACAAAATTAAATGAAAAAAAAAATATATATATTTTATGCATTTTGAGGAAAATACTAAAAACATATTTTAAAATAAACACATTATTCTAATAGATACTCAACTCTAAAACTACATTATTATACTAACAAATACTCTTATTCATGAGAGGGAATGATTTCTCAAATATTTAAGGATGAGGTCAAAGTCCGTATTCAAATCCCAAAATATTCCAAATATTCCAAGTAAACTCACGGTAACGGATTAGTACCTAAGGTGACCAACTTCCTGGTACGCAAATTCCAAGATGACTTCCCGAGTAAGTGAATCGAGGTGAGCCAGCTGGGCGCCAATGGGAGGCGGTCCGCCCTCTGGAAGCTCGGGTGCAACATGATCCAGCCCATAACCCGCGGCTGACCACAAGAAAAACTCGGCTTCCAGGTACTCTAAATTTAGAGGAAATTCAAGCCAGTCTACATCCGTGCCTGTAACTCTTTTAGGATTGTAGCTCGCACCGCCATCTCGCGATCGATTATGACCCGAACCTCCTGCCGCCCATGCCAAATTAGGAGCAGCAGCTACCAGTAGAATAACCTGCAAAAAGAGACCGAGTGGAGGCAGAGCCATTCTGGGTTTGCTGCAAATTGGACACAGTGAAATCAAAAATCAAAATATATATTGGATGAAGATTTCCAAAGAGTGGGGATATAAATATATGAATCCCCGATGTGATGTGGAGGTTCGAGATTGATTTTGGGGAGATAAAAGATATGATGCCAATTTTGGAAACAAGGGAGAATTTGTCCCCGTAGATGCCGAGGGTGTTTGCTCATACAGATAGAGATGTTGCAGATATTGAGCTTCGGGAGATATAAACGGTGGCCAAATTAGAAAGAAAAGAGGTTATGTTCGCATAGATGCTGGCGAAGTAGATGAGGATGGGGAGATATGTATATATGAATTGTCAATGAACCAAATTAGAAAGGACATTGATTTTTATCTGATAGATTACGTAGAAAGCTCAGGCGCGTATCTCTTATTCAACTTAGTGTGTACCCTGAATGCATGAAATTAACATGGAATTTCTAATTTCTGGAACTGCTTCACTTTGTTTAAAAATAATTGAAATAAAATATTTAATTTTATTAGGTTTGGAGTATATTCTTAAATTGTTTTTGGTTAATTAAAATTTTATTTTTTCTAGAATTTAAGATATAAGTTAATCAAAAAATTTATAGATTATTAGCGAGTATATTTTTTTATCAATAATATGGATGACTTAGCTTTCATTAATGATAACTATTTCACTATTATAATAGATTTTCCCACTATTAATTTAATCACAAATTATAATAGATTTAAAAAATATTATTAAATATTTCAAAATCTTTTATCTCCTTATTAAGTTGACCACAAATTATAACAGATTTTCCTAGTCGATTTATTAAATATTTCAATTAAACACCTACTCACGATATTTGTTTTGAAATGTATCCCACTTTCGTTTTTCTTACATCGTAGTCGTCATTTAATTATGATATACTATTTGTGTTTTTTAAAGTTCGGATTACTATTTATGTTTTTCTTACATTGTGGATGCTATTTAACCATGTTTACATATTGGGTATTAATTTAAGATCAATGGAGAGAATGAACACATTTGTTAATCAATAAACAATTTTTAAATTACTAGATTTGTTCTTCTCTTTTTATTTTTTTTTAATTTCAAAAGTTAATTATATAAATATGTAATATTGGTTATTAGGTTATATTTAAAGAGGTAGTTTTTAATATAGTAAGAAGTAGTATAAATATCTTTATAAGTAATGAAATAATATTAGAATGTTTTTAATGTAAAAATATGAGATTGTTGTAAAAGCTTGATTCTTAAAATTTACATGAAACTAAATTTGGTGGTCCTACATCAATATTATTATTGTGAATATATTTTTGAAATCAGGTTATTAATGGAACAACGAAGGAAATTCTAAATGGTTTTAAAATTCTAAACTTTATTTATAATAGGTAATTTTGAGAATGAAATACCACAAATGGTTAGTTACAATATCTTTAAAGACTTAAAACTATGTAATTGGGGAAACAAGTTGTTCACCAAACCACTTAAATTAAAATTATTTGATAACTTATAAATAAAATTATATATTCAAATATATGAGTCCCTTTTGATTATAAATTATATTCTTTCTATAATGGGTAATGGTAGATTTTTCCTCATTAAAATTAGAAATTTGTATACATTTGAAAATGTAATAAAAGTTGGACATGAAAATAACAATGAAGGTGGCACCCATCTATGGTATTGAAGAGTTGATTGTTTGAATTTCTAAAGTAAGCATTAAAAACGTGGTCATTTCAACTTCCAAACCATCTACCAAATAAGAAAATATGATTGTGTCTTGGGATTCAAGTCAAAAAGAAGATATGGTTTTGAAGACATGAGAAACATGCATAATTACTAAGATACATATGTGTCCATTTTATTTGTTTTTAAACAGTAGAGAAGTTCAAATGTCAAAACTTTTAGACTTTGACCTAAGTGGACATACGTTCAAAAATTTATTTAAAAAAGTGAGGTACATTCTAGCCTTCATTATTTATTACCATATGTGGGTGACATCATTTTCTTTAAATATAGATATGAGTGAGTGCAATCTAATGATGGTCTCTCCACTAGTTAGTGACAATGCAAATATGGAAAACCAACAATTTCTTAACTTGGAGGAATGATTACAGGGACTTATAGACTCACTTTCTAAATCGTGTAAAAATATGAAATGGAGAAAAATGAATTACCTTTTAAAATATATAATTTACATCTATAGATATGATTTCTAACTATGTGAATTTTGGATTTTTCTAGTTGTGGTATGTTATTTATATAATTTATATTTATAGAAATGATTTCTAACTATGTGAATTTTGAATTTCTCTAGCACTGGCATGTTATTTTTCTATATGTTTATGTTAGTGCAAAGTTTCAGTACTTAAATAATGGAATCTTTCAATAAATAAAAATTCTACAATTATAAAGAATATTTTTTTCACTTTTTTTTTTCAAAATTTATAATCTTAATTTATGTTTTCTTCAAATTATATCCTTGAATATAAGCCTTTCCATTAGTGCAACCTAAAATGTCTTAACCCTTTTTTAGATTATACGTCACAGGGTCCTCTAGTGAACAATTGTTTTTTAATTGGTCAATGCCAAAAAGTGTTATAGTGGAAAACGAATAATGTATTTTAAGATTTGGATACTTGTTAAGAGAAAAGTATATTAAACATAGTAAACTTTTAAATTTTTTAAGAAAGTATACATTTAAAATCTACACAATTCATTGTATATGTGTTTAGAATTTGTGGAAAACACATTTCTCTAGGCTATAGAAAATAATGTCTATAACACACATACATGCACACAATATGTGTTTTGGGATTAAGGTTAAAATGAGATATGGTTTTGAAAACATGAGAAACATGCAAACTTGGTAAGATGCATGGGTGTCCATTATTTTAGTTTGTAGAGAGTTGAGTTCAAATCTTAAATTTTTTACATCACAGACATATGTTATTCATGGGAAAGAGCAAGGCACATTGTAGCCTTAGCCTTCATTGATTATTAATATAGGTGGCTGACATCATTTTCTTAAAAAATAAATATATATGGCTTCATGCTAATGATGGGCTCTCATGTCTAGTTAGTTGCAATGCAAACATGGAAAAACAACAAATTTTTATTTTGAAGGTACGATTACAGGTACTTACACATGAATTTGTAAATGGTGTAAAAATATGAAATGGAGGAAAATGAGTTACCTTTTCAAATATATAATTTATATTTATACAAATGGTGTCTCACTATGTGAATTTTGAGTAATTTCAACGCTGGAATGTTATTTTTCTTGCAACATATCATGCATATGTTTTATCAGTGCAGTGTTTGAGTACTTAAATTATAGAATCTTAACATAAAAAAATCTAGTGCTGTAAAGAGAATGGAATGTTATTTTTCTTGAAACATAATGCATATGTTTTTATTAGTGTAATGTTTGAGTACTTAAATGATAGAATCTTACTATAAAAAATTGTAGAGTTGTAAAGAGAATGAAATGTTATTTTTCTTGCAACATATAATGCATATGTTTTTATTATTGTAATGTTTGAGTACTTAAATGATAGAATCTTACTATAAAAAATTGCAGAATTTTCTTTTTGGGCATCTATTTTTCAAGCTTTATAATCTTAATTTTTGTTTTATTCATATTATGAGAGTCATGAGCATCTATTTTTCAAGCTTTATAATCTTGATTTTTATTTTATTCATATTATGAGAGGCATTATATCATTGAAATTATAAGGTTTCAATTATAACTCAAGATTGTCATAAAACCATACATGTAACCAACATATAACTAGATAAGCAACAATAATAGAACAACCATCATAGACACATAATTAAAAGTGCATTTTCACAAAGAACACAAGAGGAAAAGAGATTTTATTAACATATGAAAATCCAATCAAGTCAAGGACTTCCATGTACCACCCGACCATAGATTGAGCTGAACCAAATCTCTCTTTCCCCCAATCACCTTCGCACTATATTCCAAACATGAATGTGGGATCTCATGGAATAAACCAATCAAAACCAAACCAGGGCTTGTAGAAGCCAAACCGCCTTAACCCTCAATCAGTGATTCCACCTCATGGTTGGACATCACTAACCATCACCAGACCGGTCTCTATCCAAGTTGTCCTAGGATCTAAAGTATTTGTTCCAACTTGGATTCCAAAACTAGTAACTCAACCCAAAGTTGTCATCGGGTTCCAGAGTGTTTGTCCAACCAAGGCTTCCTGGACTAATAACTCAACCCACGAACGGATCTAACGCATTTGACCAACCAATGATTCCAAAAGTAATAACTCAACCCAAGTTGCTACAAGGCTTCCAAATTGTCTGTCCAACCAAGGCTCCAGGACCTAATAATACAACCCACAAACATAAGGAACATGAGCACCAGCCAGAAAATAAAAAGGGAAAACCCACAACACCACGACTATCTAGGAAATGACAAGGCTAGGCCAAACCACTGTCAATCCAAGCAATCCCCCATTCCAATAAAAAATCATAACCAAATAACTACACATATATGTCATGTGTGTCAAAACTAGCAAGGAAATAAACATGCAGCTTGCTACCTACAAAGAAATCATGTTGTAGTTGTTGATCCCGATGTTCCCTTGTGCTTTCCCACGCTTCCTTTTCCTTCTTGCTCAAAACCCAAAGTATGCCACAATGCTCCAAGAAAAACTCTAAGTGTGCAAAGGTATGAGAGAGAGAATAGAATAGAGTGCTCCACCATAGAATTGAAAAAAAGTTGTGATCTGATCCTCATAATCCTTTTTATCATTGAGGCCTCCATTTTCTTTATTTTCCTCTATTTTCCTTCAATTTTCTCCTCACATGCAACTTATGACCTTTCACCTTATTTTTCTCCTATTTTCCATTATTTTCCTAAATAAAATGCTAATTAATGTCTCCTTCATTTTCAAAGTCTTTTCCATTTCCCTTTCCAATTTCCATAACCATTAATTAATCACAAGTGATCTTCGTCAATATGTTTTTGTCAACATTCATCTTGGAATACATGTCCCATGACCTTGGTTTTATTTCTTTATTAACTTTATTAGATGGATTTTTAACTCGGGGCTATTACAATTGTCCATTACATTAAGCAAAATGTATGATTTTCAAAGACAATAATTTAAAAAAAATACAAAAGTTTGCATTGATATCCAAATAGACCATCATTATTTGTTGGAAATATTATGAGTGCTCGAGCTACTTCCATGACTTGGGTTATTTGGATGAATGTTTTGTTGATTGCATCGATTTTTTTATTCTTCTTCAAGTTCTATCTACAAACATAAAAATAAAGTGTAATGAGACTATCTACATTGGTGATATTCGTATGAATTGAAATACATATTATATATCAATGTAAATCGAAAAGAAATGTACCATAGCGAGAACTTAGTCCTGAATTATATAGATTCTTTCAAAACCAAATATCATTCCTTCTTTTAAGAATTCTTTTGTTAACGTAGTTCCATACTTTATTTCCTGCAAGTTTTATACCCCATAATAAATCATAGATTTAATATAAAGGATTTTTTTTTTCTATTAATTATAAACTTAGTGAAGTAAAACAACATAGATACCAACATAGCCACTTACAAATTCCATAATTAATTTTTGATTTGCCAACACATACTCACAATTCATATTTAACTCAATGTCAATCAATTCTTTTGATGACTCTTCTTTGTACGTTACCACCTATTTGAAGAAATTTAAGGATGGTTGCTGTAAAACAACTTAAAGTATACAAAAATGAAATGTTAAGTTTTTATAAGGAAATATCAACAATTACTCACAAACTTTGATATCGACCCTTTTCTTCCTTGTCATCTTGTTTTATGTACTAAATGTGTTTCATTTTTTTTCTATTTTCTGCAAGAAAATACTTGAAAATTAAAATTTAATGCTAAATTATTTATGGTTTTCAAGCTTATGTGGTTATCGTTTATTGAAGAAATCTCCAGATTATCTAGAGTGTTATAAAACAATTATTTGTTTATATGTACATAATAGAAAAAATCGATGATTACATACATTTGAAGCACGTTGTTGTTGAGATGCAATTATGTCCATTTCTTTGACCATCTCCTTGTACACTTCTTTGGACATTCCTACTGCCATGTTTTAGATATTAGCTCGTTAATCCTTTGAGATTTTCATAATCTTCCTGAAAAAGTAATAAAATATTTTTATATTGATATATGAAAACTAAATATAACAAAATTGATATTAATAAATGAATGCTTTCTAGTACTATATACATATAGTTCTATAAAAACATTTTAATTAGGAATATTACTTTTTGAATTATTCTTTTTTGTTGTTGTATGTTTTTTTTATTGCAAGTCTAATAAGTCTCATAAACCATTGCTCTCGAAATGCTTCTTGTAGTTTAAATATAACTTGGTTCTTGGAATCATTGGATTGATTTTTATATTGTAAGTGGAAAGTATGTCAATATGTTCATCCACTATATCCCTCATACTTTTGTAAAATTCTCCCCCCCTTTCATTAACCTCTAGCACCACTCCAGATGAGCTAAGGACCAATTCATCATCATTTACATGTTGTATAAATTTTACTTCTTAGAACAGAAATATTTGCGTTTGTTGTTGGTCCCTGTAGAACATTAAACATATGTGAATTAATAGATTGTTTGAAACTTGTTATCTAATATTATTAAGTATATTATTAATGAAAATTAAAAAAAAAAAATTCATATTGAATAGTGCATTTTTATTCACCTCATTCATCCTTCTGCAATTTTTCTATTGGATCTTTACGCTCTTCAACACTTAAATCAGAAAGAAACTTATCTAACTTCCTTCTTTTGTGACTCTGCGTAACACACACTAACCAATACATATCAGTTAAACTAACATATAGTTCAAACATATTAATTTTGTAAATAATTTATGAAGAACTTGTCTTTTTTGCTTTTCTAGATGTGTTGTCATTGCGGCAGTCACTATTTTTGTTACTTGACAACTTTTCAAACATTTTTTTATCAATATAAAACTAACACCATTCAATACAAAATTAATTAAATATATTTTATAAATAAATCAGATCATTTTTAGCCAAAAAGAGGCATGGTAACCAGTGCACTTATGTGCATAAACACACCGATGCATTTAATTTAGTAAAATCGTTGAGGTGTTTAATTGTTGAGCACTGATAGTGAAAATTAATTTTTTTAAATAACTTTAAATTATAACGGTGCGATATGTAACAGTAAAAGCACGACCATCACAGTAAAAAAATGAAAACATAAAAACTTAAACACACTTTTTTTGGACTTAACGGTGCTTTTTTGGTAGAGGTGCGTTGATAAACATAAGACATTTATAAAAAAAAATGACAAGGCCGATAGAGTTTCGATCTGATTCAATAAGTGATCCCCCTAATTTACATGTCAAGTGCCTTATATATAGTAACGTAAACCCATTAAAGCTAAAATTCCTAAAATGAAAAGCCCTAACTATGAATTGGTAGAGGGAGTTAAACTCTAAGGTGAAATTTTCCAGTCACATAAGTAAGAAGAAACAAGGGTTTAAGGTAAGTATTTATTTTATTTTATTTTCTGAATTTTAATTAAATGTAAATAGGAGCAAAGATTGTAAAATTTGTTATTAGTAAAATTTTTACTATGCAGGGTTTTTTTTTTCATTTTTCAATTTAAAAAAAAAATAGAATCGGGCCATTTTTTTTTCGTTTTTTCAGAACATCAGTGTGATTCATAGTAAAAAGCACTGGTGTGTTTAGGATTAATGCACACTAATTAAGATAAATCATTAGTGCGCTAAATTTTTTTAATGCACCAATATAATAGAATTCCTTTTCTATTTTTGAAATCCCGAAAACTAGTGTGGTTATTATTTCAACACATCAGTGCGGTTATTATTTAAACACATTAGTGTGGTTAGTTTTACAAGAGCACCGATATGGTTTAAAAGTTATTTTCATTTTTATTTTCACATAAAATGACATACTCATCTCAAATTATGCTTTAGGATGTATCAACATGAGTTACAATAGTTCATAGTATACATTTTCCACTTAAAGTCGTATTATTCTTGAAAAATGGTTTGAAAACTATAATGAAGTTCAGATTGTGGTTATATGGTTCTTGAAATTAATTTTTGGTATGTACACAAAAATTATTAACGATTTTTTGCTCAAATGCAAGGAGGAAATCTCACAATATGAAATGGTAAATTCTTCAAATTCCAGCTTTTTCCATATTGTTCAAAGTCCTTCATGGAGTTCTCAGTTTCCATCTCCAGTAAGTTCAAATTTTATTTATATTTTGATTATATAACTGAATTTATTTATTTTTATCCATGTCAATTTGAATAAAAATGTATCCAAATTTGTGGGATCCTGATTTAGAATTAAGTTTAGATGAAAAAAATATTCCACCAGTTCAAAAATGTCAAAATCTCTTATCAGGAGCAGCATATCGCAAGAAGTTGGTAGATGAAAATGGACAATTGCTTTACCCTGCCAATTGTAACATGCCATTATCTAGCTAGAATCCTAAGTAAGGATGGTAATAATTGTTTGGTATAATGTAATTTCAACAAAACAATTGCATTATGCTTACTAATATCATTTATGTACTAATGTTCAACATTTTTTGAAATTAGGATTCTAGTGATGATGAGCGACCCACCTACCATCTTCCGGTGCACCCCACTACAATGCCAAATCGAGAGAATGCTACATTAAGGGAAAAAATTAGAGAGGAAGCATACCAAGAGTGGTTAAATCAACCACTTATTCAATTCCCACTACGCCCAGATTCACCAATTGGGAATGACTACAACAGTAATAGTTATACATCACAAGTTGGCAATGGAGGCAATCAAATAAAGGTTGGTATGGATGATTACTTATGGGATACGATTTCCATGGAGACAATTTTGTTAGATGCATTTAATAACGATGAGCTAGGGGGTGTTGCTCATATCATTGATACCTTTTTCGAAAGCTTGAAATCTACTTCCACCAACCCTCTCTTTGGACCTGACGGCTAGTCAAAGTGTTGAAAATGCAACAAGATGATGGAGCTTAGTGAAATGAATTTGCCTTCACTAAGTGGGCCCGCAGGCTATTTTTGGCACAAAGTCTATTTTTAGACATATGGATCATGGTCTATGAGTTGCAGGATGCTATTTATGGATGATTGGTCGAGTTGGTAAAAATAGATGGACTTATTTTTAGACATATGTTTCTATTTTTAGACCCTATTGCCAACAGAACAAATATTATTAACCCTTAACAATATTTAGATTACAAACATTATCTTATCCTCGAGCACTTCAGCCTTGATGCTCGACGTGGCACATGCAGCTGACAGAATGAATTACGCTATTCCTAGGGTTTAGTTGAGCTATTGCATGGTTGACTTCAGTTAGAACTCATGTGGCAAAGTTTGGTGGAGTTGATGAGACAGTTGATGGAGTTGTGTTCGGTTTAACTTTGTTGAACTAGTTGTATTTAGTCTAATTGATAAATACACTAGTGATGAATGGTGAATTAATTATTAATTAATTCACTAAAATCAACTAAAGAACACATCGCTTAATCGCAATGCATGGACAGTTCAGTGGAGACCAATGTTAGAGGTGGGTGAAAGGGTGAGTCTACTATCAGTTGTGACTATGGCTGTGCATGAGATTTGCACACACATTGATTGAGATTTCCAATGAGGATTGCGTAGTTGGAGCTAGTGGGATTCAAACTTGGATCTCATCATTACTCATCTTGGATTGCGCATTAGAGGCAGGCAGACTTGTGGAGGAGATTTGAACCTGTGACTTGTTCATCTTCCGTGCTAGTTTGTGTGTAGCATGTGAGATAGTGCTGAGAGTTGTGAGAGATTTGTGCTATGTATTGTTACATGTTCTCTATCATTATAATATACAGATAGTTGGGGTTTTTCAGCTGTATTCTTTCCCATTACATACTGTGTTGTATGTGTGCTTGATTATGTTTTAATGGTGCGCATGCGACTGCTTCTAATTTCCGCATATTGATGATCAATTGTAGTAGAGGTTATGTATTATGCATGAAGCTTAAATAGTGTGTAATCAGGATGATATCGGTGAATAATTCAACTATTATTCAAATTTCTACATGGTATCAAAGCGAAATTGATCATCGGATCTATTATAGTGATTACAATTTATTTCGGTAGACAGAGTCTGTAAACGGGCCAGGTAGCCTCTGGATCCATCCTTTCTCTGAAAGGTGATATATCTAGTAAATTCCCCTACAGTTGATCTCTGTGCTAGAAATACTTTTTTCTCACAAATCGAAAGCGGTTGAGTTTTGAGCTAGTGGAATTCAAATTTGCAGCAGAATTTGGAATTCGAATTTGCAGCAGTTTTCTTGGTGCCAGAGTTGAAATGTCTTTCAACGGAGGCGGTATTAGATGATAACGGGCTGAAGGAGTTCATAGAGGCTGAGGTCCCAAAGCCTACTGATGCTGCTCAAGTTGAGGCTTGGCAAAAGAAGATGGCGAAATGTCGAAGGATTCTGTTGGAGGGCGTGAAGGATCACATTGTATCCAGCATGCATGGAAAAGCTTCTCCATACTTGATGTGGAAAGTGTTGACAGATTTATTCCAAAGCAAGAGCGACCAGAGGAAGTTGGTGCTCAAGGATAAACTCAGACACATAAAGATGGAGAAAGGCGACAGTATGCCCAAGTACCTCACGAAGTTCATCCAATGCAGGGATGAGCTGGGAAGTGTGGGGGTGACTGTAGATGATGAGGAATTGGTGAGCTTCGCTCTCCTTGGTCTTCCGAAGAGTTGGCATGCCTATCATGATTCTGTCAATGGTCGGGAGAAATTGCCATGATGGGAGCGACTTTGGTCGGATCTTGTGCAAGAGGAGATAAGGCAGAGTACCAGGGACGGATCTTCATCAAAGGCATCTGATGAAGCAAAATTGTGCTTTGGCTACCAAAGAAAAGAAGGGGAAGAGCAAGAAAGCTTCTCATTCCGGTGCGAAAGGCAAGAAGCAGGACATGTCCAAGGTGAAGTGTTTTCACTGTCACCAACACGGACATTACACCACTAATTGTCCACAGAAGAAGAAAAATAAGCAAGTTGTTGGATCTGCAACTGGAGAGGCCTTAGCCTCGTAGTTTGAACTAGATTTTTTGTTGATCGCATGCTTGGTCTCAAGTGTGATGGGTTCAGTGTGGTTTCTTGACAGTGGTGCGCCTTTTCATATGACCGGAGACAAAGATTTGTTTACTAATCTGGATGAGAAATATCTTGGAGTGCACATCGAGATGGGCGATGATGGTAGATATAGTGCGACCGGTATCGGTACCATTTCCTTTGAGAGGGAGTCTATTAAACCCTTTGTATTGAAGGAAGTGATGCATGTTCCAGGATTGAAGAAGAATCTGATCTCGGTGGCCATGTTAGAAGACAAGGGATATGATGTTGTCTTTAGCGAGGGAAAGGATTTCCTGCGCAAAGAAGACACAACCAGAGAGACCCTAAGATAGGGGTCGAGTCAAGAACCTTTATTAGTTGCAAGTGATGGCTACGCAACAATGGAATGCAAGGCGGAAGGAGTGGTGAGTCGGGATGATGGCGAGCTGTGGCACCGGAGATTGGGCCACCTTCACCATGGACCTTTGAAGATACTGCAGCATATTTCTACTGGGCTTCCTAAGGGCACCCTTGCGCAGTCAGATCAGTGCAAGGGGTGTACCTTGGGAAAATTTGTAAAAGCCACTTTTCACGAGAAGGATAGTCATGCCACGACGATCCTTGAGAGAATCCACACAGACGTGTGTGGACCTTTCTCAGTAGCTTCGACAGCAAAGCACAGGTATTATGTGATCTTTGTTGATGATTTTTCTCGGAAATGCTGGATCTTCTTCATGCAGAAGAAGAGCGAGACATACTCAAATTTTTGTGAGTTCAAGGCACTGGTTGAGAAGGAATCAGGGAAGCATGTGAAGGCTCTTAGGAGCGACAATGGTGGTGAATTCATCTCTGCTGAATTCAAGGACTTTTGAAGTGCAGAAGGAATTCAGAGAGAGCTCATAGCCCCCCATAACCCACAGCAGAACAGGGTTGCTGAGCGGAAGAACAGAACGATCATGGGTGCTGCACAGGCGATGTTGCATGATCAGGGCCTACCCCTTCACTTGTGGGCGAAGGCATGCAATACTTGCAGTATATGTGCAGAACCGTTGTCCTCACAAGATACTTGGCATGAGTACACCGGAGGAGGCGTTTTCTGGTAAGAGACCTGATATTTCCCATTTGAGGATTTTTGGTTCACCTTTCTACTTGCATGTGACGAAGAATGCCAGGAAGAAGCTGGATCCCACCGTAGAGGTTGGAATATTTGTGGGGTACACTAATACGCCCCACAACTATCGTGTGTATTTGCCAGACAGTCGCAAGACTGTTGTGCGAAGGGATATCAAATTTCAGGAGGAGAAAGCCATGCAGTGTTCGCTTGAGAGGGAGCCACACTTGCATGCAGAGGAGGAGCTGTTAGCTCCCAAGGAGGAGTCTCCGGATGTGGATCAGCCACAAGAGGAGGTTCAGAGAGTGGAAGAAACCACTCATGCAGCGCCAACCATCAGAGGGCGCAAGCGCACTACAGAAGCTGAGCGACTGGCTCAAGATGCAGAGAGGGTTGTAGGACCACCTACAGCTCAGCGCAGACAGAGACAATCACCGGATCGGTACACTGGATACATGGCTCTTGTGAGCAAATGTGTCGTGACGGAGCCATCCTCCTTTGAGGAAGCTGTGGAGGAACCCGCATGGGTTGATGCCATGATCGAAGAATATGATTCGATCGTCAGGAACAGTGCATGGGAGATTGTCCCAAGACCGGTGGGGAAATCAGTGGTGGGTTCGCGATGGATCTACAAGGTGAAGCAGGTGGCTGACAGGAGTGTGGAGAAGTACAAGGTGAGATTTTTCGCCCGTGGCTTTTCACAGATCGAGGGGATTGACTATGAGGAGACCTTTGCACCCGTCGCAAGGTACTCTTCCATACAGACGATCCTTGCTCTCTCAGCGCAGATGGCGTGGCACATTCATCGGATGGATGTGAAGACTGCGTTCCTCAATGGAGTTATTGAGGAGGATGTGTACATAGAAAATTTCAAGGCTTCGAGATCTTTCAATGCTGAGTCGCATGTGTGCGTACTCAAGAGAGCACCGTATGGGTTTAAGCAAGCACCTCGTGCTTGGTAAGGCCGACTCAGATGTATTATTTCACCGGACTTGGATTCTCCAAGAGTGAGGCGGATCCTAACCTATACCAGATTGTGGTGGAGGGTAAGTTGTTGATCATTGTACTTTATGTAGATGATTTGATTTTGACAGGTGATGAGCTGTTGATACTCTCATGCAAGGAGGATCTTGCAAAAGAGTTTGAGATGAAGGACTTGGGGCTCCTTCATTATTTCCTGGGATTGGAAATTTGGCAGCGTAGTGATGGACTGTTTGTTTCTCAGGGTAAGTATGCCTGGAATATAGGAGAAGTTCAACATGCATGGCTTCAAGCTTGTTGATAGGGTTGATACTCCCTCTTCCGGGCGTTCGAGGAAGTCTATCATCATATCAAACGTGAGGTAGTGATGCGCACGTTTACTCATTGGTGGGTCGCTTATCCGGGTCAATACACGACCCGATATATGTTATGTCGTTAACCAACTTTCGCAAGCTATGGTTAGTTTCAATGCTCTTCTTAGAAGGTGCAAGCATGTATTGCGTTATCTTAGAGGCACACGGATAAGGTTTCAGGTAATGTGATGAGGATGAGGTAGCGATGTGGCTTCACTGACAGATAAAGGTGGAGCCTACCGGTGAGAAAGAGCACATCTGGAGGGATCTTCAGTATCGAGTCGACAGTATTTTCTTGGTACAGCAGGAAGCAGAGATCCGTGGCACTCAGTTCAGCAGAGGCTGAGTATATGGCAGCAAGCTTGGCTACATGCGAGGCCATATGGATGAGGAAGATCCTGGTCGAGTTGTTCGGGTCACACTTGGAGCCTACCGTGATTTATTGTGATAACCAGAGTTGCATTAAACTCTCGGATAATCCATTATTTCATGATAGACCCAAACACATCGACATCAGGTACCATCATATCAGAGATTGTGTGTAGCGGAGAATCATGTTACTTTCATACATTCCCATGGAGGATCAGGATGCCGATATCTTGACGAAGGCGCTCACCAAGAGCAAATTCGAATACCACAGAAGCAGGATAGGGGTTGCAGATAATCCATATCTTGTTGAGAGGGAGTGTTGAAAATGCAACAAGATGATGGAGCTTAGTGAAAATAAGTCGCCTTCACTAAGTGGGCCCGTAGGCTATTTTTGGCGCAAAGTCTATTTTTAGACATATGGATCATGGTCTATGAGTCGGCAGGATGCTATTTATGGATGATTGTTTCATTTGGTAAAAATAGATGGACTTCTATTTTTAGACATACTGGGCAGAATCTATTTTTAGATTTCCAGTCTAAAAATAGATATGTCGAATATTATTAGCTCTTAATAATATTTGGACTATAAACATTATCTTATCCTCTTGGAGCACTTCAGTTTGAGTCACGGATGTGGCACATGCAAATGAAAGAATGAATTACGCTATTCCTAGGGTTTAATAGAGCTATTGCATGGTTGAATTCAGTTAGAACTCATGTGACAGAGTTTGGTGGAGTTGATGAGACAGTTAATGGAGTTGTGTTCAGTTTAACTTAGTTGAGCTAGTTGTATCTAGTCTAACTGATTGATACAATTAGTGAGAGTGGTGTGAATTAATTATTAATTGATTCACTAATTATTAACTCATAAATCAACTAAAGAATACACTGCTTAACCCGTAATGGATGGACAAAGCCTGGCGTGATGACCAGTGTTAGAGGTGGGTGAAAGGGTGTGAGTCTACTATCAGTTGTGACTATTGGATGTGCATGAGATTTGCACACACATTGATGGAGATTGCCAATGAGGATTGCGCAGTTGGAGCTAGTGGGATTCAAACTTGGATCTCATCATTAATCAACTTGGATTGCGCAATAGAGGCAGGCAGACTTGTGGAGGAGATTTGAACCTGTGACTAGTTCAAATCTGAGCTAGTTTGTGTGTAACTTTTGGGAGATAGTACTGAGTACTTGTGAGGAGTATTGTGCTATGTATTGTTACATGTTCTCTATCATTATAATATATAGATAGTTGGGGATTTTCAGCTATTTCTTTCCCCATTACATCCTGTGTTGATATGTGCTTGATTATATTTTAATGAGCGCATGTGACTGCTTTCTATTTCCGCATATTGATGATCAATTGTAGAAGAGGTTATGTATTATGCATGAAGCTTAAATAGTGTGTAATCAGGATAATCTCGGTGAATAACTCAAAAAATTATTCAAATTTCTACACAAAGTCTTCCCAGTTGGGGACAACAATGTTATTGCACAACTTGAAATCAAAATTTGGCATGTAAAATGCATGTTTCTTGGAAATATTGTAGTAATTGACCATGATTAAGCCCTTTATATTTTGAGAAATCTTGACACACAATCAACATTAAAAATGGTTGATTTTACTAATGTTAAATATTGACATTATACATTTATATTTCCCACCAACTGCAGGTTATTCAAAGATAAGGTTCTTCTGAATGATAATGTACTATTTGTCGGTAGCTGTAAGGAGGAAAAGAATTATTGAAAATGTTGAGTTTTTAGTACATATCATATCATGCATGTCCGAATGATTGTATTATATATAGAGGAGAATATGCAGACAAGGAGATATGTTCGAAATGTGGGCATAATAGGTAACATAAATATATAGAAAACAGTAAATCACATGGTCCTACTCATAAGATATTGAGGAACATTCCTATAATCCCAAGGATTCAAATTCTCTTTCGTTGCAAATAATTAACTATGTTGCAAGGATGGCATGCCTCACACAGAAGTGAGTTGGGAGTTATGCGAATATCAATAGTTTCAATAGCCATAAAGCATATAGAGGATACATGGATTGAAATTTTCAAGGATGAAGACGAAGTCTACGACTCATCATAGCCATGGATGGAGTCAACTCATATTCCCTCCAAAGCACCAGCTATTCTATATGGCCTGTAGTAGTGATCAATAACAATATCTCCCCATGGTTATCCGTGAAGAATGAACATCTTATCTTGGCTCTCATAGTCTGTGGTAGAATATAAGTGAAGAATATGGATGTCTACTTACAACCATTGGTAGATGAATTGAAGGAGTTATGGGAAGGGATACATGTATATAATTTATTAAAACCTATCATAATATAGAGGAGTTTTACGTTGTGTGGAATATGTGCTTACACCACACATGATTATCTAGGCTTAGGAGTTTGCTCTAGTAAATTACATGTTTATTGATTTGTTTATATACGCAACAATATTGTTTCGCATATTAAATTATTACGTTGAAATTGTTCTGATCTTCATGATCGTTAACGTGCTTTGTATACAATAATTTTACAGGGCTTGTAACAAAAGGGTATCATGGATGTAAATGTGGTGGACCTTCTCTAAAGGCTAGGTGGTCCAACCACCTACGAAATCCAGTGTATGACTACTCTAGGGTATTCCTCCCATAAGAAAACCCTTACACACAAGCAACATCCACTTTCAATTGTAAACCTGAGAGAACCCAAAGGCCTACAATAATCACCAATTGAATGGCTTAGAGTATATGAGACAGAGACTGAGAAGAAGATTCCATAAATGTTTTATTCAAACAGGGAGCCTATGTTTGATGATCCAGAATTCTTCGACACCCATTTATGAGCTCCCATGTTGGGATCATCTTAAGATTTCCCACTTACTAGATCCCATGGATATATTTAAAAATGTTTCATCTTCCTTATGGAGGAACATATCATTGAAATAAAATGACACAATGGATGTTAGGAGAGATCTTATTTCTTCAAAAAGTAAAAATAAACATTGGCCAAGACAAGAAAGTAGATGATAGGTTGGTCCCTCTTGGTATTTGAAAGAAGGTAATGTTCCATGGATTTTAAAGAAATATGATCTTTCTTTAGCAAAGGAAGTTATAATGGGTGTGAAGGTGTCTTCTTTTTATGGGTATTCACTATGGCGTTGCTTCACTATGGAAGACCTTTTGTCAAGGTTGAAATAACATGACCATTTAAACATTCTAAGAGTATGTATGTAAAAAACATGATTTTATTATTTGTTATTAATTTTATGTCATGGGATATAATATAATTAATTTTTGTATGTGTTTAATTTACAGTTTCATTATCCTTTTCTCATGCGTGGGTGTGTGAACCATGACTGCCCCCAAGACCTATGACATGTCATATATAAATTATCTACATTTGTACATTGAATCACATCAAAGGAGATTCATATGGTTAGCATTCCATGATGGCATCAAGAGATATTTGGGATTGTTTGTATGTTTGAGAAGGAACTGTTGACGAGTTTCATGGACTTGCAGGTTCATCTTCTAATTCACCGAGTAGATGAGGTTGAATTAGTTGGGGTGGTTTTTTTGTCATTGGATGTTCTTCTTAGAGAGGTACATGAAGAAATTGAAAGGTTTTGTTCGACAAAGGGAAAAACTCGAGGGGTCTATGACAGAGGGTTACATATCCTATGATTCTTTCTATATTTTAGTGAGTACATCAAGAATATCAAAAAAAATTAGGTGCGGTAATTTGGGACAACGAGAGGGATGAAAACAAAAGAGAAGGGAAACCTCTCGAAACAAATCGAAAAATACATGTGATAAAGAGTAAGTGACTTATCATTTGTCAAATTTGTACACAATAAATATTCACACTGAACTTAATAATGTATATTTTGATCACATACATACGATATATGTCAATTTGATTTCATCAGTGAATTCATTAATTGAATTCATCAACAAATTCATTCTTTACAATTCGGAAGTGACTGAGTTGCGGGTCACATTGTACGAACAAAAGAGGAGTAAATGGGACAGTAACATGAAAGAATTCAAAAGGTTATATGGTATAATTGTGGCTTATCCTAATCATTTAAAAGAAAATATGCCAATGATATGCCCCAACAATTGGGTTGTTGACCAAATCAGATAGAGATACTGTGCATCTATCATTACCCGCGAGCTGAAGAAGATGTGTTGAACATAGGGATTAGGTGCAACAACTTGGTAATAATATATTTATGTACATTTTTAACTTCATAATGTACCTCTGTAATCATATTCGGGTTATTAGACACATAACACTGTGATTTTTTCAAATTTTTATAGGTGCATTTGTTCCCATATATGTGGGAATATGGACATCATTTTCACATGGAGGATGTTGATGATGAACACATTACACAAGACTTTGGAGTGTAAGTTGAGCTCAACCAATCTAGTCGTGCTAGCCACCACGATCAAAACCTAATATAGGGGACGTTAGGTTAGGTCAGAAAGATACAAGAGATGATTGAAGTGGACTTCTCTTCGTTCCAATGTGTTATTTTTAGGTGTAATTGTGGGACACCTTTGATAGGAATAATGGAAAGGAATATCGTGATAGTGGTTTGATAACTATCAAGTCTAGAAATATGTGACATGAAGCTAGGGAGCCTTATGTTTTCCCCAAAAAATGCAACTAGTTTTTTTTTTACCCAGATGTGTTGGATAGGGATTGGTGGTTGGTATTAAGTCACGACCCCAGATCAAAACATATTTTTTAGAAAAATAGTGTTATCATGTCAAGCAAGGAAGATAATCAGGGTGATTACAATGGAGAGTGATATGTACTTGTGTTATTTCATCATTTATATTATTGTTGTATGTTGGGTTTCTTTATTTCGCTAATTATATATTTTTTTTATTTGTCTTCTTAGAATTTTATATAATTGGTAAGATTCACAAACATTTTTACACAATTTTTTTTTTCTAGTGGAAATGTTTTTACACTTAAAACTAAGTATTTCCAATTGTGTAATTTATAATTTAAAAAATAAAATTTTAACATATTTGTTTAATTATAAGTTTGTGATAAGTTTAATTTGGATTTTGTGATAATTTGGTTTTCATCTTAGCTATTTGTTAGTTTACATATTTTTATCATTGCTTTTGGAAATATTTAAATTATTCCCCCAATGTTGACTAAAACCACAATTAATGAAGTAATTTAAAAATTTGATAGCAACAAACTTACGAAATAATGACAAAAACAAAAAATATAGGAAGATTTGCATCCATAAAATTTTAGTGCCAAGAGGATGCTTATGATTGGAGATCATAACTTTTTTATAATAACAATTTTTAGGGTAGAAGAGTCTATTCAAGAAGTGTAGATAGTACAATGGAAAATGACATTTATTCATATGTAATTGCTTTTTGAAAAAAAAAATAGTTAGAATGAATATGTATGAACTATATATACAACAGAAAATGATTTATGGTAATTTTACAATTTAGTTTTAACCATATTAAACTTTGTAATTTATAAAAATATCTTTGCATTTTCTTGTGTAAAGTAACTCTTTTTTCATGTAATTTCATATATAAAATTTTGATATAAATTCACCAATATATAATCTATAATAAATATATATTATTTCATAAAAATAAACATCATGATAATAATCATCTAACAAACATAAACATAATAGAAAATACACATTCATATTCACTAACATAATCTAGTTATATACACCTTTAGCAAATATAAACGTCATTAGCTCGCACACAAATCTAATAATTAATAGGGAATCATCATCATGATTAAATCTAGCAATATCCCATGCTAATAAACCCCATTTTAATTATATTGTTTTTTATTCGTCTTGTTGGCGTTTTATACAATTGGTAAGATATTAAATTTAAATTGCTTGAAACTCTCATAATTTTAGTGATAAATTAAATTTTATTAAAATATAATTTTTAAGTTATATTAAATCTAAATTAATTATAAAAAATATGACTTAACTTTTTTAAATTTAACAATAAATTGAATTTTATAAATAAACTAAAAATATTATTTTTATATTTTTTAAATAAATATTGTTGTTATATATTTTAAATAAATATTATTGATTATAGTTTATTGATTGCATTTTCTTATTTATTAATTTAAACATTAAAAAATAAAAAATAATTTAAATTTAAATTTAAAAATACGTATTAATTTAAAAATTATATTTTATATAATAATTATAATCAATAAATATATAGATATATATTTTTATGATGTTTCATTCATAATAATTATTAATAAATAAACCTTAATTTATTAAATTTATAAAGTCAAATTAATTATAATGTTATTTTTATAATCCAATATTTTATTAACAATTTGTTTTTAATGATAGCTGATTTTATAGACTAATTAGTTATATATTTTAATTTTATTGTAAATATTTTGAAATTTATATTTAATGGTTACATGTTGCAATATATGTTTTGAAAATTAATTGCAAAGATTAATTATATATTGTCTAACTCTTGTATTATAAGTATTATAAGTATAGGTCACAAATTCCTGATTTCTACGTTTGACTATGACTAGAAAGATAGTTTTGTTTAGAGGTTTGTATATTCTAATTGTGTGTAAATGTTGTGAAACCAGCTCCAAAAATAGAAGAAAAGATATATCAATGCCTTATAAATAAGCCACTTCAAGGGGGAAACCTCCAATTCATTACATGAATGAACAATTCTTAGATGATACAAATGAAAAAACCTCCTTTCTATATATAGGAGTCCATGGGGCCACAATGTAGTCCTAGTGGGGTCACAATGTAATCCTAGCCGACCTAACGATAATAATGTAAGGGCACAATAATAACAATATGGGGGTTACAGGGGTACAACAATAACAATAAGGGGGGCTACACTAACATAATAAGGGACTATACTATTAATATAGGGACTTAACATGCCCCTCTCCTTCAAACAAGTGTTGTCCTCAACGCTTGATTATTTCTTGATGCTTCTGTATAAAATTCTCATCCTCCCATGTGGAATCTTTTACAGGAAAGTTCTTCCACTTGCTGAGATACTCTGAAATTGATCGTACTTTTCGAGTTCTTGTTTCTGTGACTGCTTGAGAACTTCTTTTGATGTGATGTTGATCTTCCTGTTGCTTCATTAGATTTTGCACCAAAGTTAGGTTATCCTTTGAGAGTTGGAGAACTTGTTGTTGATGCTCGATGTGATCTTCCACTAATTTATCATCCATATTAGCTATTATTTGATCCTTCAAAACATCCAACTTAGCCTCCATTTCTGATTTTAAACCATCTATGTCATCTTTGGTTGATCTTCGTAAGATTGAAATTTGTTGCACTTGGTACCGTAATTTTGATATCTCATATTGCACTTCTTCCTCTTCATGTGTCATAGTATAGATTTTTGAGGGCTTAATGGGTATGGAATTATTTTCTGGAGGTATTATAGAACCCAATACTAATAAAAATTCTAAAATATTCCCTTGGAATCACTTCAAACTAATTTTTCAAACAAACGTTATGCAATTTTAAAAACCAAATACACACCTTTTTCTTGCTTTTGAGGAGCTCTATATTGAAACTGAATTATCTCTGTGATTTTGGATCTTCAATATCTAAATTTTGGCCCTGAGATATCCCTATGAATCCTCTTTCGAATGCCACAAGTCTAACCTGATTTGGATTCTTCAAGACAAAGTTATGTCCAATCTCCCACAATGACCTAATTATGGACTAGTTCAGTAGAGTGAACTTGTACGACTTGCCATGTGTCACTGTTTGCTCCTTTGGATATGAAATTTATAGAAAGGAAACTACAGTCCATGTACTTCCAGTCACTTTTTACAAAATTCCAATCCGATGCTCAGAGAGAGAGTTATGAAGATTTTCCCACGATCAACTCTTTAAGATGAAATTCAGGAACCTGAAAAAGACCTAACTTCCACAGATCATATCTCAAAAATTATTGTGAACCAAGCTCTGAAATTTTGCGAAGATGTTCCTCAGGATTTTGGCTTTGCACTTTACAAATTTCAGCTTCTGAACCTTCGTAGAAAAAAAATTATAGTTCTAATTCCACAATGACCTGTTTGGTGCAGCGAAACCCTAGAATCCAAAAATCTGAAACCAAATGTTGTGAAACCAGCTCCAAAAATAGAAGAAAAGAGATATCAATGCCTTAGAAATAAGCCACTTCAAGGGGGCAACCTCCAATACATTACATGAATGAACAATTCTTGGATGATACAAATGAAAAAACCTCCTTTCTATATATAGGAGTCCATGGGGCCACAATGTAATCCTAGCTGACCTAACAATAATAATGTAAGGGCACAATAATAACAATATGGGGGTTACAGGGGTAAAAAAATAACAATAAGGGAGGCTACACTAACATAATAAGGGACTATACTATTAATATAGGGACTTAACATGAAATTGATTTTGTTTTGTAGTGACTATTTTTTAGAAATGTATAAATATTTTTTTTTTCCTATGTTTTCTATACGCAGGGACTATGTTTGCTCGTAACCCTTGTTTGAATAAGAATTTAGTTAGAATGAATATGTATAAACTATCTATGCAATATAAAATTATTTATGGTAATTTTGTAATTATAGTTTCAACCATATTAAACTTTGTAATTTATAAAAATATCTTTGCATTTTTTATTTAAAGTAAGTCATTTTGCATGTAATTTCATATATAAAATTTTGGTATAAGTTCACCAATACATATTTTATAATAAATATCATTTCATAAAAATAAACATCATGATGATAACCATCTAACAAACATAAACATCATCTAAAATACACATTCAAAAATTCGCTAACATCATCTAATTATATACACCTCTAGCAAATATAAACGTCATTAACTAGCACACAAATCTAATAATCTAATAAAGCATCATCACCGTGATCACATCTAACAAAACACAAGAATTATCTAACATCATCACCACACACATCCTAAAATATGTACATCTCATGTCAAATAACTGTTATAACATACACATCTATCTACAATCACATTAAATGAACATATCTAACATGACCTAGCAATATACACATAAATACCAACATATAGATTAAGTACATCAAAATGAAAAAAAAAAAAATGCACCATATATATATATATATATATATATATACAAAGAAGTGAAATAACTACATCAAGTTAAATAATTGCTATAAAATATCCGATACAATAGTACTAATGGTGGCTTGGTCTTAGCAAAAGACAATAGATGGTCAACTGCCTTAAGAGTTGAATAATGAGGTGGAGGAGGATGTGGTTGGTCTACTCTCTAAGGAGAAATATGAGGTAGTGGGTCAAGAGGTGAATGAGGATGAGGTGGATGGCTACCAGAAGGATCACTGCCTTGATCATCATCTGATGGAGTAGTACTTCTGGATGAAGATTGTGTGTCTGTTGCATGGCCATCATCCCTCCTCAATGTCAGTATAAACCTGGTAGCTCCAATGATACAACGCATAAGACTCATCATATCACACATCAAGTCCATCCAAAGTTCCAATAGCCTAGGATCTGCCCTGATGTCTCAAGCCATCACAGGGCAGACTCCCACCTCAACCAAAAGTCTAGAGATTCAACCACCCAACTCCATCCTGAATCCAATATCAGGCCTATGGTGCGGCTGCATTCCCATGTGTATCTGCATCCAATAAGGATGTACCTCACCCTCCATGGCCTCAGCTATATATGCATCTACATTCGGTGGGGGAGGAGGCATGCCCCCAATGAATGTGCCAATATATACAAAATATATAGTACACAAAATTTCATTAAAAAATTTAATAAAATCAGTTAAAGAATGTGTTAGAATAAATTTTATTCTAATTAATTAGGAAAATAAAATGAAACTAGATCAATTTAAAGAAAAAAATAATATTACCTCTATCATTTATTGGCTCATCTTGTGTGAAGAGGATGTTGGGGAAATTTCGCCAATCCATCCCCATGTAAAGTCATGACACCAAGACAAACATGTGGTCAACCTCACTGGCTAGTAGCCCCAGTGCGTCAAGAGAAATCCTGGTTGAATACTTCAGTTGGACCCTCTTGGGCATCATCTCGCCCCACATGTGCATCTACACTTTAGTTATCAGCCTAGGAAGGTGACGGTAAAATGTAGGCCTCATATCTGGAAACCTCTCAAAAAATAATCAAAACAACTTTGAAGCAAAGGGGAAGTTCACCCTCCCATGTCTCATAGCACAAAATTTATCTAAAGCTATACAAAACTAACACAAAAAAAGGGTAGACCATCTAATACATTATGGCCTCTAAACCAAAGAATAAACATAAAAAAAAGAGAGAAACTAATGTGTTTCCCATCACTAGTATAGTGTGCAATGGTACTCACTAATAGTGAGAGACACCAAACCTCCTCTGCACCAAAAGAAGTGATTTTTAGTTGTTCACCAGACACTTGGAAATCTGTTGGAGAAACTACATGGTCCCCAACATATCTTTGAGAGTAAGAAAGTTGAATCTCTGTTGCAACACCATGGGGGACATCAGGTGACTAGGGAAAATCCACCCCTCTCTTGGATAGGCAATTGATAAAATAAATGTCCTCCTAATTGTGCTCATACCACATGTTAGGACCGATACAGAAATATTTTCGGTGGACATCCCACTAACGGATCAGTTGTACCAACAATTTGGAGTGCCCCTTCAGGGATGCAACCTCCTCATAGAAATTAAGGAGGCCTACATTGCTCAAGAGGCCTTGGGTTGTTGCAGTAATAGGGCAAGGGCACAAATCCTTCTCCCTCTCTCGTGCCTCCCACTCTCATACCATATTGTACTGGTCAACTCTTTGCTCATACTTCTATTGTTCCTCTCTCCTATGATGTCTCTGCATGATTGATATATAAAATACATCAGTCTCATACATAAAAAATAATTTTTTTTTATTAAATGAAAAATGTGTTTATAAATATGGACATATAGCTTTCAAAAATAAAAATAAACCTCGGTGCTCCAAAAAAACATGAACACAGCGGACACTGTGTGCCAAAAAAACTAGAATGCACTGAAAATGGTGTGTACATCGACTTGGCGCACCACTTTCAGTTTGCATACACACATAAAATTAGTTATTTATATTTTTCAATGTGGTGCATCGAAATAACATTTCGCACCGTTGCGTTAACTTTACATCGACACACTGCACCAGAATGTTCAAGTTAACAAATACATCGAGTTATATTTTTTTAATATTAAGTGGTGTGTTTGGAAAAAATAAATGCAGTGGAAAGTTACTTTAACTAGAAACACCGCTATTAAAATTATAACTTTTAAAGTGGCGTGTCATGGAACTTCACGATCTGGTGTGTTTACATTTACCAAACACATTGAACCACTAATGGTACATGAACGTTATGCACTGACTTGCAGTGCACCTTGTAAATTTATAGGGTGCACCATGAATGGTGCAAGCCAAATGTCTCAAACGTGCTACGTAGTAAAATTGAATTAAAAAAATGCATTTTTTTACTTAATTTTCAATTCTACTCCACAAAAAAAATTAATTTTGTGAGAAACATAGACATTACCTAGACATTTTCTCATCAGGGAGGCAAGGTTTCCATGTAAACGAATTTTTTTTTTTTTACCACCGTTTGACAAAATTAGAAAGGCTCGGAGTGAGCATCAAATGGAAGGATGGAAAGCAAGGGAAGCATTTATGGAAAGGTGCTTCACAAAGGAAAAAATTGTACCGGTGCTTGAGATATCTACAACGCTGCAAATGGTAAAAATGAATTTTACGGTCGGTAATTTTTTTTTATTTAATCCTGTTTCAGTGTGTTATAGCAACCAATGCACCAATGTCGAGTATTTACGAATCACACCAGAATTTTTTAAATTAAAAACCATGTCATGGTGCACCATGTTATTTATGCACTGGGGTGTGTCAAAACAGGAACAATATTGGTGCTTCATGGGAGTAAACCATCGAAATGGTGAAAATGAATTTTACGACTAACATTTTTTAAAATCTAACCTTTGTCTGGTGATATTGAGTAGTATACACACCACTACTCCAATTTCACCTAGCACGCTATTATTTTTAAATTAAAAACCCGAAATGGTGCACCATGTTCTATACGCACCGGGGCATTCCGAAAAGTTAAAAGCATCGAGGCTTCATGAGAGTATAGCACTGGAATCATGAAAATGAATTTTACGACCGATATTTTTTTAAATTTACACTACTCCTATGCTATCAAGTATTATATGCACCAGTGCTCCAAATTTAATTAGTGCATCGTTATTTTTTATTTTAAAAAAAATGACCCTTGAATGATGCACCATCTTCTATTAAGCATCTAGACTTACAATTATATTAATGGCACCGATGCTTATTATATGAGTAGCGCACTGATGTTTTTTAAATTGAAAACCTTTCTCTGGTGCACCATGTGTTTACGCACCTAGGATTTCATAAAAATGGAAAGCACTAGTTCTTTATGTGAGTATAACACTGAAATGGTGAAAATGAATTTTACGATCGAATTTTTTTTTAAATTAAACCCTTTCTAGTGCTATCAAATAATGTATGCATCGATTTTCCTTATACACATAGTGCACCATTATTTTTATTTGTATAAAAAATAACCCTACAACGGTGCACCATTTTATATTAAGAATTGGGGTCTCCACTTCAATTAACGACACCAGTGCATATAATATAATCAACACATCACCATTTTTAAATTAAAAACCCCACAAAAGTGCACCATAATGTTTATGCACCAGGGAATTCTTATATGGGTTTAGAACAAGGATATCATGAGAGTATAGCACTCAACTACGAAAAATGATTTTTATGACCAATATTTTTTTTAAAAATTTAACCCTTTTCCAATGCTATTGAGTAGTATACACATTGATGCACATTATGTACTTAGTGCGCCATTATCTTTGTATTTTTATAAAAATAACTTTGCCATGGTGCACCATATGTTATTAATCATTGGTGTGTATAGGTATAATAACGCCCCAGTGCTTTAGTGTATTATAGATGCACCATTAGAAAAACATCTGCTAAAACATCCTCCTGCCCAAGTCTGCTAGTGACTTCCATTGCAAATGGGATTTTGAGCTATTTTTACAGTGGCTTCGCAAAAACCTCCACTAGAGGGTCCTTTCCTTGTAGTGACTCCACTAAGTTAAAGGGGAAGAATGAGCATACCACTCCATCCCATAAAAATAATTTGAGCCCTTGAGAAGAGTAATTTCAGCCCTTGGAATTTGATGAAATTGGCCATATCCAAAATAGGAAATTTGAAAAGCAATTAACATTTGATTTGTACTTGTTTTGCCTCCGAAAATGGTGAATATGTCCCAAGAAAAATTGGGTCCTTTCCTCACGAATTTATTAACTTTTGATTCACTTTAGGTTTGGTAAATTCGACCCTAACACAAATAAGGAATTTTTCCCCAGTGTAAGTGGATAATTCAGTTCCCAGCACAAGCCCACAATTTGACCTAGCAAACCTTATATTTGATCACATATTTCTCAGCTTTTGATTCACTTCAAATTTGGGCAATTTTGCCCCAAAACAAATATGCCATTCATCCCTAGATGATAAGTGGAGAATTTGACTCCCGCGAATGTATATTAACATCACATCGATTCAACCCCTGATATTCATTAATTTGGCCCCTAAATAGAGACACCAATTCGACCTTTAAAAACCCATTATCATGGCCCCTATGAATGGAATAAACTCAACCAATTACTAGGCCCAATAACAACCACAAAATTATCCTTTGTAAACTGATAACTTTATCCCAACAGATCAACCTACATAATAATTGGCTAGGTTTTTTCTTTTAGTCCTCCCAAAATTTCTAACGCCAATGATATTAATCTTCAAACCCTCATTATAGTAGGATAACTAGCTCTAATGCCACTATGATATCCCTTTTTTAATTTAATTAAAATTTCTATAAATTTTACAATGAATCTTCTTCAAAAGATACATCCCATAATTTGTCGAGATAATTTAACAAGAGATTCATAGAGCTTTTAGACAATAAACTACAAAATATAGCTCTTTTATTTAATTAATATTAAGAGAATTACAACAAATTTAATAGGAAACCTAATAGATAGATAATCAAGAATAACTCAGTCTTCTTCAAAATCTTTCTCTGGATGGACTTATCTGAAATGTATGTTGCTTCAACCTTGTAATAGTTAATCCAAAAATCTCTCCCTTCCTTGCTAAGCATTATTGAAGAACCTAAAGTGGTTCTTCCTCTTAACTAGCTAGAGTGGAATCTTATACCACTGAACTGATTGCCACCAGCTAGGGTATGTCTCTCAACTCCAAAACTGGGAACTATAAAAGGACTTTCCCCTCACACGGCAAGCAGCTACTAAAGCTCCCAAATCCAACTCACAATAATCCAAATTTCCATGTCCTTTGATCCTCTACCTTCCTTTTATTATTATGGCTTGTTAGAATACCATGGGTCCTCTGAAAACCATGTATAAGGTTTATTATTTATTTATTTTTTAAGTCACTTAATATCAATTGCATTAGTTTAGTTACTCAATATCACCTTATATATGTCATTATATAATTAAACTAGCTAGTTGGTCTTCTGTTCTTGAAAAGAGACATTACATGATCCCTCTTGGTGAATGTTGGTTAAGACATTTCAATGATTTGTTGCTCAATATAACAAAGACTTGTAATTACTTTTATGATTTACATGGAGTTGACATGCAACATATTAAGAACTAGAATAGATCTATGTTAACTCTAGATCGAGAAAATGTTTACACATCTAAAGATTTGATCCCTCTAAATACATGATAAATCCAAATTTAAAATGCATTTATTCAATTTTTACTATATTTAATATAATTGAATTCATAAAATATCATTACAAAACAAGTGATAGTAAAGAAATATAGATATGAATACAAGTACATAAAATTTCTTTTATATAGCTGTGGATTAGAGACTTATTTGAACAATGCTTTGGTATTTTTTAGGTTGGTAAATGCACATCAATGCAACATAAACTTATGTGAATGACTTTTTGGTATTTTTATTTGGATGAACATGGTTGAAAAACACTCAATTTAAATCCATCATAACACAAAATGATTGTAACACCAGAAAGAGTCATGTTGGCGTTGGGAATCCACATGCATTTATCATACCATTAAATAAAGTTTTTGACATTTTTAAAGGTGATTATGATATTAGAAACACAATGATTGTAAGCATTTGGAATGAAAAATATATTTGTAATGATAAATGGAACTATATAATTAAAATAGAAAAGGTTAATAATTGTGATAATGTGAATGTCACATACTTGTTAAATTGATTTTTTGACATTTTAAAAGGTGATTATGATATTAGAAACACAATGATTGTAAGCATTTGGAATGAAAATATATTTGTAATGATGAATGGAACTATATAATTAGAATAGAAAAGGTTAATAATTGTGATAATGTGAATGGCACATACTCGTTAAATTGATTCTCGTTGTACTTTTAGTAATGTGAGATCTATAATTGTGTCGTTAAATAATGTAACTAGTACACTTTACTCTAATAATATGGGAATCCATAAATATATCTCTCAAGCCATTAAATAAAGTTTTTAAAAATGAATAATATGGGAATCCATATATATATGTCAAGCCATTAAATAAAGTTTTTTACATACTTGTAAGGAATTGGAAAAACATACTTGTAATGATGAAGGGAACTATATAATTGTAAAATGTTATAATTGTTATAACGTGAATGACTAAAGTTATAATATGAATAACGCATACTTGTATTGAATGTGGTGGTGCTTGTCATACATGAATCATGTTAGTAATGTGAGATCTATTGTAAAAACACTCGTAACTATGTTAAATAATGTAATACATACATTTTACATTAATAAATGATGTGTGATTTTGTTTTATACGGTTAATAAAATAATTTGATTCTTTTAACTTCAAATGTGTTTGATAAATGTACTAATATTTTTAATATTTTTGTAATATCATTATCTAAACCTGCATTAATTAATAAAAATATCATAACTATCTAGTCACAAATTTAATTATAAAATTTCAATAGAAAAAGGTTGTGTATATTGGGTTGAAGAAATAAATTTGGTTATGGAATTGCCAGTAAATAATTTTAAATAATATTATATTAATTATATTTATAATTGCATAACACTCGTAAATAATGTGTAACTCATTTTAATATTTTTAAAAGATAGATTAAATGTAATTGACTAGTTTTACCTTTTTCATTTTTTTTATTACTAATATATGAAAGCTATATAATTATTAAAAATGTTTGTTATTTTTAATAATGATTTGTTTATATATATATATATATATGTAAGTTTGGTATTACCTTTGTTTTCATTAATTTTAATCAGCAAATTACAGCGAGATGAATACTGTTAGGTGGCATCAATTTGCTTTGAGTGGGAAACCAAGTCTGTTGGCCATTTGATGGCACGGTCCATCCAAAAACAATAAGTTCTGAGTCTTTCCAACCAAGCTAAATACAACTGAATGTTCATACATATTCTATCATCTACTTGCCTATTGGCATGGCTGACTAAAAATGTAAAACTAAAAGCTAACTGCATATAAACAGTAGACACAAAGCACTACAACAAGAAATATTAGAAATACTAATATTTTTCCTCACCCGAGGCAGATTCCACTGGTGTCGGGTCCTGAGCAATAGTTCCTGAGAGTTCAGTGGAAGTAACGATGCATGGGAGGTGGTATTCGATGCGTCAAAGACGCCCATCCTACTTTTGCATCTGGAACTGAATTTTATCAAATTTTTTTCTATAATCTGCAAAGTCCTGTATAATCGTAGTCAAGCTCATGGATATTTGTTCCAGGGCCTTCTCTAGAATTCCTTTCATGGACCAATAGAGAAAGAGGGTTTGGTTCAACTGTGTTACCCGACCACAAGTTTTCCCAGGGTCTAGCATGAGGGCCCTCCAATCATCTACTTCTGTGTCCACTGAACCTGCTTGGCGGTTTATGTTTGCCTCCAATTTTTCTTTCAATTTCTGAATTTCCTTAGTTGTGTTCTCATGATATGCCTTTGTGGCATCATTAATGATGCTCAAAGCGGGTTTTTGACCTCTCGAATTACTTGAGGAAGAACTGGGGTACCTCTCAGCCTTCTTCCATTTGATTTTTATGCCTCGTCCTCTCGAAGCAAGGCCCTTGGACCGAGCCATATCAAATTTCTCGCAGGCTGGTAAATTGTGCTGAGGATGAAAGTTTGTCGGAGGGATCCTGGGTCACAGGTAAGTCAAATTTCAAACCATGTTTCCTATTTTTTTACCTGTCCAAGTAGCAATAGAGGAGCATAATTCCAAATCTTGAGTCGGTCTATCCTTCCAACCATTGCAAAAATATTTAATACCGTTCCAAGATTCATGCAGGGGGTATTTATTTCGAACCCAGGACCAGTTCGTAACATGTAGACAAATAGATCTTCCCTTACAGGGCTGCCAAGCATCATGATTATTGATGTGGGTGCATAGGGTTGGATTCGACCAAATAACACGGGGAGGACTAAACAAATCCCTCTTTTGATTATTCCAACCAGAGTTGGCAATAATCCCTAGCACAAACAAAGGTTCCTCCTTTTGAGGCTTAGCCCACCCACTAGCATTCATAACCTCAACTTAGTCCCAAAAAAATTGCCAGACAACAGACCTGTTACAGTTAAGACTCCATGATACCAACGACAAAATTGCAAAGGTAGGGTCACCCACAATGTGCCCGTGGGGCCTGGTTCAAGTGGAATCAATTGCATCAAAACCTGGTATAGACACATACATAGGTGTTCCTTCCCTACCCAACCCATCCAACCAAGGCTTGGGAACCCCAAACCCCCTAGAATTATCCCATTGTCTGCCCTGGTTCACTCAAGGTCGAATGCAAGCTATAAGACCGGCCACACTAAGGAATAGACACCACAAAACAAACCAGACGAATGTTGAGATAGTATCAGCCCACTTGACAAGGGTCCATATACTACTAGACGCCTACATATTCGGGACCGAACAAAGACCTACATACCCTTTCGACTACCATTTAGAATGGCCAAAATCACTTACCCCAGAGACTACCATGGCGAGAATGGCGGAAAGGAGGGTAAGAAAAACTACATACCAGTTAATCACCATTGCGGAGTGTTGAGGATTCTCTGTAGCCGACCTTCCACCTTCATTATGAATGGGGATATCCAATTTGCCACCACCAGAGCGAACCATGCAAACCAGCAGTTGTGCAAGCCTTGAATGGCTTCCTTTGTCGTCACCATTCTCCTTATCATCCAGCTGCATGCCGTAGGTCACCCTGCCAGCCTTTCCACGCAGGTGGAAGGTAGTGGGCATGTACTTTGAGGCCTCTACCATTATGATTGATGGGAGGGTCGTAGATTTGGTACGCACCTCGATCGGGGGTCAATATATTCTATGTTAATGCAAGTTTATATTCATATTAATTTTGGATCTATAATGTGTTCAAACCCTCAAATTTTGATCCCTCTTGAAGAATGATAGATAGATGCGGAGTTAATATATATTTAGATTGGTTTTTAATATGCCATGGGTCACCCAAAGAGTTGAATCTAAGACCTAGACTAGAGAACAAATGTGCGGTTACACCCAAAGAGATTATATTAAATGATCTCATGACCTATGCACACCTAAGTGGATCAAATTCTACCCCATGTTCTCCCTATCATTTCATCCCAGAGGATTTGGATCCAATGGTATGAAGAAATAATTTTTTCACCATTGGGAAAAATTCAATTCCCATGAGGGCTTAGCCCTGAAGCTATCGGGGAATCTCATTAGAGGAAATTTTAGCCTAAAAGTGCCCATGAAATTTTCATATAATTTCCATGTCATAATATGTAAACCAATCAAAATCATTTAAATTTAAAAAGAGGTACATGTAAATATTTTGGAGGGAAAGAAGTAAAAGTATTTTTTTTAATTGTATGTTTTGTGTATCTCCCTATAGGCTTACTAAAATTTCAAGTGTACACACTCGTTGGATGCATAATTGAATTCCACATCCAATGAGTGTCCATTATGCACATTTTTGAGAAGAAACACATTGATAAAAAATTAAAGTTACTTTTAAAAAGCGCGTTGAACACATTTTTTAATGTATCTTTAATTTTTATCAAGGTGGGTCGTCTCAAAAGTATGCATAATGGGTACTCGTTGGATGTGGAATTTAATTATGCATCCAATGAGTTTATACAATTGAAATTTGTAATCTTATAAGGAGATAAGCCAAAAATACAATTAATAGAACTGGCTTTTCTTATTTTCCCTCCAAAATTGAAAACTCTTATTTTATTATTTTCTCTTAAGAGGCCACTTCTAGACTAAATTTTCCTCTAATGTGAGGTAGCGGTCAACATCATATTAAGAATCCAATGAATTACACCGCACCCCCCCCCCCATACCAAAAATAGAAAGTACCAACCTACACAATAAGATATTTTTTTACTTTCAATTACTCTCTCTCTCTCTCTCTCTCTCTCTCTCTCTATATATATATATATATATATATATATATATATATATTACTTGAGGTGGGAATTGAAATATTTTGCTTAAGACCAAAATTAAACTCTTTTGTTATTACTAATATTTTTTTTAAAAACCACCGATCAGAGTATCTATCGAGAATACATGTTACACAGTAATTTGTCACTGTCCCTGCAATCCCCCGTCTCGCACATTGGAGGGCCTTTTCCATGACTTGTGAGCAGTGACATAACCTGAAACCACTTTAATGGCATCCCCCTTGACAAGGAAAATCATTCCTCTGAAGAAAGTTTCCTTTGCAAAAGCCTAAAAAATGATCTTTTGGCCTTAGCGCGACTAGCCAGTTCAGCCCCCGCGCCAATGGGGAAAATCCACCAAAGAGAGCGCACCGACTGGCACTCTGTCCCAATGTATTAATCGCTCGAAGCTTAATAAGGATTGTTTTTTAAAAATAAATGCCGGAAGTTTTATTCCAAAAAACTCCTGAACGAGTCTCTAAAATGAGTTGGGAGGTTTGGCTCCAGATCTCCATGTATGGGAGGTGGTTTTCCACCTATCATGGAAACTTCCTTGAGGATAGGGCCAATCCCACAATTGTAGGGATCCCAACTTCCCTTCCACCATCTATATAAGCTTGCCATTTTCCCTTAGCAAGCTAGTAGTCCTAATAGCACTAGAGAAGAGCTGAATTTGTAGCAAGGAGACTATCGCCAAATAGCCCTTGAGAGCCAAGCCAAAGAGAGGGAGCTTTGTCCCATTTCCGACGAGCTTCATTGAGATGTGCTCCGCTGTCGACCTCGTTGAAGGAAGATCCAGTGTCAGAGCCTTGGGTTGTATCTTTATTTCGTTATTATTAATGATAAGTGACTTTGATTATGGTTTCATTCATGTGTCTTTGTCTTTGATGCAATGAATTACATCCTCTCTGACTGATGTATGGTTACAAGATTTAGATTCTATGTTGTGTATCATTGTGTTTCTTCGCATGTGTGCAGGTGTTCGGACGTGTTAAGCAGAAGGATCGTGATCTGCCAAAGCAGAGGATGGGAAGCGTCATCCTTTCTTCGACGACCATTGCGTAGGACCTGAGGTAGGCAACTCGTTGTGTTTTGTCATTTTTGTAACTAGAGACCTACGTCACTGCGTGTCTGATTGTTGCTAGACCCGATCTAGGCTAGTAGGGATCGCCTCTGTCCGCAGAGGGGATTTACCTCTCCAACAAACTGGTGACTCCACTGGGGATTTGATTGGAGTTTGTCTTGTCTCTTTCGATTGCTTTTGGCTTATGTCTGATTCATTTTCTCTTCCGGTTTGTCTCTTTCTGGTGTAGAACCTTTGTTTAGCTCCCACCATACCTGATCTACTCTTTTCTTGCTCTTTTTCATTTTTGTCATTAGTAAACTTGATTGGCGCGCTTTTTAGCCTGACATTCGCACCAGCTGGCACTTTTTTCTAGTTAGGCACTCGCACCAACCCTGTTTTGGCGCCAGATGCAGCCAAACAGTCGCGCCAACCCTATTTGGTGCTAGGGTTTACTTGTTTTTGAGCCCTCTGAGTCTAATTTTTGGTTTTGGTGTTGTTTATCTGACTGTCTGAGTGCCTTGAAGTACTTGTTGACTGTGTTTGACCTCCATCCTCTGGTTGTTTGCCCTCTATCTTCAGTTCTACATTCTAGCCCTAGGGCATCTAGGTGCTATTGTGTGTTGAGCCTCTCGTAGGAGTTCTTGGTTTTCGCTTGTTCAGTCAACTTCGTTTTTGCTTCCTTGCATTCGTTTGGTTGGTTTTTATTGTATCATTGCGTTATTTGAGTGATTTCTCTTTTTCTCATTCAAGTTTTGCTTTGTCTCATTTCGAGCCTAGATCACACGGTTTGTATGAGTTTTTGTTAGGATTCCTCCTTGATTTGAAGGATTTCTCCATCAGTTTGACGTCTGATTGTGTGTTGAGTGAACTTGCTTACTTTTACTCTTTTGTTATCATTTCTCAAATTGGTCTCTCATTAGTTTTCATTTCATTTGCTGCATTTCGCTCTAAAACATTGAAAATACAAAAAAAAACAACAACAATTCTTTTGCTTTTGATTAGTTAGTGAAAATTGAAAAATTTTCTGCATTATTAGTGTTATATAACTCTAAAGGAAAAGCTTTTAGTTTCATTAGCATGCATTAGAGACACTAGTGGTTGTTTTGTGATCATTTTGTTCTTGTTTGAAAAGCTCTCAACCTTCCCGTAGTTAGCTATTCATCGAACAAAGTGATTTGTAGTGGCATGTAGTGTGCATTGAGAGGATTTTTAAGACATAACATTCGGTAGGGCCTGAAATTGAAACATAACTGAAGATCAAATCTAAAATTTATTCAATTAACCTTATGGAAACATTGAAACATTAACGAAATATCTAGAGTTCTAGGCTAGTGACGTGTTCCGACGTCGTTAAACCTAGTAGTTGTCGTTCGCATTTTGGCTTTAAACAGTGCTAGTACGAACTTGTGCTCCCCGTACCGTCGCGTATATAAAGGGAGACCCCACTAGGTTGTTATCCTTTATCCGTAGGAAGCCGAGTCTGCTGCCTTATACCCATGATAAACCAGACACAACATTCGAGGAGATTGTCTGCACGTACATCAAGTCCTTGGTTGATTTCTCTTTCATTTTCAACCAAGGTGTATATTGCAGTTCACGGATATCTGGTACACCCTTTTGCTTAGAGTTCCAGAGTAGTCATTTCAATCTTTTCTGACTCATTAAATTTGAAAGGATCATCAAGTGCTTGTCCTTTCATGCTTGTTTCCAAATTGAAAGAGATAGAGTCACCTTTTACTCATTTCTCGACTCTTAAAACATGAAACAATAAAATTTTCAAGTTTCAATGTGGTAAAATTAATTACCTGCAATCACACGCCCTTTTAAAGATTGTTTGTTTTCCGTTTGATTGTTTGCCTTGGTTTTTGCCCATGTGCTTTTGTTTTGGTATCTTCCTCTTTTCATTACAGTCACAGTGTCGAAACCTTCAGTTTCATCTACTGGTAGTCCTTACATAGATGATTCATCAGAGGTCTCTCAGTCCTCTACTGAACCTTAGCAGCCTATTGTATCCGAGTTTCCCGATGGGGGACCGGTTCTATCTGAGCTTCCCTTTGGTTGACCAGTTGAGTTCAATTGGCCCTTATCCAACGCTTGGTTTGGATTTGGAGTAGGGGAATATTTCCCTCCTCCTACATCAGGATCGCCTTTCTTAGTTGTTGTTATGCCTCCTAGTCCTCACCATATTTTAGAAGATCTTGCGGTAGGGTCAGATATGGACTCACCCAGTCCTTCTCCTAGTGAGGAAATTCCTACATCTGGTGAATATTACCAGCTTTTTCCAGAAAACAACCCCGAGTCTTCCATCATGTCTTTTCCTGGTCCTTCACTTCCAGCGAGATATAGGTCCTTAAGTCAGATTGTGGCCGTTGTGGCTTCCATGGGAGTGTCGACTCCATCCACGAGGTCCGTTATTCCTTCGTTAGGGATGTCCCCATCGACACCTCTTACGTCATCTCCTTAGGTCATGTTAGTACTTGTTAGGCCTACTATCTGCATAGCCTCATCTACACTCGTTGTTACTACTCAGTCCATTAGGACCGTGTCACTTCCTGAAGACGTTTACATCACATCTGCGATTCTGACGAATATCTCTCCTGAGGAGTATCGATTGTCTTTACAGTCGTCGAATTCCGAGGTTGGTTAGTCCTCCCAAGATCCCAACTGTTCTTAGTTTTCCCATTATGGACCGGAAGGTACCCCCGTTTATGTTTTTCCATACCAGTATGATGAACAGGAAAACCCTCTATGTTTTCCTCCTCCAGAGGATTATCAGTATGTCCAAGGTTTTCTGTCTGCCCAGGCTGGGAAACCTTCTAACCCGTAAGGACAACCCTTTCAGGGCCAACCTTCGGGCTAGCCTGGTTATCTATATGACCCGCAAGGACAACCTTTACAAGGCTAACCTTCGGGCTAGCAGAGGTTATTGTATGGTCCACAAGGGCAATCCTACAACCCTCAAGGTCAACCTTTACAACCTCACTCTGTGGTCCAACCAGGTCAACCTCAAGGACCCATAGGCTAACCAGGGTATCAACCTGGACCGTTATACGGTCCTGGGGGGAAAATCCACCCTTCCCAACCTATGGTGCAACCTCAGCAATCTCAGTTTCCCATCGGTCCGAATGTTGCACAGCTAGGACCATCTTATGATCCTGCCATAGGCCAACCTGGTTATCAGGCACAACCTGGCCCTATCCTGCCATCAGGCCGACCAGCTTAGCCGGGCAAACCTGGTGTCCTTTACCAGCCAGTTCAACCTGTTCAACCAGGACAACCTGTTCACCCGGGTCAACCTGTTCAACTAGGGCAGCCCGCTCAACCAGGTCAACCTGTTCAACCTGGCCAACCTGCACATCCAGTCAACCCTGCTCAACAGCCAATTTATTCTATTTTGCTGCCGAATCCGCCTACACGCCCAACTTATCAGGCTCAGCAGGGCCCCACTTACCAACCGCCCGCTCGACCCCAAGGTGGTTATTACCTTCAAGGTCAGTCTCGACCGATTTACAACCCGCCCCAAGGTTCTGGTTATTACCTTCAACAACCAGGCTATACCTATACTCAGCAGTCAAATCCATACACTGCTCAAACGGGGCCTACATATAATCAGGGTCAGTACCCCAATTATCAACCCCCTTACACTGGTTATCAGCAACTGTATCAACCCAATTATACGTCTTATACCCCCTATGGTCAGAATCCTCTAGGACAGAACCAATAGGGGCAAAGTTTTTCTCAACCAGGGTGGAGTACAGGTATAGGTCCTTATTGAGGGCCCGGTATGCCTTTAATCCTCAGTTACCTTTCCTTGCCACGTTGGAATTTCCGGATGTATCTAAACTGACCAATGATCCGATTCTTCACAATCCTTATTGGCCTCTGGTTCCGACCAAGGTGCCTAGTGATTGTCCTAAATTTGAGGGTAAATCTGGAGAGGACCCCCAAGTTCATGTCATGACCTACCATCTGTGGTGTTCTTCGAACTCTTGGGTGGATGATTCAATTCATATATGTCTTTTCCAGTGCACTCTTACCGGTGCTGCTACTAAGTGGTATATAGAACTCCCCCGTGGTATCTTTCAAGACTTTAATACATTAGCTATGGCTTTTCTGACACATTTCCAGTTACCGGTTTGTTACGAAGCTGGGACGCATCTCCTGACTTCTCTCAAGCTAGATAAAGCCACTCACATATATGATCATATTCATGGGTGGCGACCTCATTGAATACTGATCAAGTTTGATATACCTGATCAGCTTCTAACTCATTGGTTCACCACCTCCTTTGCTAACAAGATCACTCAATATATTGCTATGGGGGCATGTGTGACAGAAGAACAAGCCATCGCTTGTGCCCAATACCTTGATTTGGTGTAATCTCAGTCTGGCACGCTATATGATATCTTGAATAATGCCCCACGGCTAGGGACCTCTAAAGCACCAACTACCCCATCGGTAGACGGTGTTATTGGTTCCATTTCTCAGACTTCTTGGAAGTCCTCAAATGCGAAGCAGAAGTCAAATTCTTCCAATAATTCTTCTCTTCCCGCCCCTCTAGATTCTGGTAAGACCACGGAGGTCAACGCCGTTTAGGCCAATTTTGCGGAAAAGGCCTCCAAAGGAAAGAAGAAGGGCAAAGGAAAATCCAAACCTGATGCCCCGAAACCAGAGTCTTCCAAACCTCGTGCTGACGATGGTTCCCAACGCAAACCAAAGTACCCCTGCCTTATCTGTGAAGGAGATCATTATACCAAAGATTATCCCCGACGATCTGAAGTTATTCAGCTTCTGAAAGGCTCCAAAGGGACTCCGACTGTTCTCAAAGAACCGTTCCCATCTCAACAGACCAAGATGTTTGAGCAACCTTCACCATCTGCACCATTTGGGTCCCAAGTTCTTATGATGAATGGTGTTGCACCTGTTTCGATTGCTACGCGCTCGAAGGATTATGCTGGATCACGTCAGGCAGCTGGGAAGGAAGTCATTGATGGCCCACCTCCCCCACCTGTCTCTGGTCCTTTAGAAATTGAGAAGCCCAGCGCTGAACCTGTTGTAAGGCCACCTTCTAAAGGTGTTCTGCGAAAATATTCCTATAATCCAAACGCCCATGCCACTCAGCACTACAAAATTATTTAGGATTTGGCACAGGCACCTTCCGCAATGTCTTCTTTGGAAGTGCTTCAAAGTTTTCCGTCGCAACAGAAATCTCTGTTGTTCGCAATCAGTGGAATTGATCCTGCCGATTCTAGTATTCTCACCTTCAACCTGGAAAATTTTGTCCCCCAACTTCCACATCAAATTTCTCTCATTATACAAGTCGGTATCAACGGCCTCAACATCCATAGAGCCGTTGTGGAAAAAGGTGCTTCCACCTGTGTTATGTCATCTGCCTTCTGGAAGGCCATTGGCTCTCTCGCTCTTACTTCATCTCCCAATGCCCTAGAGGCATTTGATGGTAGGGAATCAAAACCCCTGGGTTTTCTCAACAGTTTACCGATCACGTTACAGGGTAAGACAGTCAACGTAGAAGTAGAAGTGGTTGACGCCAAGCTCAACTACAATATTCTTCTTGGTCGCAGCTGGACTCACGCCATGCTATGCATTCCGTCCACCCTCTTCCGGCTTCTGAAGTTTCCTCATGAGGGAAAAATTATCACTATCAATCAGTTTTATTTCTTCACCTCATCCTTTAAGAACAACGTACCTTACGTGGATCAGATCCCCAATCCCCCCGACAATGTAGGATCTGGTATTTTCAAGGACCCCGTCCTCATGGGTATTTTTCCCGCGCCACCACCGCACACCATTCAAGTTAACATGATCTCTAGGTCAAATGACCCTTGGATCATCCCTTCGCCTGAACAGGTGACCTCTTTCAGAGAATCGATGCCTTTGACTCCAGTTGAGATCAATTATTGCGAGATTGTGGCTGCATCAGATCCTCCTCCTTCTGAACATGCTCCTTTGAGCATCGCTCTAGATGTATATTCTCAATCCCCTTAGCTCGGCGATGCAGATTCACCTGATTCTTTAAGAGAAGTCTTCCCCTCTGATGAAGCTATTGTTGAAATGATGTCTCTTGAATATTTGCCATGGAGTGATGGACATCATCGTTCCTTGTTCATGCCCAGCCTGGGGGCAATGTCTAATTTTCTAGAGCGCTTTGCATCTCAGGTTCCGACTCCACCTCTTCAAACACCGATATTGACTCACAAGGTTCTTTCGGAGTGAAATCTGAGTAACATCACTCAAACCATGCCTATCGACATCTCCATCAAACCGGGGGTAGTCGAGAACATTCACGTGGGAGTTACTTGTTTTCCCGAAGAGATTCAAGTATACACGAGCCTTTTTCGCGAATTCAGAGATGTTTCGCTTGGTCCTATGAATAGATGCCTGGGATTGATCCCAGTATAGTCGTGCATCAAATTCCCACCTATCTAGGTGCGAAGCTTGTGCATCAGCGTCTACGCCTAGTGCATCCCCGAAAAGCCACAGCTATAAAGGTAGAAGTTGAAAAACTTCTTAACGCGGGCTTCATATATCCAATTCCCCTCACAGAATGGGTTTCTAATATTGTCCCTGTAGATAAGAAGCAGGGCACTATACAGGTCTATGTTGATTACCGAGACATCAATCGGGCCTGTCCTAAGGACAATTATCCGACTCCTTTTATAGATCAGATCATCAATGACTACACAGGGAGTGAGATCTATTCCCTCATGGACGGCTTCTCGGGTTACGATCAAATTAATATTTTACCCGCTGATCAACATAAGACCACCTTTATCTGTCCGTGGGGTACTTTCGCTTACAAGAAGCTCCCGTTCGGCTTAAAAAATGTTGGAGCCACCTTCCAACGTGCTATTTCCTATGCTTTTCATGACATACGTCACATTGTTCAGCCATATCTAGATGATTTTCCGGCCCACTCAACTTGGCGTGAGGACCATCCTGAACACCTCCGTCAGATTTTTCTCCGCTGCAGACGTTACAAAATTAGGCTCAATCCTCACAAGTGCATCTTCTGTGTAGATTCTGGTCGTCTTTTGGGATTCATTGTCTCCAAATACGGAATTCGCCTTGACCCCCTCAAGGTCGAGGCCATCGTTAACCTCCCATCCCCATCCTCGTTGCATCAACTTCAGAGTCTTCAGGGGAAAGCCAACTTCTTACGTTGTTTTATTCCGAACTATGCGGAAGTGGCCAAGGGGTTTACGCGACTTTTGAAACAGGACGTTCCTTTCCATTGGGACGAGATTTCTTAGCAATCCTTCGATAAACTTAAAATGTTGCTTGTCAATGCTCCGTTAATATGTCCTCCCGAATATCATCGTGATTTCACCCTTTATTTGGCTGCCTCTTTTAGCACGATAGCCATGGTTCTAGTAAAGGATGATGACGACAGAAATGAACATGTAATTTACTATCTGTCTCAGAATCTTCTCGACACTAAAACGCGATATGCCCAGGTCGAGAAGTTGGCGCTTGCTGTGGTCCAGGACGTTTAGCGGTTCCGCCATTACATCCTGTTGCGTACGGTAACCGTCATTTCCGACTGTAACCCCATGACATACATCTTGTCTCGACAATTTCTAGGGGGCAATTACTCCAAATGGATTTTCATCCTTCAGGAGTTCGATTAAGAGTTCACCACCGCCAAATCGACGAAATCATTGGTTTTTGATGATGTTATTTGCTCTCTCCCAATAGAATCCGTTCCATCCCAATCCGAGGATCACATCCCAGATGAAACTCTCTTTCTTATCAGCACTCATGATCCATGGTACAGTGACATCATCATGTACCTTTATACATCCACTTTCTGGTCTGAGTTGACGAAGGATGCTTGACGTCGCGTTCATCATCAATCTCAACCATATCGCATTGTCAGAGATACCTTGTATCGTGTCAAAGTTAATTTTGTGCTCCGCTGATGCTTGACCCTAGAGGAGGCTTATAAAGTCCTGAATGAGTATCACAATGGTGCCTGTGGCGGTCACATGTCCTGTTATGCTACCACCCAGAAGATTCTACGTGCAGGTTACTTCTGGCCATCTATATTCAAGGACTATATTGTTGCAGTGCGAAAATGTCATGCGTGCTAGGTCTTTCAGCACAAGATTCATGCGCCACCCCTACCTTTGCATCCTGTCATTACCGTAGGCCCTTTTTCCAAATGGGGCATATATTTTATGACATGTAACCCTCACTCGGCCGGGGGGCATGCTTATATAATCCTTGCTGTCGACTACTTCACTAAGTGGGCGAAGGCAATGCCTACATTAGTTGCTGACGGTAAGACAGCCACTCAATTCATTTTCAACCATGTAATTACGCGTTTCGGAGTTCCTCAAGCCATTTTCACAGATCATGGCACTCATTTTCGGGATTACATGATGGCAGAGCTGACATCAAAGTTGGGCTTGCGCCATGACAACTCAACACCATACGACCCTCATGCGAATGGACAGGTTGAGGTCGTGAACAAGGTACTGGTCACGATGCTTCAACGAATGATTGGTATTAACAAATCCAATTGGCATCTCCAATTGTTCTCAGCTCTCTGGGCCTATCGAACGTCTGTAAAGAGCGCAACCGGATTCAGACCTTTCCAGCTGGTGCATGGTCTGGAAGCAACTCTCCCGGTTGAATGTGAGATTCCTTCGTTGAAGTTGGCTATGGAATTAATGCTCGACACTTCCCTGGAGGAAGAACGTCTCCTGTATCTGAAGACTGGATGAAACCTGCCGCTTGGCTGCTTTGGTTATCGAAGCAAAGAAAAAGCGGGTTAAAGCCCATTTTGATCAATCGGTTTCTCCACGTTCTTTCTTTGAAGGGGACATCGTCCTCTTATATTACCAAGCACACGATAAAATTGGAGCGGGCAAATTCCAACCCATGTGGCATGGGCCCTATATTGTCAAAAGAGTATTAAAAAATGGGGCCTATGAGCTAATCGACTATGAAGGTATTCCTCTCGTGCATCCTAGAAATTGGTTGTACCTCAAGAAGTACTACGCTTGAGTTATTCTTGAGTGGTGTGTGTACATAAGTGAGTGATTTCATTTTTTGTGCATGTGTGGTGTGGTGTGCTTTGTAAGCGTCTTTCTGTTGGTTGGGTATTCCTGATTGTGCAAATGTCTATTACTCCTTTTGTCAGTTTCGCGGATGGTGCCTCCCGTAGTACCGGGAATCTGTCCTCGGCAGCTTGGGCAATCTACAATCCTGCTGGTGAGTTGGTCAATTTGCAAGGTGTTTGTCTAGGGCCTACCACAAATAAAGTCGCGGAATATAGTGCTGTTTTGGAATTATTAAACGAGGTTGTTAACCTCAGTATTCATGCATTACTTGTGTATCTGGACTCATAGCTTGTAGTGTTACAACTCAATGGTCATTTTTCAGTTAGAAACCCATCCATTTTACGACTGTATCTGCGTATTCATTTACTGGAAAGAAATTTTGATTACATTACATATCAACATATACCCAGACACATGAATGCGTTAACAGATGTAGTAGCTAACATGGTTTTAGATATACATTTACGTAACTTGTAAAAAACATCATCATTTTGCTGATGTTATCTGCTCTCTCCCAATAGACTCCATTCCATCCCAATCCGAGGATCGCATCCCAGATGAAACTCTCTTTCTTATCAGCACTCATGATCCATGGTACAGTGACATCATCATGTACCTTTATACATCCACTTTCTGGTCTGAGTTGACGAAGGATGCTCGATGTCGCGTTCATCATAAATCTCAACCATATCGCATTGTCAGAGATACCTTGTATCGTGTCAAAGTTAATTTTGTGCTCTGCTGATGCTTGACCCTAGAAGAGGCTTATAAAGTCCTGAATGACTATCACAGTGGTGCTTGTGGCGATCACATATCCTGTTATGCCCAGAAGATTCTACGTGCAGGTTACTTCTGGCCATCTATATTCAAGGACTATATTGTTGCAGTGCGAAAATGTCATGCGTGCTAGGTCTTTCAGCACAAGATTCATGCGCCACCCCTACCTTTGCATCCTGTCATTACCGTAGGCCCTTTTTCCAAATGGGGCATATATTTTATGACATGTAACCCTCACTCGGCCGGGGGGCATGCTTATATAATCCTTATTGTCGACTACTTCACTAAGTGGGCGAAGGCAATGCCTACATTAGTTGCCGACGGTAAGACAACTGCTCAATTCATTTTCAACCATGTAATTACGCGTTTCGGAGTTCCTCAAGCCATTGTCACAGATCATGGCACTCATTTTCGGGACTACATGATGGCAGAGCTGACATCAAATTTGGGCTTGTGCCATGACAACTCAACACCATACGACCCTCACACGAATGGACAGGTTGAGGCCGTGAACAAGGTACTGGTCGCGATGCTTCAACGAATGATTGGTATTAACAAATCCAATTGGCATCTCCAATTTTTCTCAGCTCTCTGGGCCTATCGAACGTTTGTAAAGAGCGCAACCAGATTCAGACCTTTCCAGCTGGTGTATGGTCTGGAAGCAACTCTCCCGGTTGAATGTGAGATTCCTTCGTTGAAGTTGGCTGTGGAATCAATGCCCGACACTTCCCTGGAGGAAGAACGTCTCCTGTATCTGAAGACTGGATGAAACCCGCTGCTTGGCTGCTTTGGTTATCGAAGAAAAGAAAAAGCGGGTTAAAGCCCATTTTGATCAATCGGTTTCTCCACGTTCTTTCTTTGAAGGGGGCCTCGTCCTCTTATATTACCAAGCACATGATAAAATTGGAGCGGGCAAATTCCAACCCATGTGGCATGGGCCCTATATTGTCAAACGAGTATTAAAAAATGGGGCCTATGAGCTAATCGACTATGAAGGTATTCCTCTCGCGCATCCTAGAAATTGGTTGTACCTCAAGAAGTACTACGCTTGAGTTATTCTTGAGTGGTGTGTGTACATAAGTGAGTGATTTCATTTTTTGTGCATGTGTGGTGTGGTGTGCTTTGTAAGCGTCTTTCTGTTGGTTGGGTCTTCTTGATTGTGCAAATGTCTATTACTCCTTTTGTCAATTTCGCGGATGGTGCCTCCCGTAGTACCGGGAATCTGTCCTCAGCAGCTTGGGCAATCTACAATCCTGCTGGTGAGTTGGTCAATTTGCAAGGTGTTTTTCTAGGGCCTACCACAAATAAGGTCGCGGAATATAGTGCCATTTTGGAATTATTAAACGAGGTTGTTAACCTCAGTATTCATGCATTACTTGTGTATCTGGACTCATAGCTTGTAGTGTTAAAACTCAATGGTCATTATTCAGTTAGAAACCCATCCATTTTACGACTGTATCTGCGTATTCGTTTACTGGAAATAAATTTTGATTACATTACATATCAACATATACCCAGACACATGAATGCGTTAACATATGCAGTAGCTAATATGGTTTTAGATATACATTTACGCAACTTGTAAAAAACATCATCATATGTAAAAAGATCCATCCAGATATATATATATATATATATATATATATATATATATATATATATATATATATATATATATATGTCGAAATGTTTGCAGTTTGTGTGCATCACATAAAATTAAAAAAATATACATGTCTATTTTAATAATATTCGGAGACAACGTGTCTCTCAAAAATGTGCAAATGAAAAACCTAGATGACTAATCAGCATGATGCTCATGGTGGCATGTCAATGCCCGCACTAATCGCCTCAGTAAATGATGAAGGCGACTAGGCACCCCCACGATGTGCCTTTGATAAGCCAATGGGACATCTTCTAGACAAGCATAATCTGGGATCCCACGGGAAATTCCCTAAAATTTTTGGACTAGCTCACTCCCCTCGCCACCCTCGCCTTGAGGGTCATAGGCAAGCGGGGTCCTTTGTGCGATCAGCGACATCCCGACGGGCCTCTCTGGGCCAACATCTTCATACACATAGGATTTTTTGTTAGGACATGCATGTATACTCAAAGAATCATAAAATACATAAAATTAAAAAGAGTCTTACCCAGCTCCTCATCCCAGTCTTCTCCCTCTGGGAGTGGAAGATCTGGGTCTCCCATGAAGTCAGTACTGGCATAGGGCTAGTCCTCTACGACAATCAGTTGTCACCGAAGCCATACAAAGAACTCGAGCCTCCATGACATTTGCTGGCCCCCTCCTAATCTGGGCATGAGTGCGGCCCATCGAGCCATCCGTGGCTCCCTAAATGGTGGCTTGGTGACTATCGCCCCCTGACCCTGGAAGATTGGTAACCGTTCGAGGATGAACCATACCAAGATAGATCTGTACCCAAACTGCTTCAGTTTGAACTTCTTACACTTCGTCAACTGCCGTTTGATATTCATTGTTACGACAGTGGCCCAATCGAATAGTGTCGGGTTCATGCATTTTTATGCTAAGAGGAGTTTTGTTTTAGTGGCCTCATGTGGTGCCTGCGACCCCACAGCCCGCGTAATGGTATGGAGCACCACCCTAAGTGCTAGATCGGGAACTGTATGGATATCGACTTTCCCGCTTCCTGATCTGGTTCGTGCCCGTGGGCACACTCTTTCCATCACCATAGACATTTTTGCACCAAATGGCCTAGTACCTGTCAAGATCGGGACTAGACCTCTGTGAGACAGTCCAGTTATGAAGTAAATATCGGATACTTTGAGCTCCAATACTTGGTCCCAAAGCCTAAAATTCTCTTCTTTCTCATCCCAAATACTGATTAAGTACTGCAACAATTCAGGTTGTGCCCTGAGACACGGTGTTAAGAAGAACTTTTTTAAGCCGCAATCCCGGAGAGCATTCATACATGCCTCATTCTCCATGGCCATTTCATCTTCTTCACTATGCTCCCTTTCTTTCCATTCGATCACCATTGTGACTGTGTATCTACACCAAAATGGTCACAAACACTTTATTAGATCCCTTGAACTCTCAAAAATCCGGATGATTGGTTCATTTTTTGTAAAAATTGAGCGGAAATTTAGGTTGTGCCATTGGCGCGACTGTTTTTTTGATAGTCGCGCCAACTGGCGCGACCCCTTTGCAAAAATAAGCTAATTGGTGCGGATCCTTGCCCGATACTCGTGCCAATTGGGTGAGCCCTAAATTTGCAAATATCCCCTCAAGGATCAAAAATCACTGTGGAATTCTATAAAAAGATGGATTAAAACATGGCTAAGGGAAGCGCCTCTTACCTGGAAAAAACGAGAACTGAAATGATGCACTGGATCATCCACAATCGTTGTCGCAAGTTCGCACAGGAAAAACTCACTGTTGCTCTCCACAAGAGGTAAAAAGTAAAATTAAATATGTTTTTACTATTTTTGGCATATTTATAACTTTTCAAGATCAAATTAGGTTTTGAAGCTTATTTTTCCATTATTTTATTATATTTTGTCGAAAATGGGTTTTACGCTTGCTTTCTTGTGCAGCAACAGGTTCTCACATGACTAGGATGAATATACGAGTTGTATTTTATACTTTTTTGGACTCGGTAAAAACACAAAAAAGTCACTACTAGAGTCATCTTTCAGCTCTTTTCTAACTTTCTAAACATGAAAAGATTACCGAGTCACTTGTAGTTTTGATCTTGTTAAATTGGTTGTGAAACGACATCTACCCAGTATATGTTTACCCCTTTTTTGGGATGGGATGGATTATTTACGAAAAAGGAATACCCTAGCCTATTGTGACTAGGAGGTTTTCTCAGACATAGTTTTCTACCTTTTCGGATTAGAGGGACTATCTATGAAAAGGGATTGTTGGAGTTTACTTTTCCACTGTCTTTTCAAACTCTCTAAACATGAAAAGACGCCGAGTTCTTCCTTTGTCAGACTCATTAAAACCTGATGACATCGGATTCTGTTGTAATGACAATACTCGAGTTTCTCCTTCCTAGGGCTCGTTAAATTTACTAGGTTGGATTTTTCCGAATGACAAACTTATATCACAAGCATATGCTATCCCCTTCAAGCTTGTTTCCAAAAATAATTGGGGTACTCGCTAGAAATGGTGGGGAAAAATGAAACCAGTATCATCGTCGTGTTGACAATATGTCGCTCTTGAACATGGCACTTGTTTGCATTCGTGTCAGGTTGGGGACATCTCATCTCATTTTCTGCTTGCCTCCATGGGTTTGGGTTATCCTTTTTGACTACTCATCTACTCTTTGCCTCGTCATCATAACCTCAGACCTTTTGATGTCAAATACTGCCAAATCCAGTGTTGTGCTGCCGATATGTTCAAGAGAAGTTGACCTCTGCAGTTTTCAACACTCCTCTGATTCTCTACTGATCCTGATTCACAAACATTATGTTCCTCTGTCTTGTGTCGCTGATGTGGGAAACACTATGGCCCACCTTCGATCAAGGTCACTTCCTGTCGACTTTAGCTCATTATCCAGGAAGCTGATCTAGAGGCTCCCTTCAGGTACCTTGGAGCCTGCATGCCTCAATGGCAGGGTCTTCGCATTCGACGCAAGGTTTTCATCATTGGCCTTCGATCGAATGATTCTACGGGTGTTCAACGCCAGCTCACTGTTCACTTTCCGTGGATTGTACCTCTAGTACCTTTAGGGCCATCGTCATTATTGGTGGTTACTCTCACGTCTGTTAACGACTTTTATCATTGGCTGGTAATCAGACGATGTTCCTGCATTTTTGACTTCAACTCACATATTCACATGCTAGGACTTGTACTTTGTACAGGTTGAGATGGAGCACAAGACCCTGGGTTTAGTCTGATGGAATCTAGGCTGCGGATTTTGTGGATTGTCATGATTGGTTACATGACTCATTGAGTGGATGGCTGCGACCATACCTGAGTCTGCTTGTTGATCCTTTCTGGATGGCTGCGTCCATACCTTGGATCTTGATTATTGTATACTCTATTATGGATGGGTGCGCCCATACCACACATCATGTATTTGAGATATCAATTGTATTTGGCTATGCAGGTTTCCGACGACAATGGTTTCAGTTGGGCACGTTCTCATAAAGCATTTCACCCCTCTCTCTCTTTCAGACCTCATGCTTTAGGGGGCATCTGTTACACAGTAATTTGTCATCGTCCCTGCAATCCCCCGTCTTGCACACTAGAGTGCCTTTTCCGTGACCTGTGAGCAGTGACATAACTTGAAACCATTTTCATGGCATCCCCCTTGACAAGGAAAATCATTCCTCTGAAGAAATTTTCCTTTGCAAAACCCTAAAAACTGATCTTTTGGCCATGGCACGACTAGCCAGTTCAGCACTCGCGCCAATGGGGAAAATCCACCAAAGAGGGTGCACCGACTGGCGCTCTGTCCCAGTGTATTACTCGTGCCAAGCTTAATAAGGATTTAAAAAAAAAAAAAAATGGCAGAAGTTTGATTTCAACAAACTCCTGAACGAGTCTCTAAAATGAGTTGGGAGGTTTGGCTTCGGATCTCCATGTGTGGGAGGTGGTTTTCCATCTATCATGGAAGCTTCCTCGAGGATAGGGCCAATCCCATAATTGTAGGGATCCCAACTCCCCTTCCACCATCTATATAAGCTTGCCATTTTCCCTTAGCAAGCTAGTAGTCCTAATAGCACTAGAGAAGAGCTGAATTTGTAGCAAGGAGACTATCGCCAGACAGCCCTTGAGAGCCAAGCCAAAGAGAGGGAGTTTTTTCCCATTTCTGATGAGCTTCATTGAGATGTGCTCCGCTGTCGACCCCGCCGAAGGAAGATCCAGCGTCAAAGCCTTGGGTTGTATCTTTCTTTCATTCTTATTAATGATAAGCGACTTTGATTATGGTTTCATTCATGTGTCTTTGTCTTTGATGCAATGAATTACATCCTCTCTGACTGATGTATGGTTACAAGATCTAGATTCTATGCTGTGTATTGTTGTGTTTCTTCGCATGTGTGCAGGTGTTTGGATGTGTTAAGCGAAAGGATCGTGATCTGCCAAAGCAGAGGACGGGAAGCATCATCCTTTCTTCGACGACCATTGCGTAGGACCTGAGGTAGGCAACTCATTGTGTTTTGTCATTTTTGTAACTAGAGACCTACATCACTGTGTGTCTAATTGTTACTAGACCCGATCTGGGCTAGTAGGGATTGCTTCTGTCCGCAGAGGGGATTTACCTCTCCAACAATACACAAGAGCTTGGGGGGCGAGCCTAATGCACCATTACCTCTGACTACATTTAAGAGGGGGGGTGGCATGGCCTACCCACCCCATACACCATGAATGCGAGAGCTCCTTTATAAATTCAATTATATGGCAAGTCTCCACTCATTTCTCAACACCATTTATAAAGTCTCTCCTTTGTGTCTTTTACGGTATGTTACGATCCCTTCTCCACTACTAGTGGGATTACTTCTTTGGTATTCTAAAAATGAGAGGTATGGGTATGAGGAACGATTTGTAAACACATAGACTTCCTTTCTTCCTATTCCTGAAGTGAGATTGTCTATTCTAGATAGTGGATCTGTGGCGGTTTGGGTATGCATGTTCCTTAGACTGGTTCGATTCATAATGATCTGGTGCTCACAGGGAAGGTAGAAAGGAATACTAGTGGTCGATTATAGCTATGTAAAAGGGAATTCACAATAGAATATGTGGTTTTATATGAATTTTATGGTTATTGATACAACATTCACCAACCCCTCTTTAGTACAATCACAATTAATCACCATCCCCTTTAAGATGTTTATTGAAATATCTAATTTATGGTTGAGATTGAATTTTTATTGTTATTAATATATTTTAAAATTTCATGTGTTAACCTTACATTGAGCATGGAAATAATTACACATCTCCCTCAGAGTGAGCTATAAGCCTCTTTCTAAGCAATAATTTATTGAACCAAAAAAGATGAGATATTAAAAAATATTGATTTGCATATGATGATTGTTTTGTAACCCAATAATTATGTATGATATACATTTGTTATTTTCATTGTTTTTTAAATGAGTTATGCTTTGTTATTATACTTACCACTACAAAAAGCAATTAGATATTCATTTTCTAAATTTGATTTTACGTTTTTTAAATTTGATTTTGCAATTTAAAAAAAAAAATTTAGAATTTTGGAATTTGATATTGACACTATTTTAACCTGATTTTGTATTTTAAAAACTCCATTTTGATTTCAAAAATGCCAACTGTTGTACCTGTTTCTTGTAGGCGTTTCTTGGTTGTAGAAACTATGTTGAGAAACCAACTCAACCAGTCTTTAGGTTCAAGCTAACCCTTGAATCATAGGGGCTCCCTCAATAATTAAGAGGCTTTGTTTAACATTGTTCACTATCACTGGACAACAGCCTATGAAGCACAATGGTTAGATTCATGATTTTATTTGGGTGGTTGCTGATGATTGCTCAATTCATGTTCATGAATAAATCCCTTCCTTGCAGAGTCCTTTCTCAAAGTGTCAACTTCCAGCCTGACAGAATAACTTAGATTTTTAAAGAATTTGAAAGAAGAATGTAAGGGGGTTCCTGATATTTAAGGAGTCAAACATAATACTTAATAAATTAGGCATAATTGGATGCGAGTAGAAATCTTCTATAGCCAAACAAAACACATTCAGGAGAAGATAGAAGTGGCGAACAATAACTAGTTCAAAGAGGAGCTAAATTAGACAGAAAATCCGATATACTAATCTCTTTAAAAAATTGAAAAATTTACAGGGGATTTCAAAAAGATTGAAACTCAATATATTCTTACCAAACTCTTCTATACAACTATGAATATGTGCAGAAATAGAATATGAAAATACTGGAAAAACTTACAAGAAACACAAATTCTGTCAAAGCCAGAGCTTGAAATACTTCAATTAGGATTTCTGGAGAAAAGTTTTCCAAAGTTGAAAGGTCTTGGCATCAAAAGCCAACCCTTGTTTATTAAAAAATGAAATAATATATAGGCAAAATCTCTCCTAGCTGTTACAACAATATGGAATAAAATCCTAAAAAATATACTAAAAATAGAACAATCTCCTAATAGTCTACAAAAAATCCAGAACAATACCCTTCAAATTGGAATTTAATTATAGCATTGACTAATGCTTCTCCTTCATATTTGGATCCGATCCTTTGATTGATGATATTGTATCTAAATATGGAAATAATTTGATTGTTTGCTAATTGTTGAATATTCTACAATGTGAAAATTTCCCTATGAGGTTCAAATGTCGGAAGTGATCTGTCTCAAATAGCACCCATCCAATATTTTTAAATATGTATTTGACCATTTTATTGTTGAAATTTTGTTTTGAAATCTTTAAATAATCTTGAACTGTTGATTTTATGCCATTTAATTCCAACTATTCTAACACCTTCTCACCACCTCTAAATTTCATTGCTATGAAACTATCACTGCTTCACCAGATACCCACTGATATTTCTATGAACATCTACCACAACTTTCATGCATCATCATTGTCACTATTCCTTTTGTCCAGATATTTCCTCTGTCACTTGTTAAAGTCGCAAAATACCCTGCTCATCTGTGGGTTAGTGCCAAACATAATACTCATTCTATCATCTTTCTTGCTTGTTGTTGATGTCTCATCTGCTGCCCTCCTTTAGGGTCTCATCAAAATAGGTCACACTTCTTTGATTCATGGCTTTTACAATTCAAGACATGCACAAAATATTGGAATTATGGTCATTGTCACAGTCAAGATAATGCACTCATGTTAAAAATGATCTCGATAAGTCACAACAAGTGTCACTGTCCAACATTATTGTCATAGCAAGGATCATTGTTACTTGTTCATTCTTTAAATGCTACAAATTTCTTGGCTTCACATGCTAGAGCAGTCCCACAAACGCCCTTGGCTTTACCATTGTTGTAGATGACTTCGAACAATTTTCAACTTAGTGAAGACTTATAGCTAACCTTGGCTTCAATACACAAATTCACTTGTCTAGTCAATAAGGCTATCATTTTCATGTGCCTTTGTCTTTTACTACATATTAGAGGGTCAAATTTACTTCATACTCTGTCATGGATTACTTCCGTCAACAAGATCATTGTATCAATCCTATCAATGCTTAGAAGTTATTTCCACATGGTTATTGCTATAAATTACTTGAGCAATAATTTTTAGGACATTTTTCCAAGGAGATATTTGTTTATAACCAAGTCTGGATTAAATTCACCATTGCGATTAATCTCAAAGAAGAGGATTTGAAAATTTTGTACACAAGTGACATGACATAGACCTAAAAAATTGCAAGCTCAGATTGAGGCCTGGTTGTCTCAGCATTACCAACTAGCATGCCAGCAACATCAAGAGGCATGGGCATCATTTTACCCATTAAAGCTTGTGGTAATAATGATGGATCTGCTCCATTTCGTGTATTATGCATGTAAACCTTAGGCACATGAGGCTGATACTAATGTCATATGGTAAAAATTCTAGCCTTAAAGCCTCGACAAGGACTTTAACTGTAAATTTAGTTGTTGCGTAAACACTATACCATAAAACAAAACGAAGATGCTTGGGAGCCAATGAAAACAATGGATCTTGAGTGTTCCTTGTTGTGTTCCTTCATCAATGGCAAAGATGAATGGAATAGTTAAATCATTTCATTGAGGTTAATTCTGATTACCAGGTCCAAATATTCAACATTTAATTCTCCAGTTGTCCATTTTGCAGAAAACGACATTGAACATATGCCTTACAGAAAACTAGAAAAATATTTGTATTGGCTCACAATTTTCCCAAAAAATTTCGTGCCTAAGAAAATTGGGACCATCCTGCAAAAAATGCATGTCTCAGAATTGAGAAATTCATCTTTATTTGCCCAAAAAATGAGCCTGAAAATCAGCCACTGAAAACCCTGTGTTTTTTCTTCTTGTATGGCTTTCTCCCCAGCTTGAAGCTCCTTCAATCTCTCCTCTACTATTTTCCAACAAGCTCAACAACTACACACATAACATCAAACTGATTGAACTATGATACTTTTCAAACAAGCATCGTTGCAGTTAGTCACTTCGAAATTAAATTTCAAGATAAGAGTTGATGTTTTATCTGCTGCCACCATTGTTGGATTTAAATACTCAACTAGTAAAGATTGCACCATGCACCCAATGAATCTCTCGTGTAGAATACCCTCGCAACTGACTCTACTCCAAATTTGATGATTCAACCAGCATTTTGGAAACATATATACAGACTATGTGTAAGGTATAATCACATACATCGACACCGAAAACCATAGACATACCCAACCTTCAAACCACCGACTGATTTCGGAGGGGGTCCATACGGTAAGTAATTTTAAACCTAGGGATGTGAACTGCTTCAATTTTTGCCACGTGCTCAAAATTTGTTTTTAAAAACAACTAATTTTGGACCCCTTCCTCCATTAAATGTTGAAAAGCTTGAGGGGGTCTGAAATTAGATATGTGCCTTTGATTTTGCGTGTTACTCTCATAACCATTGAAAGCTGCATACTCTTTATCACGAGCCAAATTCATTTCATTCATATTACTTGTTGAATTTTTATGATTTCTTTATCTCGTGGCTTGGCACTTGGAATAGTTTGTAGACTTTAATGTCAAACTTAAAAATTGGGTGAGAAGCCCAACATTTCCTTTTTCAAATAATTTTAAATTTTAAATAAAATAATTCTAATAAAAATATAATTTTATTTTTTTAATAAAATTACATATTTAAATATTCAAAATCATTCAAATTTAGCCGAGAAACCATATTTCCATGAAATTTTATATATGCCCAAAGATTTACTTGAAAGGTAAACTGGCTAAAATTAAAAATATTTTTAATTTCAAGTGTACCAAAATAGGCTACAACATCGGCTCCAATGGGGACTACTTCCCCCTGTGGGATGCAGAGAACTAGTAGACCCTGTGCCTTTTTTTTGGGCAATGGAGTCATGCCATCAATCTGTGACCTGAAGGTGCGTCCTGCTATAATCAAACTGATACTCCCAACTGAATTGCATCATGCTATCTCACCAATATTTAACTTTAACCTCAACTTATAATCTGACCATTGCAACTTGTAACCTATTCCAAATTCTTTTCTGAAAGCATTATTGCAAACTTAGAGTTCAAATGAACTAAATTTTGAAAATCAAATTTATTTACAGATTTCTCCATTCCAAATAATAGTGAGATTTGATGTAAGTATGGCATCAAACATATGAACAATGTAAACAAGATTTATTGTTTGTACATTGCTGACTATTCCTAGCAGAAATAATAAAAATCTTAAAATAGTTAAGAAAATATCACCAAAATATCCAACACCGTTGCTTTAAAAATAATTACTCATTTACTGCTTACCAGTTGCTTAAAATGAAGCAACCCTTATGCTGCAAATTTTTGGGCATGGAGTCATACCATAAACCTATGATGATCAACCATTTACATGTTATTTGAATACCCTGGATCAATCCTGTCATTTGAATACCCTGCTACTGCACACTAAAACTTGCAACAATGAAATGAAACCATATGCCTGCACTAATACGGATACTCTTTCCCACTAAAATATGAAGATGAAAATTTCTAAAGACTGAAACTATAAACTAATTTATTGTATATTGTTTACATCACACCACTCAATCCCACACACCTCTATCTAACCAAAATGAAAAGCTTTACACTGTTAGGTGTAATCTTCTTTCCAATGTAACCATGTAAGGAGTGGGTTTATGGAAAAACCATGTCGCTTGTAGCTGAAAATATGAAATATATGTACAATAGAAACATCAAATCAAATAAGAAACTTATACTCACATGTAAACTTTAACAGCTGCATCCTCTGTGGACATCTTAGATTTCTGAACATGGCTAGGAGGAAAATACATATACTGTTGTTTTCAAGTATCAATGAACCTTTCATAGCAGTAAAGGCAGCTGAAATCTTGAAACAATGGGATCGATGATCCATTGGAATCACCATATGGAAAAGTGGAGTCACCAGGTGAAAATAATGCAACCAATACAAATTCCTACTTCTTGTTCACTAGCAAGGAATATATCTAGTCATTATCGTGATCCAGGGAAAAAGTTTTTCGTCAATTCATTCCTCGGAAACAATGCCAAATGTTGTACATGTTTCTTGTAGGTAGTTCTTGGCTGCAAAAACTACGCCGAGAAACCAACTCAACCAGTATTTAGGTCAAAGCTGACCCTTGAACCAGAGGGGGCTCTCTCAATAATTACGAGGCTTTATTTAAAGTTGTTCACTGTCACTGGACAACATCCTATGAAGCACAATGGTCAAATTCATGATTTGATTTGGGTGGTTTCTGATGATTGCTCAATTCATGTTCATGAATAAATCCCTTCCTTGCAGAGTCCTTTCTCAAATTGTCAGCTTGCATCTTGACAGGAGAACTTAGCTTTTTAAAGAATTTGAAAGAAGAATGTAAGGGGGTTTTGTATATTTAAGGAGTCAAACATAATACTTAATAAATCAGGAAGAAAAGGATGCGTGTAGAAAGCTTCTACAACCAAACAAAACACATTCAGGAGAATATAGAAGTGGCGAACAATAACCAATTCAAAGAGGAACTAACTTAGACAGACATTCCGATATACTAATATCTTTAAACAAATATAAATTTATCGAGGATTTCAGAAAGATTTAAACTCAATCTATTCTTACCCAACTCTTCTATGCAACTCTGAACATGTGCAGAAATAAAATATGAAAATACTGGAAAAACATGCAAGAAACACAAATTTTATCAAAGCCAGAGCTTGAAATACTTCAATTAGGATTTCTGGAGAAAAAAATTACAAATTTGAAAGGTCTTGGCATCAAAATCCAACCCTTGTTATTACAAAATGAAATAATATATAGACAAAATCTCTCCTAGCTGTTACAACAATTATGGAATAAAATCCTGGAAAATATACTAAAAATAGAACAATCTCTTAATAATCTGCAGAAAATCTTGAACGGTGCCATTCAAATTGGAATTGAATTATAGTGTTTACTAATGCTTCTCCTTCATATTTGGATCTGATCCTTTGATTGATGATATTGTATCTAAATATGGAAATAAGTTGACTAGTTGTTGATTGTCCTCGGAAATCTAAAACTGTTGAATATTCTACAATGTGAAATTTTCCCTGTGAGGTTCAAATGCCAGAAGTGATTTGTCTCAAAAAATGCCCATCCAATATTTTTAAATATGCAGTTTACCATTTTAATGCCGACATTTTGTTTTGAAATCTTTAAATGATCTCGAACTATTGATCTTATGCCATTTAATTCCAACTATTATAACACCTTCCAGCCACCTCTGAATTTCATTGTTCTGAAACTATCACTACTTCCACAGCTACCCACTGATATTGATATGAACATTTGCCACTTTCATACATCATCATTGTCATTGTTCCTTTTTTCTAGATATTTTATCTGTCACTTGTTAAAGTCACAAGATCTTTTGCTCATCTGTAGTTTACTACCAAACATAATACTCATTCTATCATCTTTCTTCCTTGTTTTTGATGTCTCATCTGCTGCCCTTCTTTAGGGTCACACTGGTCACACTTCTTAGATTCATTGCTTTGACCATTCAATACCATGCAAAAAAAAATGGAATTATGGTCATTGTCAGAGTCAAGATAATGCACTCATGTTAAACATGATCTCAATAAGTCCCAACAAGTGTCACTGTCCAACATTATTGTCATATCAAGGATCATTGTTACTTGTTCATTCTTTAAATGATACAAATGTCTTGGCTTCATATGTTGGAGAAGTCTCACAAACACCCTTGGTTTTACCATTGTTGTAAATGACTTCGAATAGTTTTCAAATTAGTGAAGACTTACAGTCAGCCTTGGTTTCAATACACAACTTCACTTGTCTAGTCAATAAGGCTATCATTTTCATGTGCCTTTGTCTTTTACTACAGATTACGGGGTCAATTTTCCTTCATACTCTGTCATGGATTACTTTCGTCAACTAGATCATTGTATCAATCCCATCAACGCTTAGAATTTATTTCCACATGGTTACTGCTATAAATTACTTGAGCAATAATTTTTAGGGCATTATTCCAAAGAGATATTGTTTATAACCAGGTGTGGAGTAAATTCACTGTTGCGATGAATCTCAGAGAAGAGGATTTGAAACTTTTGTACACAAGTCACATGACATAGCCCTCACAAATTGTAAGCTCAGGTTGAGGCCTGGTTGTCTCAGCATTACCAACTAGCATGCCAACAACATCAAGAGGCATGGGCATAATTTTTCTCATTAGAGATTGTGGTACTAATGATGGATCTGCTCCATTTCATGTATTATGCATGTAAACCTTGGGCAGGTGAGGCTGATATTAATTTCATATGGTAACAATTCCAGCCTTAAAGCCTCTACAAGGCCTTTAACTATAAATTTAGTTGTTGTGTAGACATTATACCATACAACAAAACAAAGATACTTGGGAGCCAATGAAAACAATGGATCTCTAGTGTTCCTTGTTGTGTTCCTTTATTAAGGGCAGAGCTAAATGGACTTGGTAAACCATTCCATTAAAATTAATTCATATTACGAGGTCCAAATATTCAGCATTTAATTCTTCAGTTGTCCATTTTGAAAAAAACGACACTGAACATATGCCTTACAGAAAACTAGCAAAATATCTCTATTGGCTCACAATTTTCGCAAAAAATTTCACGTGTAAGAAAACTAGGACCATCCTGCAAAAAATCATGTCTCAGAATTGAGAAAATCATCTTTGTTTGCCCACAAAATGAGCTTGAAAATCACCTACTGAAAACGCTGCATTTTTTCTTCTTGTATGGCTTTCTCTTCGGCTTGAAGTTCCTTCAATATCTCCTCCACTATTTTCCCAATGAGCTCAATTGCCACGCACATAACATCGAACTGATTGAAATATGATAATGCTAGGCACTTTTCAAACAAACATCATTGCAGTTAGTCATTTAGAAATTAAATTTCAAGATGAGAGTTGATGTTTTATCTGCTGCCACCATTGTTGGATTTAGATACTCAACTAGTAAATATTGCACCATGCACCCAACGACCCTCTCTTGTAGAATACCCTCGATACTGGCTCTACTCCAAATTTTATGATTCAGCCAACATTTTGGAAACATATTTATAGACTCTGCGTAAGGTATAATCACATACACCAACACCGACAACCACAGACAGACCCGACCTTGAAAACATCGCCAGATTCCGGACGGGTTCCATAATGGTAAGAAATTTTCAACCTGGGGGGTGTGAAATGCTTCAATTTCTGCCATGTGCTCAAAATTTGTTTTGAAAAACAACTAATTTCGGACCCCCATCCTCCATTAAAGGTCGAAAATCTTGAGGGGGTTCGAAATTAGATATGTTCCTTTGATTTTGCATGTTTCTCTCATAATAGTTGATAGCTGCATACTCTTTATCACGAGCCTAATACATTTCATTCACTATTTCTTGTTACATTTTTATGATTTCTTTATCTCGTGGCTTGGCACTTGGAAGAGTTTGTAGACTTTAATTTCAAACTTAAAAATTGGGTGAGAAGCCTAACTTTTCCTTTTTCAAATAATTTTAAATTTTAAATAAAATAATTCTAATAAAAATATAATTTTATCTTTTTAATAAAATTACATATTTAAATATTCAAAATCATTCAAAATTAGCTGAGCAACCATATTTCCATGAAATTTTATATATGCCCAAAGATTTAGATGAAAGGTAAACTGGCTAAAATTAAAAATATTTTTAATTTCAAGTGTACCAAAATATGCTACAACACCAACCTTGAATTCTCTCCAAAAATTATAAAACCATCTATCCAAAAAATTTAAATTAAATTCAACATTAAATACAAGAATTGATTTAAAGTGATATGTACATTCTAATTATGCCGATAGGAAATGTGTATTTTGGAACAATGCTTCCAGAATTTTAATTTAATTATCAATAATTATAAAGTAGATGCCTCCCTTGAATATTTTAGAATATTGTTAGTAGTAGTCACAAATCAAGGGTAAAATTTATCTCAAAATTACTTATGCACTTTTTTAATTTAATTGATTAATTTTAAAAGATTTCATATGAACATGAGTTGTGGTTTTTTGAGCATGTGGTATTATTAATTCATAGTGTTGCTCGTGGTGTTGTAACAAAGCCTATTTACATATTAAGAATCTCCATGTGAAAATAGGTGAATCTCTGTAATTAAAAATTATGTTATATATATATATATATATATATATATATATCTCATATATCAATTCCTTTTATAATCAACAATAACAATAATTTAAAATGAATTTGTAATTTAATTAATTTTTATGATTTTTTCTTTTATTTTTTTTATAAAAAATAAAATTATGTAATTTACATGAATATACCAGGATACCATAATCCATATATTAGTGAAAACATTTAAATAAATAATAATCTTCCCACTAATAATGATTAACTAATCTAAATACGCAAGATAAAGTCAATTATTTTAAAAAATAGCCTTATCTAACCTCTCACATTTACTCAGGAATGGTGATTAAAGTCAACTCAAATGATAACACATAGTTCAAATAGAAATCCAATCATTACTCCAAAGAAGTGACATACGAGTAAAGAAGAAAACAAAATAGAGAAGAGATGAGTACTTAATGGAAAATAAACCAAGACAAATAAACCAAGACAGAATGGAGGGTATCTCATGGAGGGAGGAGTTCATGAATTCTTAAGAGAAGAAGAACATATTTAAATTATGATGGGAAAAATCCATCAATATCCAACGGAAAGGTGGTTCATCAATGTTTTTATGGGCCATTAATATCATTGTGATAATAAATTGAAAACATTTAATTGTACTTTAATAGCGAAGAGGCTTCTATTTTTGTGGAGGGACCAGTTGTTGTTATAGTTTCCACAAATCCATCAAAAAATCATAATAAAACATAAAAAAACTGCACATAAATAATTAATATTAAGTTATATAAGTTATTAAATAATGTCTAAAATGGGCCCATATATAAATTGGACCAGCAAATGTCAAACAATAAGCCTTTAGCATAACAAGTTGACAAGACATCATGTCCCAAATACCTCCAAATCGGAATTACTAATTAAGTCAAAATGCACTACAAAACATTCCATTTAATTATATCCAGTATTACATTTATCCCATCAAATAGGAACCCATTGATTTGCACTGGAGCAACACATCCCATGGTTGGGTAATACCTGCACAAGAACAGGTGAAATGTATGTCATCCATATCTGTGTGTGTGTTCAAACATTCAATCTAATGAAGGCAATAAATGACACCATTCAATTAAGGAATTAATTCACATGATGCAATAAATGACACCAACCCTTTCAATTCAGGAATTAAACATAGGAAAGCACAATGATCAACTATGAAAGTTTATTAGTCATTGGATCTTGTACGAATCAATCCAAAACACATATTTGCAGGTAAAATTTTAGGGGCTAATATTCACAGGCAGGCTAAGTTTCCATGCTTTTTCCAAAAAAAGATTCTTCAATTTCAATTTTTTCCTAAAAATGATTCGCCAAAAGTTTACAATACAAAATAAGTTAAAACTTAACAATCACCAAAATTCAATATAGATTAATATAAAATCATTGGAAATATAAATATTTCTACAAAAATATCACCAAACATTTTACAGTTTTCATATTAGGGACTAGTAAGATTCACCAAGGTTTCTAAACTTTAAGATAAACTTCGATTCTTAAATTTTTCCCTGCACATTTGAATTTGGGAGATGGAAATACATGCCAATATTCCCTAACAATCAAATTATACATCAAAAAAATATAAAAAAAAACCTCAACACTTACTAACTTGCATTTGAAATATTCATTCTACTCATCAGTTTCTAGTGACGTACAATCAAAGTGTGTGCATTCTATTCATCAACTAATGAAGACATACAATCAGAGTGTGTACACAATGTTATCGGGTATAATTTTGTTGAATAGTGTTATCATGTTGATTTTTTTGTTGTCAATTTTGTTCACTTTTGTTGTTGTTGTTGTTTATATGATTCATCCATTGAAGCAACCCCTATAACACCTAGAGCAGAGACTAGAGATGCACAAGTAGTTCTAGGTCCAAAAGTTTCAGTTGAAGTCCCAAATAACACACATATAGGAACAAGTAGCACAAACAGGCGTTATAACTAGTCTTCTATTGTCTCCTCTTCTATTTTATTTTATGGATTAACCTCGACAGATTACACAATAATATATCACCTATAGGAAGAAAAATAAGAAAAAATAATAAGAGAATTCCCATAATGTTTATAGAATAGATTCCTTAATAGACAGATTCTAACATCATGCGTTCTTTGAAAAACAAATTTCACATGCCTTAGAGTTAATATTTTATTAACAAATCACCTAGAAAACAAATAGCTCAAACATATAACCAACCAACTAGGGAACCCAAGAACACTTATTACTCTGCCACGCTTCCTATCCTCATTTTGATATTGATGGCTCCCTATTCTCATGTATAAAATGTATTAAACACTACACCCTAACAATAGGAATAAATACATAGGAAGAAAAAACAAGAACTATGTAATTACACACCAAATTCCACATAGAATTTTCACTAATTACCATTTCATAATGTAGTTCCAGGTGAAAAAGTTGCAGTTGAAGTCCAAATAACCCATCTATAGGAATAGGAAACACAAATATGTGTTATAAACAATCTTCCATTCTCCTGTATTTTTTTCTATTATATGTATTAACCTCAGTATATTACACAATCATTAGAGAAATTTTGAGGCTTAAAATAGTCCTCGGAAGGAATATTATAAAATAATATTGGAAATAATAAAATAAGATTAGATTTCATCATCAAATTTTTGAGGGAAAAAGAAAAAGAAATACTTTTCCAACTCTTATTTTCAAATGATCTTCCTATAGTTTTACTCAAATTTAAAATGGGAGAACTTATTGGATGTAGAATTTAATTCATCATCCAATGAGTACCCATGTTGCATACTTTCGTTGGACCTTTCTAGATGGAAAATGAGAAATACATGAAAAAACATGATTTCAATCACATTTTTAATTTATTTCTCACTTTTCATGTAGCAAGGTCCATCAAAAGTATGAAACATGGGTACTCCTTAAATGAGTAATTAAAATTTTCATTCAATGAGTCACCCTGATCAAAATTTGAGTAAAAATGTAGGGAGATAAGTTGAAAAAAATAGTTTTTTATTTTTTAATCCTTTTTTTACTTTGAAAATGGTGAATCATCTCCCATGGTTGACATCATCAGCTTGAGTCCTATTGATTCTTATAAGGTTGATTTTGGTTGTACATTTTTGTTTTGAGGCCCATTTTTTACCTCAAAATTTCTCTAATGAATATATCACATGTAGGAAGAAAAAACAAGAAAAAACAAATAGGATCATTCCCATAATGTTTACAAAATGCATTGTTTGATAGACATATTCTAACATCATGCATTCTTTTAAATACAAATTTCACATGTTGTTATAAGAAAAATTCACTTCTACGGACAAAAATGAACTCCCTAAATCTGGTCGTCTGATCTAGAACAACAAAGAGAAAAAAAAATCTATATTTTCCTTAGAGAGATTGATATATGGAAAAAATACCTACCTCAAATATGTAGTAAGTCATCCTCTTCTCTTTTCTTTTAAGCCCTAACTCTAGCTCTAGGTGCTATAATTAGAACTTGCGCAAATGACTAAAACAAACAGAGGAATTGCAACATCCACACAACATAATCCAATATCTCTATTCAAGGAGTCAACATGGTATTGAAATATGTAAGCATCAACATGACACAAGTGTAGAGAAATAGAGTGATTTTCATATTGATAAATAAAGGAGAGAGTTACAACCATATTTAGAAGTTGACTTTGTAGATGTCTCCCTAATTGACTTATCCTTCCTTTCCATAAATAAAACCTTCACACTCAACCTCAATGCATAAATGGATGGATTCCTTAAGCTCAAAGTAGCAACATGAGAGCATTAGTAATCTCCAAAATTCAACCCAGTCTCTATGGGAGGTTGTAAATATATAGGGTGAAAGTGGTAGTTTACTAGATTTACCAATCTAGGCTTGAGATCCATGTATGAGGTAGGATAAGCTCAAGGGATAAAATATCAGGTCTCCAAGATAGGATCATATAGGAATTTGAGATCTCTATCCATGGTAAATTGTTAAAAACACCTTAGAAGCTTCTGAAAGAAGAAGATTTGAAAATAATTTTTAATTTTCCTGAATTTATAGAATCAACAAACATGTAGAATGGAGCAACCTGCGTTGATCAACGCTGACTCTCAGTTATGAAACTTGCATCCAACACAGGTGTATAGGCATGTAGAGTGAATTTGAGCTAAAAACATGGTTTTTGAGCTAATTTATCCAAAATGTCAGACTTTTTGGAGATGTGATGCTTAGGGTTTTGCAAAGGGATTATGACAAAGATGTTGATTCATCTGGTTTTCAGGACTTTTGAGCGGATGTCACAAAATTAATTGTAACATATTTCCCCCTAAAGTACAAATTCAGAAGCAATGGCTGAGGACTGAAGTGCTTTACCTTGTGAAAATTCTATATCAAGAAAAAATTAGGTCGAGATAATCATTTTTTACAATACATATTATCATCATTATATCATTGTTGAAGGAGGTATATCCATACTCATCATATAAGCCAATATTACATGTAAAATTATCAAGAAGTCTCGTCCATTGATGACAAAATGTGGACCCATTCTTGGATGATTGTCTTAAATGATCATAGCCATCATACTTTGGAATCGTGTATCAATCCTGAAATCATAGCCCTGATAGATGAAACTAGATTTGGGGTCTTCTACCTTGTCACTCGATATTACGAGTCAAACCATGAAAATAAATTAGCTGGAGTTGAACATGGTAGACACCATTTTATTACCATCCAATGACGTAAACCATTAAGAGATGCGAGAGAAACCATCAATAATGATAATGGATCTCAAGGTACTATAAGACAGTATATCTGGTGCGAATACATGGGTTGAAGTTGAACACCACACAAAATATTCCGATTGAAGGCCAATGATGAGGACTTTTCATCAAGAGAGAGGAAAATTTCCATTGAGGTATGAAATATATAAGTTACAGAAAGGAGTTTCTAAATAAAATTCCTAGATAATGAGTTGATGTTGATAGGAAGTGACCCGTCACGGGAGGGCCTTGATGTATCCCTCATCAACGACATGAAACGAGTATAAATATTTGAGACAGAATGATGTTAATGTAGAGTTGGTTCAAGAAGGACATACATGAATTAAGACTTAAGTTATTGTAATGGATGTAAACTGAAGGAATTCTCTTGAACATATCGACAATACTTTATGGAGTTGGCAGCATTGACCAAAAACCAATTGCGAAGTTTATTTGATATGGTGAGAGTAACCAAAGAGGCAAGAAGATTACCCAACCGACAACCACGAAGATGAAGTGAGAGAGTGTCATTTTCAAGAGAGACTCACTACCATTAATAGGATAAGCACATCATTCTCCCAATTTCCCCAACCATTTTTGGTCAGTACCTCTTTATTTTTGACAAGATGTAGGAGGATAACATATATTTGATCTCTAAGTTCATCCTTCAGATGAATCCTTCTGAGTATATTTAACGAATCTTAAGAAGGAGTGGTTCGGTCTCATCATATTCGACGAGTCCAATGTTGTTTGATGATTTTACGAGTCCATCAAAGGTGTAACTCAAATTCATTTTCATGTTTAAATAATTTGAAAAAGAGGCGAAAAGGAAAACTCCAAAGGTTCATTTTCGTAAATTTAGTCCCTTGAGTCCAAAAAGGAAGAAAATTATACCCAGGAGAACCTTTTAGTCATGTTCAACTAAATTATTCTTTTTTCATAAATAGCTTATCCCAATCCGGAAAAATGGTTAAACTTATACAGGGCATACATCTTTTCATTTACTTTAACGAGCTTGAAAATTCAAGTGCTCAACAATCTTTTCATGTTTTGGGAGTCTGAAAAAGAACTGAAAGAGGACTCCAGAGGGTTCATTTTTAGTAAGTTTACATAGTCAAAAAAAGTGATAAAAGTGTGTTCTTTCATCAAAATGAATGGCATTGAACTTAAAATTGTCATAAGATCCTTCAATTAGCTTTAAACCTATTCATAACATCACCAAAAGATTAAAAATATATGCAATATAGTAAAATTAGGTCAAAATTATTAAAATATAATAAAGTAATAATTAAATTAACCATAGATATGAAAAAATTAAATTCACTTTTACCATTTCTCATTTTATCTATTTTGAGTGAGCTCTGAGTGCATTTTACCCTCAAACTTCAGCAGACGCTTGTAGCCAATCTGACGGACCATTTTGAGTGTTGTCAATTCCAGGTAGGAGATTTTTCCTTGCTCTTTCTTTTCACAGTTTCCAATTTCCATTTCATGCAAAATTTTGAAAGTTTTCAGTGATTTGGGGTTTTAATTTTCCCCATAGGTCAAATGCACCCTTTCTGTATCTATTAGGCACTTGACCTATGAGAAAACCAGAATACGAGAAATACGAAACAATACGACCTGAAACACAAAAATATCACATGAAATGAGACAAGATGCAAAGATATTTTATTTTTCATAAGCATAATACAATGTTCACTTTCCTCTTCAAGGGGGCAACCTCCAACAAAGTAGAGCTCAATTAAAATAAGACTCGATGATTATTCCTTTTTTATCTACTACTATTTATAGTTTTATGACATCTAAATCCCTAACTACTACTAGTCCCTTGCATAAATGGGTTAACAACTTTATTTATTAGCTATGTCCCGTTTATAATTAATTTTGGTCCTTTTTCTATAATGTGGGTCAACCACTTACAATTATTATTAATGTGAATAACTACTTATGGGATTTATTGACTCAAATAACTAACTATGACTTTGACTTGGAGCACCTTCCTGAAGTCCCCGCAATGTATGAGTGTGGTTGTTCTACTTAAATCTCATATATAACTCTTGTAATTCCATTCTGATAGGGCCCAATGTAGCACCAAGGATAATGTCACAATCGCCTATTTAAATGGAAAACATGTGGATTTTGAGGTGATAATCCCCCATTTTAATCTTTAATATTTTCACAATTGCCTTTACATTTCGTGGTCCCCCCATCAACGATAAGGACTTGGAAATTAGATACCACTATGACAAAAAAATGAACTTCTTATGCTACTCTCTTATGGACAAAGTTATGTGTGCTGCCACTACCAATCAACACCACTACGTGCCGATGTTTAATAAAACCTTATATTTGTAAAGTCCAGGGAGAAGAAATATTGACCAGGGCATGGAGTGAGATAACTGACTCATCTGTGGTAGCTGGGGTATCATGATTCAGGTATGTTAGGGGTTCACCCTTTTCCTCCTCAGTCACTTCATTGGACAAAGCTTCATCGAAGGAGTTATTTTTTGTAGTGTAAATTTGAAATAATTTTGGTTCCTTGCATTTATGTCCCAAAGAGTATTTTTCATCACAATAGTAGCAGAGTCCTTGCTTCCTTCTTTCATCCATTTTTGTCGGTGACACTTTTTGAACCTTAAGTGTCTGGGTGGGTCCCGTAGATGAGATGGGGCGTGCCCATGCGATGAAATTTAGATAAATGGATTGGTCATTTATACATTATTTTACCTTTAAGGACTTGTTTCATGCTTCCAACCAAGTAGCTAGGTGATGCAGTCTGACATGGGCTTGGATATCTTCCTTTAAGCCATTGATGAAACATTCTGAGTAAAATGCATCCCCTATTCCTTCAGTCTAGATGGCCAATTGTTTAAAGGTTGTAATGTAGTCTTGTACTGTACCTGTTTTCCTGAGCTTAGTGAGACGAACCAAAAAGTGATATTCCCAATGAAAGTGGTCACAAATGGCTTTGGAGAACATGTTCCAAGTCAACCTCCCTAGATAGCATTTATAATTCCACTACCACCATTTACATTTCTCTTGGTCCAAGTAAAGAGTTCCCACATGAAGTTTAGTTTCATCTTCCCATTTATTGTTGAGGCAGAAATATTGTTCCATTTGTGCCACCCATATCGTTGAGTTAGGGTTATCAAATTTTTACATGTCCAACTTGGGTGTCTAGTGGCTCGAATATTGGTGACCTCCATGGAAATGACTGTGATGGTTGGATTCTCCTTTTTCATGTGCATCAACATTATGTTCTTTCCTTATGGGTTTGGGATACATTTTCAGTGCATCAATGTTTCTGAGATTTTTTCAATGGATGCATGCAATTTATTGAGTCTTTTCTCGAGAGTGTCGACTCTCTCTACTGCCTTCTCCTCAGCCATAACTTGAGACCTGGTTTTATACATACACTAGCCTTGGTTAAATTTTGAGCTTACTTAGGAGTAGTATGGTTGGAAAGAGGGAAAGCTTAGGATTCTAGTGATGTGCATCACTTGAAGCTGTGTTGGGAAAAATTTGGGACCACATGAAAAATGTGTGGCTTACAGGTGAATGATACCACTGCGATCAACTCGTCGTCCTGAATCTTATGGTATAGGTCTCTTGCAAGCATCCTGAGATGGCCCCATACTTTTCTTTTCTTTTCTTTTTTACTCTAAAAGGTGTTTTACTCCTAGCTGATCAATACTACAGTGGTCAAATTTCAGAATGTTTAATACTGCCAAATGTCCTGCGAAAATAGGGCATGGACTATAGTAATATAAACCCCAAGGTATTGGTACTTCAAAATGTGCTACAACAATCTAATCTGGACTATGGCGGCAAAAACCCTCATGCACAAAGATCCTGATTGGCGCTTTGAAAACCCCAACTGTTGAATCTGATTTGTACAGTGGCGACAAAACCCCAAATGTTGGATTTGATCTGGACAACAGCAGAAAAAACCCAACTGCTGAATTTGATCTGGATGAAGAGGTAGGGGGTAATATTCAAATAGTTGAGGGAACTGTGTTCTCAAAGGAGTGTTAGGTGTTACATATTGCAATATATGCAGGGGTCCAACAATAGTACTCAACCCAATCTTTCAAGGAGCTAACTAAGGAGGATAAACCATACCCTTAGTCATACTACCCGACTACCCTATTATACATGCAAGTAATCTCCCTAAGTGTTTTTCTCAGTGTACTATAGCAGCAAGACGTCTAATGACTTATATAAGGTTAGGTTTCACGTTACCCTAGAGGGAGCTTCTGATATACCCAAGGGTACGTGGAAGTGAAATCTGTGCCCGATTATGCCTAATGCACTACTACTCGAAGGGGTACCCATAGGGGTTATGAGGGAGTCCAACAAGCATGACTTACCTCTTGTGTTTCCTACATGCATGCCTCCCGAATTCCACAAGTTTATGCACTCAATGACAGATCCTGTGGTTTAAAGACGTTGGAACACGTCTTTAGCCTAAAACCAATTCTGTGAAAACTGGAGGTACAACTAGCCTTGGAAAGCTCTCTAATACCACTTTTTATGCACTTGACATGAAAGAAAACCATGATACCATAAATACGAAACAATATGGCCCAAAACATAGAAATATCACATGAAATGAGACAAGCTGAAAAGATATTTTATTATTCAGAAGCATAATACAATGCTCACTTGCCTCTTCGAGGGGGAAACCTCCAACAGAGCAGAGCTCAATTAAAATAAGACTCTATGGTTACTACCTTTCTATCTACAACTATTTATAGCTTTATGACATCCAAAACCCTAACTAGTTGTGGCTCCTTTCATAATGCAGGTTAATCACTTTATTTATTAACTATGGCCCATTTATAACTAGTTTTGGTCCCTTTTCTATAATGCGGGTCAACCACTTACAATTATTATTAATGCAGATAATCACTTGTTATAGGCCATTTTGTCACATCAGGTCAGTTAACCTATAAACTAGATCAAAGAACATCCTTTCAACCATTAACATCATCATTGCACAAAGCCCTAAGCATGGCTCTCCTTAATCCCAAATTTTGTGCCTGAAATAGCCTTGAATCAACCTCTTTAAGCACCAACACAGTCTATATTCCTGTGGACCTACGTTCACCAACAGGTTGCTCCATGCTCGATAGGGTTGATCAGCTACAAATTGCTTCATGTTAGGGTGCATTGGTTCTAAAATTCAGGAAAAAAAGAGGGAATCTTGAATCCTCCATTTCTATAAGCTTCCAGGATCTATTGTAACTATTTACCTCATATTAAACTCTCAAATCCTATCCTATATTTCCTTGGAGTTTCCATATTTTATTCTTTGATCCCATCCTCCCATCAAGAGTGGATCTCAAATCCTAGATTGGTAAATCGATAATAAGTCATAACTTACCCTCCTATTCTATATATTTGTGTCCATCCACAAGCTAGGGGTTGGATTTTGGAGATAAAATTATACCCTCATGCTGCTGCTATGAAGAGTTATCATTCCATGCATTAGGGTGATCGGAGGTGAATTTTGTGGCAAAGAAGGAACAATTCAACTTGGAGGAGTTCTTCTACAATATCAACTCCTATTTTTGGTTGTAACGCCTTCCATTTCTATTAATGCAAAGATTTCTTTGTTATCAAATATATGATGTTATGATTTCGTGTATTTTGATTCCATGTTGATCCATTGAATGAAGTAGTTAGATTATGCTACATAGATACCATAGATCATTGGCTTGTGTTGTCTGATTGTGAAAGTTCTAATTATAGTGAAGGGAGCTAGAATTGGAACATTCAAGCTAAGAGAGGAGTGGAGCATACGACAAATCATAGGTAGGATTCATCCCATTATCTATTTTCTTTAAGGGAAATAATAGATTATTTGTATTTCTATTGTTCAAGGCTAGGCCACCCATTCTACGGAATATAATTCTTTCTGCATTCGTAGATTCTTTGTAACAAATTGGCAACCGTACTAGGGAACGGTGTATGCCCGTGGTGGTTTATTTGTCCGTAGTGCTTGTTTTACCTCCTCTTTAGACCTTTACTATCATACTCAGTCAATAACATACCTAGGAAGCCCTTTCATTGAGTCTCAATTGAAAATTTTGTGTCAAAACCCTATATTTCTTCACCAATGCTACCTCTGGTCTAGTGACAGAGTGCTGCACCCCTGTTGAGCCATATTTGTGCTAGAGTTTCACAATATTGGTGCCTCTTCTGCAGCTGTGTTGGCCCCTGTTCTTACATGAATTTTCTATTGTCTTGTTTTTCTCTTTGGTCAACCTTGTTCTAGTTGTCCTTGTGTATTTGAATGTCTTGTGGTCCCTCTCAAGCTTTCATTTGGTTTTCTTTTTCTTTTGATTTCCTTGGATATGAATTTCTTTAGATTTTATTTTGTTATTATCTCTAGGTCATTAGAAATTTGATTTTGTTTAATAATTGGTTTCTTGAATGAATTGGTGTTTTAGTCATCATTCTGAAAATTTTATTTGAATTAGTGATTATATTTTAATATTATTTTTCATCACATTTGAGAATTTAGAGGAATTTAAAAAAAAAATGTTTGCAATGGAATATAGGGTTTTATGTGTGCATCAATATTGGAACAACTGCATTAAAAAGGGAATTTCATATTGCATTTTATTTCTTGCATTTTGTATGATGCATACTCTTTGTCTCTTCCCTTCCTTAGATATATTTTCATTGAAAGAGAAAGGTTTCATTTCTTCATGCTAGATTGAATTTTAGGGAATTCAGATGAAACTTGTGGTGAACCATGAAAATGAAACTAAAACAAAGATAAACATTGAAATTTACTGAATCAACCTAAGGAGAATTTGTAACATTAACGCAAACATTTAAAGGTTTAGGCTAGAGACGTGTTCCAGTGTCTTTAAACATAGGATCTGTCATTGTTTTCCAGTGTTGTATCCCGGGGGTGATATCTCGTTCACATACGTATGTGTATAGGATCATACTCTGCATACCTTTGGGTATATTGGATGGTGCTCCATGCATGAAAAGTATATGGGAACGCTCTCATCGAACGATTACACATTAGACAACACTACTATGAACTATACTCCCAAGTACCATCAAGTATATTTTTGGATTCCCCTATAAGTTGATATCTTCACCATAGGTGACCGAGTTAGCTGCCTTGTTGTGATGCATTGAATGCAACATTCATGGATATTTCATGCACATACATTAATTCCTTGGTTCGCCAAGGTGTATATTATAGTGCATGGTTGCTTGGTAAACCTTTATGCCTACTTTTATCCCTTTTTTTATTTCTTTTGTGTTAATTTGTAAAATGTATTAATCCAACATGGAAGAACAAACACCCTTACTCCATCGTTTGCGTAGAATGAAAAATAAGCCTCCTCTTCCACCAGAGGCTACTTATGGTTTTCTTCAGAAGCGTAAGAATATGAAAACTACCGAATCAATAAATTAGGGAACTACTTCTATTCCTCCTCCTGACATTGATCCACCAGAATCATCCTTCCCTTTGAGTTCTGAACCTGATATTGCATCTACTTTTGATGGTGAAACTAACACAATTGAAACATAAATAGCTGAAACTTTGTTTCCTGAGTTCATTGAACTTGGCTCCATTGAGTCTAATACTTTAATTCCTAAGGCTATTTAGCCTGAGGAGCCTTATTCATCCTCACCTGTTGCTTCCTCTTCTCTTCCTTTGTCTCAGACACAACCACAAACCATATATCTTGGACCTGGTGGTGAACCTATTCCATACGATCTCGCGAATATTGAAGAGATCCCACAGGAAGAACCTTGTCACTCATCTCCTATCAAGTTGAGAGGGTTACACATTTATCAAGGTATTCCTTTCCCTTCTCTGCATACTCCATATAAAGTTTCTTTAACCAATTCTCTTCCTTTTAGTTCATCTGTGAGTTTCTCATGGTAATTGGGATCATTAGCCATGACTGAATCTGCTATGGTTTCCCAGTCTGTTTCCACCATGGATGAGACATCCAATGTTTCTTCCACACACATGTTTACAACATCACCAGAGAATCATCTCTATGGTGGCCTGTCCATCCTGCATGGTTAGCTTTCATTATCTGGTACTTTCTGTGGTGTGGCATCAAGTCCTTGGACTTCTCCCATCACATTTGTTTCTAGAATTTAGTCTGGAACTTCTCTAATGAGAAACATACATTATTATCCTTCGCCTAAACCTTCACCTATATTTGGACAACAGGTTAGTCCCTACATTATTGGACGTCCTCAACAGACCAATTATCCTTATGTTGGGTACCCTCCATTTGGTGGGCAGTTTCCTCCATCATCTCATCGTCCTTTGGCAGGGGGGAAACCTGTCATGGGTACACCTAAAGTTATTGCTTAGCCTTTATCAAATCCACATTATCCTATTATTATTGTTAATGTTTGGAAATCTACCATTCCCATCTCATCTATTCTGGTTGTGGGTACATTTGTACATTCTCAACCTATACCATCTGCACTCTAGATTCCAATTCATCAATCTGTGCCTTTACAATATCAAATTAATGTAATCCAACATAAAAAGTTTCTTATACTTCCCAGATCCAACTTACTCAGCTTGTGTAAGGTAACTTATAGTCCCAACAAGTTAGACAAGTTATCCCTCAAATTCCTGTAGGACAAGATGCATATTGTATGGAACAACCCCCACCGAATTCACCTTATGTGGGTATGATACACAATCCCACGGGGAAACAATATAGACCTTTTCAAGCACCTTATTTAGGTCATAAAATCCAAACCCTATTATTTCATCATTTACAAGGTCATCCTGGAGCTAGACAGTAGGGATATGCATATACTTGTTATCATACCCCTCCTCATTCTGGTACCCAGGTTCCTCTTTATCAAAACCCCCCTTATTATGGAACACAAGTCCCTGTTGCACAAGCTATCCCATCTTATCCATGTTATCCTTCCTTGGATTTTAACAGGAAGTTGCCATTTGTGGCTACTCTTGGACTGCCAAATTTGAATCAACTCACTAATGACCCCATCACTTATTCTCCTCGGTGGTTGATTATTCTTACTCAATTTCCATTTAACATTCCAAAATTCAATGGGAATCATGGAGAAGACACATCTACCCATGTAATGATGTATCATATATGGTGTTTGTCAAACCCCCTTAATGATGATTCAATTCAATCACATCTTTTCCAACGTACACTAACATGTACTACAACTAAATGGTATATTGAATTACCTAGAGATTTTTTTAGGATTTAAGTTCCTTAGCTATCATCTTCCTTACGCATTTATAGTTTCCCATCAGATACGAAAATGGAACGAAAAGTTTGACCAATTTCTAATAACCAGATTCCACTCACATCTCAAATCACATTCATGAGTGGCAGCGTCATCGTTAGTTGGTTAAAATGTTTTTTCCCTGTAAGTTGTTAGCATAATGATTTACTAAATATCTATTAGCTCCAATAAAAAAATATGTAGCTAAAGGGGAGTCATCACTAAAGAGAAATTGATTTCTCGTACAGAGTATTTGGACCTTGTTTATACCCAATCGGACACGCTTTACGACAAAATACCAAACACTTTGAGACCTTTGAACATTCTTCCTCAACTCCTTGGTAAAGAATATCATGTTGTTGATGGTGTAATAGGTTCCTCTAGTTCACAGTCGTTGATTAAACCATCTAGTACTTCTCTCATTGCATCTGCCTAAAACCCTCTGTCCAATACTCCTGCAGCTTCTACTTCCACAATCAATGTTGTTAGTTATGATAAAGTAAAATATCAATAGCAACCATGAAGTAAGAAGAAAGGTAAAGGAAAAAATAAAAAAATATTATTCACCATAGGGTAAACAAAAAAATCAGTCCCCTCATGAGAAATGAAAGCCTCGTTATCCATGTTTGATCTGAAATGAGGAGCACTTTACTCATGACTATCCTCACCGTGCGAAAGTGAACTAGTTCAAAGCTTCCACTTCCCCTGTTCTGTTGACCGATTTGTTTCCTAATCATGAGACTCACATGGTTTCCCAAGAACCTATTTCCTATAACATATTTTTAATGATTTCATCTGCTAAGCCTAAATCTGATATCATGGTGGGTACCTGAAACAAAGACTACGGTAATGTGAATCCTTTGAATATTCAGGCTACTGATCAACCTTCCAATTTGACACCATCCTCATCGGATCCCGCTCCATATTCGATTCCTACAGAAGTAAATATTAAGCCTCTGGAGGGTGTTATTCATAAGTCTACTTGTAACCCCCATGAGCTTCCCAAAATTATAACGTAGTTCAAGACTTGGCTCAGTCTCCATCAGCTATGTGAACTCTCGAGGTGTTACAAAACTATCCTACCTAGAATATGGCTTTGCTTTCTACTACTGGATTTTTTGATCCTTCGGATTCCAACCTAGTGGTTTTCAAACATGATAATTGTGCCCCTCGATTCCCATCTCAATTGGCCCTTATGATCCAGGTTGTCGTCCAAGATTAAAACGTTCATCACTCTATTGTGGATGAAGGAACCTCCCTGTATCATGTCTTTGTCTTGTTGGAAGACGATTGGTTATCCTCAACTGAGTCAGTCATCCATCACACTGAAATATTTTGATTGGTGAACATATAAACCATGTGGTATTTTGAATTCCTTACAAGTAGAATTAGGGGGAAAATTTGTATCCATATAAGTTGAGGTAATTGACAAACCTCTTGATTATAACCTTATATTGGGTCTCACATGGGTTTACGCTATGGCCATTGTCATTTTGACTTATTTTCATATGATTTCCTTCCCTTATAAGGGAATAATTATGGCCATTGGCCAACTCACCCTTTTCTCCTCTGATTCTCATGTTACAAGAATTTTTCCTCTTGTAGGGGAAGCTATGCGCTGTTTTCATCATGTTGGGGTTGGCCTACTCAAGTATTCCTTGCTTGCATTTTTTCTTCTTGTATGGCTTTCTCTCCGGCTTGAATTTCCTTCAATCTCTCCTCCAATATTTTCCCAACGAGCTCAACTACCACGCACATAACATCGAACTGATTGAACTATGATAATTTTCAAACAAGCATCGTTGCAGTTATTCATTTCAAAATTAAATTTCAAGATGAGAGTTGATGTTTTGTCTGCTGCCACCATTGTTGGATTTAGATACTCAACTGGTAAATATTGCACCATGCACCCAACGAATCTCTCATGTAGAATACCCTTGCAACTGACTCTACTCCAAATTTGATGATTCAACCAGCATTTTGTAAACATATTTACAGACTATGCGTGTAGAAATTTATTAATACTGATGTATTACTGGATTTTCCTGATCTAACAATATTTATTTTCTTGCTAAATACATAATCCTTCCACTGTTAAACTTGCAGAAATTTAAAACTTAATTGCAAACACATGTGAGTAAATCCAATCGCACATAACATAATTGTTTAATGGGAAATCTTAAAGCTAAAAACCCCAACTATCATATATTATGTATATCAATGGAATCATGTAATAATCTCATACAAAGCTTAGTACATCAAGCTCTCAGTACAATGTAGATTCATTACACACTGTCATGCATAAATTTTCATATCTATGCACCAATTTCTTGCCTCCTGACAGCCTGCCTCCACTGCGCAATCCCTGCTGAAGAAGACCCCTGAATGAATTCGAATTGGTCTTGCCTTCACTGCACAATCCTCATTGGAAACTCCAATGTGTGTCAGATGCATTGAATGCGTCACTATAGTCACAACGGATAGTCCATCTCACCCTTTCACCTATATCTCCACTGGAACTGACATGCACTGTAGTTAACTGTTGTTTTTGCTCAGTTGTTAGTGAGTTATTAGTTGTGAATTAATTAACTAATTAATTCACTTAACTCTCACTAATGTATCTTTCAGTTAAACTAGATACAACTAGATCAACTAAGTTTAACTCACTTAACAGAGTTAAACGAAATAACAACTCCATAAACTACTCTTCCAAATCTGTCATAGATTTTCCACTTCAGTTCTAACTGAGTCCTCCATGCATGAGCCACCAATAAAACCTAGGAATTGTGTAATTCCTCCAGTCCACTGATTTTCCAAATTTGTTCACTGAAATAAAGTGCTCCAAGAGAATAAGTTGATGTTTATTGTCGGATTATTATTAAGATCTAATAATAATCGACATGCATCTATTTTTAGATCAAAAATCTATAAATAGACTTCGCCCAATATTATAAAAACAGAATTTCATATATTTTCCACATTTGACCAACCATCTACAAATAGCATCCTGCAACTTATAGAATATGCTCACCATGTCTAAAAATAGACATACACCTAAAAATAGCCTACGGGCCTGACTTAGTGAAGGTGATTACTTTTCACTAAGCTCATCATCTTGTTGAATCTCAATACTCCCTCTCAACAAGATAGGGATTATCCTTCACCCCAATCCTGCTTCTATGGTATTCGAATTTTCTCTAGCCGAGCACCTTTGTCAGAATATTTGCATCCTGATCTTTCATAGGAATGTACTGAAGCAACATGATCTTCCACTGCACACAATCTCTGATATGATGATACCGGATATCAATTTGTTTAGATCTATCATGAAACACATGATTAATCGAGAGTTTAATGCAACTCTTATTATCACAATGTATCAATGTAGGATCTAAATGTGAACCGAACAAACCAACCAGGATCGTCCTCATCCAAATAGCCTCACATGCAGCTTGAATTGCTGCCATGTATTCTGCTTCCATTGAACTGAGTGCCACGGATCTTTGTTTCCTGTTGTACCAAGAAACTGTTGTAGATCCGATACTAAAAACCCCTCCTGATGTGCTCTTTCTGTCCTTTGGGCTGCCTGCCCAATCTACATCCGTGAAGCCATGCAACTTCACCTCATCCGTCTGTCTATACCATAAGCCATACTCAGATGTGCCCCTAAGATACCTCAAGACATGCTTTCCTGCCTTCCAAAAGAGCTTGGTAGGCTTAACCATCTCTTGTGAAAGCTGGTTCACCGCATAGAATATGTTCGGTCTTGTATTAACTAAATACATGAGCAAACCCACTAACTGTCGATAAATAGTGGCATCCACTACCTTTGTCGATGTAGCATCCTCTTTCCTCCAATTTCCTGGAAGAGGAGTATCCATGGGCTTGCAGTCCTCCATGTGAAACTTACCAATTATCTCCCGAGCATACTTGCCTTGAGACACAAACAGTTCACCTTCTTGCTACCATATTTCCAATCCAAGGAAATAATGAAGGAGGCCCAAATCCTTCATCTCAAACTCCTTTGCAAGATCTGCCTTGCATGAGTGTATCAAATTGTCATCACCCATTAGCATTAAATCATCAACATAAAGAACAATGTTTAAAAGCTTACCCTCCACCACAATTTGGTACAGGTTTGCATCTACCCCACTCTTGGTGAAGCCAAGTCTAGTGAAATAGCTGTCGATCCATGTGTACCAAGCACGTGGTGCTTGCTTCAGCCCATACAATGCTCTTTTAAGTTTGCACACATGTTCCTTATTGCTGAAGATCTCAAATCCTTCAGGCTACTCAATTCACACCTCTTCCTCAATGATCCCATTAAGGAACATAGTCTTCACATCCATCTAATGAATGTGCCAACCCATCTACGCTGAGAGAGCAAGGATGGTCCTTATGGAAGAATATCGTGCGACAGGTGCAAAGGTTTCTTCATAATCAATCCCCTTGATCTGTGAGAAGCCCCTGGCAACAAATGTTTCCTTATACTTCTCGACGCTCCCATCAGCATCTTGCTTTACCTTGTAGATCCATTTCTAATCTACCATTGATTTACCCACCAGCCTTGGAACAATCTCCTAAGCATTGTTTCTGACAATGGAGTCATACTCCTCTACCATGGCATCTACCCATGTAGGCTCTTGCACTGCTTCTTCAAAAGAAGATGGCTCTATCATGATACACTTTCTCATAAGAGCCATGTATCTAGTAAATCGGTCAGGTGACTGTCTCTGTCTGCGCTATGATGTAGGGACTCCTACATTCTCTGTCGCATCAAGCTTCAGTCTCTTAGCTTCTATGGTATGCCTTCTACTAGTTATGATGTTTGGCTCTGTGTGAGTGGACTCCTCCACTCCATGAAATTCCTCCTATGGTTGATCCACATCTGGAGGCTCATCTTTCAGAACTGGCAGTTCCTCCACTGCATGCAATTCTAGCTCCCTCTCAAGCATAGCTCGTGCAACACCCACGATCGTTTTGTTCTTCCTCTACACGACCCCATTCTACTTTGGGTTATGAGATGCTATGAGTTCTCTTCGAATTCCTTCTTTTCTATAGAAGTCTTTGAATTCGTTCGAGATATATTCACCACCATTATCGCTCTATAGAGCCTTCACTTGCTTCCCCGACTCCTTCTCCACCAATGCTTTAAACTCACAGAACTTTGATAATGTTTCGGTCTTCTTCTGCATGAAGAAGATCCAACATCTACGAGAATATTCATAAAAAAATATAACATAATACTTGTGTTTTTATGTTGAAGCAATCGAGAAAGGTCCACACATGTCTGTGTGAATTCTCTCTAGGATCACCGAAGCATGGTTCTCCTTCTCATGAAAGGTGGGCTTCACAAACTTATCCATAGTACATCCCTTGCACTGATCTTACTGTGCAAGAGTGCCCTTGGGAAGTCCAGTATAAATCTGCTGCAAAATCTTCAAGGTGCCATGGTGAATATGGCCCAATCTCTTGCACCATAATTCGCCCTCATTTTGGCTCACCACTTCTTCTGCTTTGTCCATCATTGCAACACAACCATATACCTCCAGCTTGTAGAGATTCTTAACTCGAATCCCTATCCTCTTGGTTTGACCTGTTGTTTTATGTCACATGAAATATTTTCCCTGGCTGAAAACAACATCATAACCTATGTCTTCCAACATTGCGACCAAGACCAATTTCTTCTTCAGACGTGGAACATGCATAACATCTTTCAAAATAAATGGTTTACCTGACTCCCTCTCAAAGGTAATGGTTCCAATTCTGGTCACACTGTATCTGACATCGTCACCCATTTCTATATGCATTTGGAGATCCTTCTCCTCCAAGTCACTAAACAAATCCTTGTCTCCCGTCATATGGAAAGACACACCACTATCAAGATACCACACCAATCCCATTGAACTTGAAACCAAGCATGCGATCAAAGAGAAATAAATTTCAAATTGCGAGGCTAAGGCCTGTTTGGCTATAGCTCAAACAGCCTTCTTGTTCTTCTTTTTCTGTGGGGAGTTAGTGGCGAGATGCCCATGTTCGTGACAGTGAAAACACTTCACTTTGGACAAATCCAACTTCTTGCCTTTAGCCTCAGATTTTGGATGGGATTTATTCCCCTTTCCTTTCCTTGATTTGAAAGCCAAAGTGAAATTCTCTTCATCATCATTCTTCGATGAAGAGCCATCCCTGGTACTTCGCCTTATCTCTTCCTGCACAAGATACGACTAAAGTCGCTCCCAACCCGACAGTTTCTCCCATCCATTGACAGAGTCTTCGTAGTTATGCCAACTCTTCAGAAGCCCAAGGAGAGCCAAGCTCACCAAGTCATCATCATCAATAGTAATCCCCACACTTCCCAGTTCATCCCTATAGTGGACAAACTTCGTGAGATATTTTGGAATACTGTCTCCCTTCTCCATTTTTAATTTTCTGAGATTATCTTTCATTGCCAACTTCCTCTGGTCGCTGCTGCTTTGGAAAAGATATGTCAAAACCTTCCACATTGAAAATGGAGTGGATTTCCCATGAAGGCTTGACACAATATGTTCCTTCACACCTTCCAACATAATTCTTCTTGTTTTTGCTACCTTCTTTTGCCATGCGTCAAGTCCTGCAGCATCGCTAGAAGCAGGCTTAGGAACATCCCTATCGATGAACTCCTTCAGCCCATTATCTCCAAGCCCTACCTCCATACTATCCTTCCAGGCTATGTAATTCGAGCTACCCTCAAGGGCATACTCGAATCACAACCCATTGAAAGACATTTCAATGAATACTCAACTGTTGCACCAAGAAATTTCTGCAGCAAATTCGAATTTTCCACCAGCACAAAACTTAGCACTTATGCGCAATTGCAATCTCCAGTGATCAATAATTCTCTGATACCATGTAGAAATTTATTAATACTGATGTATTACCAGATTCTCCTGATATAAAATATTTATCTTCTTTCTATATACAGAATCCTTCCATTGTTAAACTTGCGGAAATTTAAAAATCAATTGCAAACACATGTGAATAAATTCAATCGAACATAACACAGTTGTTTAATGGGAAAGCTTAAAGCTAAAAACCCCAACTATCATATATTATGTATATCAATGGAATCATGTAATAATCTCATACAAATTTTAGTACATCAAGCTCTCAGTACAATGTAGATTCATTACACATTGTCATACAGAAATTTGCATATCTATGCACCAATTTCTTGCCTCCTGACAGCCTGCCTCCACTGCGCAATCCCTGCTGAAGAAGACCACTGAATGAATTCTAATTGGCCTTGCCTTGACTGTGAAATCCTAATTAGAAACTCCAATGTGTGTCAGATGCATTGAATGCATCACTATAGTCACAACGGATAGTCTATCTCACCCAATCACCTATCTCTCCATTGGGTCTCCACTGGAACTGACATGCACTGTAGTTAACTGTTGTTTCTGTTCAGTTGTTAGTGAGTTATTAGTTCTGAATTAATCAACTAATTAATTCACTTAACTCTCACTAGTGTATCTTTTAGTTAAACTAGATACAACTAGCTCACTGAGTTTAACTCACTTAACTGAGTTAAACTAAATAACAACTCCATAAACTACTCTTCCAACTCTGTCATAAATTTTCCACTTCAGTTCTAACTAAGTCCTCCATGCATGAGCCACCAATAAACCCTAGTAATTGTGTAATTACTTCATTCCACTGATTTTCCAAATCTTTTCACTGAAATAAAGTGCTCCAAGAGAACAAGTTGATGTTTATTGTCGGATTATTATTAAGAGCTAATAATAATCGACATGCATCTATTTTTAGATCGAAGATCTATAAATAGACTTCACCCAATATTCTAAAAATAGAATTTTATATATTTTCCACATTTGACCAACCATCTACAAATAGAATCCTGCAACTTATAGAATATGCTCACCATGTCTAAAAATAGACATACACCTAAAAATAGCCTGCGGGCCCCACTTAGTGAAGGTGCTTGCTTTTCACTAAGCTTATCATCTTGTTGAATCTCAACAATGCCTAAGGTATAGTCACATACACCGACACTGAAAACCATAGACAGACCCAACCTTGAAACCACCGGCGGATTTCAGAGGGGGTCCATAATGGTAAGCAGTTTTCAACCTAGGGGTGCGAACTGCTTCAATTTCTGCCATGTGCTCAAAAATTGTTTTGAAAAACAACTAATTTAGGACCCCCCTCCTCCATTAAATGTCGAAAATATTGCGGGGGTCCGAAATTAGATATGTTCCTTTGATTTTGCATGTTTCTCTCATAATCGTTGAAAGCTGCATACTCTTTATCACAAGCCAAATACATTTCTTTCACTATTATTTGTTTTATTTTTATGATTTCTTTATGTCGTGGCTTGGCACTTGGAAGAGTTTGTATACTTTAATGTCAAACTTAAAAATTGGGTGAGAAGCCCAACATTTCCTTTTTCAAATAATTTTAAATTTTAAATAAAATAATTCTAATAAAAATATAATTTTATATTTTTAATAAAATTACATATTTAAATATTCAAATCATTCAAAATTAGCCGAGCAACCATATTTCCATGAAATTTTATATATGCCCAAATATTTAGCTAAAAGGTAAATTGGCTAAAATTAAAAATATTTTTAATTTCAAGTGTACCAAAATAGGCTACAACATCGGCTCCAATGGGGACTGCTTCCCCCTGTGGGATGCAGAGAACTAGTAGACCCTGTGCCTTTTTGTTGGGAAATGGAGTCATGCCATTAATCAGTGACGTGAAGGTGCATCCTGCTATAATAAAACTGATACTCCCAACTGAATTGCATCATGCTATCTCACCAATATTTAACTATAACCTCAACTTATAATCTGACCATTACAACTTGTAACCTATTCCAAATCCTTTTCTGGAAGCATTATTGCAAACTTAGAGTTCAAATGAACCAAATTTATTTACAGATTTCTCCATTCCAAATAATAGTGATATTTTATGTAAGTATGACATCAAACATATGAACAATGTAAACAAGATTTCTTGTTTGTACATTGTTGACCATTCCCAGCAGAAATAATATAAATCTTAAAATATTTAAGAAAATCTCACCAAAATCTCCAACACCATTGCTTTAAAAATAATTACTCATTTACTGCTTACCAGCTACTTAAAATGAAGCAACCCTTATGTTGCAAATTGTTGGGCATGGAGTCATACCGTAAACCTATAATGATCAACCATTTACATGTTATTTGAATACCCTGGATCAATCATGCCATTTAAATACCTTGCTACTGCACACTAAAACCTGCAACTGTGAAATGCAACCATATGCCTGCACTAATCCGGATACTCTTTCCCACTAAAATCTGAAGAAGAAAATTTCTAAAGACTAAAACTATAAACTGATTTATCATATACTGTTTAAATCACACCACTCAATCCCACACACCTCTATCTAACTGAAATTAAAAGCTTTACACTGTTAGGTGTAATAGGATTTCCAATGTAACCATGTAAGGAGTGGGTTTATGGAAAAACTACATCGCTAGTAGCTGAAAATCTAAAATATATGTACAATATAAACATCAAATCCCATTAGAAACTTATACTCACAGGTAAAATTTAACAGCTGCATCCTCCGTGGACATCTTATATTTTTTATCATGGCTAGGAGGAAAATACGTATACTATTGTTTTCAAGTATCAATGAACCTTCCATAGCAGTAAAGGAAACTGGAATCTTAAAACAATGGGATCAGTGATCTAGTGGAATCGCCAAAAAAAAAAGTGGAGTTGCCAGGTGAAAATAATGCAACCAATACAAATGCGTACTTATTGTTCACTAACAAGGAATAGATCTAGTCATTATCGTGATCCAGGGAAAAATTTCTTCGTCAATTCGTTCCTCGTCAACGGTGCCAAATGTTGCACATGTTTCTCATAGGTAGTTCTTGGCTACAAAAACTATGCCAAGAAACCAACTCAACCAATCTTTAGGTTCAAGCTGACCCTTGAACCAGAGGGGGCTCCCTCAATAATTACAAGGCTTTGTTTAATGTTGTTCACTGTCACTCAACAACATCCTATGAAGCACAATGGTCATATTCATGATTTGATTTGGGTGGTTGCTAATGATTGCTCAATTCCTGTTCATGAATAAATCCCTTCCTTGCAGAGTACTTTCTCAAAGTGTCAGCTTCCATCCTTACAGGAGAACTTAGCTTTTTAAAGAATTTGAAAGAATAATGTAAGGGGGTTCCTGATATTTGAGTCAAACATAATACTTAATAAATCAGGAAGAATTGGATGCGTGTAGAAAGCTTCTACAACCAAACAAAACACATTCAAGAGAAGATAGAAGTAGTGAACAATAACCATTTCAAAGAGTAGCTAACTTAGACAGACATTCCAATCTCTTTAAACAATTATAAATTTACCAGGGATTTCAGAAAGATTGAAACTCGCTCTATTCTTACCCAAATATTCTATGCAACTCTAAACATGTGCAAAAATATAATATGAAAATACTGGAAAAACATGTAAGAAACAAAAATTCAGTCAAAGCCAGAGCTTGAAATACTTCAATTAGGATTTTTGGAGAAAAGTTTTACAAAGTTGAAAGGTCTTGGCATCAAAATCCAACCCTTGTTATTACAAAATGAAATAATATATAGACAAAATCTCTCCTAGCTGTTACAACAATTATGGAATACAATCCTGGAAAATATACTAAAAATAGAACAATCTCCTAATAATCTGCAGAAAATTTGGAACAATACCCCTCAAATTGGGATTTAATTATAGTGTTGACTAATGCTTCTCCTTCATATTTGGATCCAATCCTTTGATTGATGATATTGTATCTAAATATGGAAATAAATTGATTGGTTCTTGATTGTCCTCGTTGGAAATCTGAAACTGTTGAATGTTCTACAATGTAAAAATTTCCCCTATGAGGTTCAAATGCCAGAAGTGATTTGTCTTAAACAATGGTCATCCAATATTTTTAAATATGTATTTTACCATTTTATTTCCGACATTTTCTTTTGAAATCTTTAAATAATCTCGAGCTTTTGATTTTATGCCATTTAATTCCAACTGTTATAACACCTTCCAGCCACCTCTGAATTTCATTGTTCTGAAACTATCACTACTTCCACAGCTACCCACAAATATTGCTATGAACATCTGCCACAACTTTCATATCATCATTGTCACTGTTCCTTTTGTCCAGATATTTTCTCTGTCACTTGTTAAAGTCGCAAGATACTTTGCTCATCTGTGGTTTACTGCCAAACATAATATTCATTCTATCATCTTCCTGCCTTGTTGTTGATGTCTCATCTGCTGCCCTCCTTTAGGGTCTCATCAACACAAGTCACATTCTTAGATTCATTGTTTTGACCATTCAATACCGTGCATAAAAAACTGGAATTATGGTCATTGTCACAGTCAAGATAATGCACTCATGTTAAACATGATCTCAATAAGTCACAACAAGTGTTACTATCCAACATTATTGTCATAGAAAGGATCATTGTTACTTGTTCATTCTTTAAATGATACAAATGTCTTGGCTACATGTGTTGGATAAGTCTCACAAACACCCTTGGTTTTACCATGATTGTAGATGACTTCGAACAATTTTCAACTTAGTGAAGACTTACAGTCAAACTTGGCTTCAATACACAACTTCACTTGTCTAGTTAATAAGGCTATCATTTTCATGTGCCTTTCTCTTTTACTACAGATTACACGTCAAATTTCCTTCATACTCTTTCATGGATTACTTCTGTCAACAGGATCATTGTATCAATCCCATTAATGGTTAGAAGTTATTTCCACATGGTTACTGCTATAAATTACTTGAGCAATAATTTTTAGGGCATTGTTCCAAGGAGATATTTGTTTATAACCAGGTCTGGAGTAAATTCACTTTTCCGATGAATCTCAGAGAAGAGGATTTGAAACTTTTGTACACATGTAACATGACATAGCCCTCACAAATTGCAAGCTCAAATTGAGCCCTGGTTGTCTCAGCATTACCAATTATCATGCTAGTAACATCAAGAGGCATGGGCATTATTTTTCCCATTAAAGCTTGTGGTACTAATGATGGATCTGCTCCATTTCGTGTATTATGCATGTAAACCTTGGGTAGGCAAGGCTGATACTAATGTCATATGGTAACAATTCTAGCCTTAAAGCCTCTGCAAGGTCTTTAACTGTAAATTTATTTTTTGTGTAGACATTATACCATAAAACAAAACAGAGATGCTTGGGAGCCAATGAAAACAATGGATCTTGAGTGTTCCTTGTTGTGTTCCTTCATCAAGGGTGGAGCTAAATGGACTGGGTAAACCATTCCATTAAGATTAATTCATATTACCAGGTCCAAATCTTCAACATTTAATTCTTTAGCTGTCCATTTTGCAAAAAATGACACTGAACATATGTCTTACAGAAAACTAGCAAAATCTCTGTATTGGCTCACAATTTTCACAAAAAATTCACGTGTAAGAAAACTGGGACCATCCTGCAAAAAACCCATGTCTCGGAATTGAGAAAATCATCTTTGTTTGCCCACAAAATGAGCTTGAAAATCAGCTACTGAAAACATTGCATTTTTTCTTCTTGTCTGGCTTTCTCTTCAGCTTGAAGTACCTTCAATATCTCCTTCGCTATTTTCCCAATGAGCTCAACTACCACGCACATAACATCGAACTGACTGAACTATGATAATTCTAGGCACTTCGAAAACATACATCGTTGCAATTAGTCATTTAGAAATTAAATTTCAAGATGAGAGTTGATGTTTTATCTGTTGCCACCATTGTTGGATTTAGATACTCTATTAGTAAAGATTGCACCATGCACCCAACGACTCTCTCCTGTAGAATAACCTCAAAACTTAATCTACTCCAAATTTTATGATTTAGCCAGCATTTTGGAAACATATTTATAGACTCTGCGTAAGGTATAATCACATACACTGACACCGACAGCCACAGACAGACCCAACCTTGAAACCACCGGTGTATTTTGGAGGGGTTTCATAATGGTAAGAAATTTTCAACCTAGGGAGTGTGAACTGCTTCAATTTCTGCCACGTGCTCAATTTTTTTTTTGAAAAACAACTAATTTCGGACCCCCCTCCTCCATTAAATGTCGAAAATCTTGAGGGGGTTCGAAATTAGATATGTGCCTTTGATTTTGCATGTTGCTCTCATAACAGTTGAAAGTTGCATACTCTTTATCACGAGCCAAATACATTTCATTCACTATTTCTTGTTACATTTTTATGATTTCTTTATCTCGTAGCTTGGCACTTGGAAGAGTTTGTAGACTTTAATTTCAAACTTAAAATTTGGGTGAGAAGCCCAACTTTTCCTTTTTCAAATAATTTTAAATTTTAAATAAAATAATCTAATAATAAGATAATTTTATATTTTTAATAAAATTACATATTTAAATATTCAAAATTAGTCGAGCAACCATATTTCCATGAAATTTTATATATGCCCAAAGATTTAGATGAAAGGTAAATTTTCTAAAATAAAAAAATATTTTTAATTTCAAATGTATGAAAATATGCTACAACACCAACCTTGACTTCTCTCAAAAAATTATAAAACCTCCTATCCAAAAAAATTAATTTAAATTCAACATTAAATACAAAAATTGATTTAAAGTGATATGTACATTCTAATTATGCTGATAGGAAATGTGTATTTTGGAACAATGCTTCCAGAATTTTAATTTAATTATCAATAATTATTAAGTAGATGGCTCCCTTGAATATTTTAGAATATTTTTAGTAGTAGTCACAAATCAAGGGTAAAATTTATCTCAAAATTACTTATGCACTTTTTTAATTTAATCGATTAATTTTAAAAAATGTTATGTGAATATGATTTGTGGTTTTTTAAACATGTAGTATTAGTAAGTCATAGTATTTCTCGTGGTATTGTAACAAAACCTATTTACATGTTAAGAATCTCCATTTGAAAATAGACGAATCTCTATGATTAAAAATTATGTTATATAATTTTTTAAATGTATATATATTTAACTCATATATCAATTCCTTTTATAATCAACAATAATAATAATTTAAAACAAAATTGTAATTTAATTTTTAAATAAAATTATTTAATTTACATATATATACCAGCATACCATAATCCATATATTAATGAAAACATTTTAATAAATAATAATCTTCCCACAAATAATGATTCACTAATATAAATACGCAAGATAAAGTCAATTATTTAAAAAAACAGCCTTGAATATACAGCATACCATAATCCATATATTAGTGAAAACATTTAAATAGATAATAATCTTCCCACTAATAATGATTAACTAATATAAATACGCAAGATAAACTCAATTACTTAAAAAAACAGCCTTATCTAACGTCTCACATTTACTCACAAATGGTGATTAAAGTCAACTCAAATGTCAACACATAGTTCAAATAGCAATCCAATCATTACTTCAAAAGAAACTACATACGAGTAAAGAAGAAAACAAAAAAGAGAAGAGACGAGTACTTCTTGGAAAATAAAACCAAGACAGAATGGAGGGTATCTCATGGAGGGAGGAGTTCATGAATTCTTAAGAGAAGAAGATATTTAAATTATGACGGGAAAAATCTATCAATATCCAACGGAAAGGTGATTCATCAGTGTTTGTATGGGCCATTAATATCTTTGTGATAATAAATTGAAAACATTTAATTGTATTTTAATCGGGAAGAGGTTTTTATTGTTGTGGAGGAGATCACTTGTTGTTATAGTACTTGTTTCACACATCCATAGAAAAATTATAATAAAACATCAAAAAATTGCACATAAATAATTAATATTAAGTCATAAAAGTTATTAAATAATGTCTAAAATGGGCTCATATATTAATTGGACCAGTAAATGTCATACACTAAGCTTTTAGCATAACAAGTTGACAAGACATCATGTCTCAACTACCTCTAGATCTGAAATACTAATTAAGACAAAATGCACTACAAAATATTCCATTAAATTATATTCATTAGTACACTTATCACATCAAACAGGGACCCATTGATTTGCACTGGAGCAACACATCCCATGGTTGGGTAATACTTGCACAAGAACAGGTGAAATGTATGTCAGCCATATTTATGTGTGTGTTCAACCATTCAATCTAATGAAGGCAATAAATGACACCATTCAATTAAGGAATTAATTCACATGATGCAATAAATGACACCAACCCTTTCAATTCATGAATTAAACATAGGAAAGCACAATGATCAACTGTGAAAGTTTATCAGTCATTGGATCATGTAAAAATCAATCCAAAACACATATTTGCAAGTAAAATTGTAGGGGCTAATATTCGCAGGTGGGCTAAGTTTCCATGCTCTTTTCTAAAAAAAAGATTCTTCAATTTCCATTTTTTCCTAAAAATGATTCGCCAAAAGTTTACAATACAAAATAAGTTAAACCTTAACAATCACCAAAATTTTATATAAACTAATAAAAAATCATTGGAAATATAAATATTTCTACAAAAATATCACCTGACATTTTACAGTTTTCATATTAGGGACTAGTAAGATTCGTCAAGGTTTCTAAAACTTTCATTCTTAAATTTTTCCCTACACATTTGAATTTGAGAGATGGAAATACATGCCGATCTTCCCTACTAATCAAATTATACATCAAAAAACTATAAACAACCTCAAAACTTACTGACTTGCATTTGAAACATTCATTCTACTCATCAGTTTCTAGTGACATACAATTAAAGTGTGTGCATTCTATTCATCAACTACTGAAGACATACAATCAGAGTGTGTACACAATGTTATCGGGTATAATTTTGTTGAATAGTGTTATCATGTTGATTTTTTTGTTGTTAATTTTGTTTACTTTTGTTGTTGTTTTTGTTTATATGATTCATCCATTGAAGCAACCCCTATAACACCTAGAGCAGAGACTAGAGATGCACGAGTAGTTCTAGGTCCAAAAGTTTCAGTTGAAGTCCCAAATAACACACATATAGGAACAGGTAGCACAAATAGATGTTATAACAATTCTTCTATTATCCCCTCTTCTATTATATTTTATGGATTAACCTCGGCATATTACACTTTAATATATCACCTATAGGAAGAAAAAATAATAAGAGAATTCCAATAATGTTTATAAAATAGATTCCTTAATAGACAGATTCTAACATCATGCATTCTTTGAAATACAAAGTTCACATGCCTTAGAGTTAATATTTGATCAACAAAATCACCTAGAAAACAAATAGCTCAAACATATAACCAACCAAACAGCGAACCCAAGAACCCTTATTACTCTGGCACGCTTCCTATCCTCATTCTCATATTGATGGCTCCCTATTCTCATGTAGAAAATGTATTAAACACTACACCCCAAATATAGGAATAAATACATAGGAAGAAAAAACAAGAACTTTGTAACTACATGTCAAATTCCACATATAATTTTCACCAATTACCGTTGCATAATGCAGTTCCAGGTGCAAAAGTTGCAGTTGAAGTCCAAATAACCCATCTATAGGAATAGGAAACACAAATAGGTGTTATAAATAGTCTTCTATTCTCCTGTATTTTGTTCTATTCTATGGATTAACCTCGATAGATTACACAATCATTAGAGAAAATTTGAGGCTTAAAATGGTCCTGGTAAGGAATATTATAAAATAATAGTGGAAATAATAAAATAAGATTAGATTACATCATCAAATTTTAGAGGAAAAAAAGAAAAAAACTATTTTTTCAAATTGTATTTTCAAATTATCTCCCTATAGTTTTACTCAAATTTAAAATGGGAGAACTTGTTGGATGTGGAATTTAATTCATCATCCAAGGAGTACCCTTGTTGCATACTTTCGCTGGACCTTGCTACATGGAAAATGAGAAATACATGAAAAAATATGATTGCAATCACATTTTTAATTTATTTCTCACTTTTCATGTAGCAAGGTCCATCAAAAGTATGAAACATGGGTACTCTTTAAACGAGTAATTAAAATTTTCATTCAATGAGTCATCCTGCTCAAAATTTGAGTAAAAATGTAGGGAGAAGTTGAAAATACGAGTTGAAAAAAATTAGTTTTTTTTATTTTTTAATCATTTTATTTTTTTACTCTGAAAATGGTGAATCATCTTGACATCATCATCTTGAGTCCTATTGGTTCTTATAAAGTTGATTTTGGTTATACAATTTTGTTTTGAGGCCCATTTTTTACCTCAAAATTTCTCTAATTGAATATATCACATATAGGAAGAAAAAACAAGAAAAAACAAATAGGAGAATTCCCATAATGTTTACAAAATTCTTTGTTTTATAGGCATATTCTAACATCATGCATTCTTTTAAATACAAATTTCACATGTTGTTATAAGAAAAGTTAACTTCTGCGGACAAAAATGAACCCCCTAAATCTGGTGGTCCGATTTAGAACAACAAAGAGAAAAAAAAATCTATATTTTCCTTAGAGAGATTGAAATATGGAAAAAATACCTACCTCGAATCTGTAGTAAGTCCTCCTCTTCTCCTTTCTTGTAAGCTCTAACTCTAGCTCCAGGTGCTATAATTAGAACTTGCGCAAATGACTAAAACAAACAGAGGAACTGCAAAATCCACATAGCATAATCTAATATCTCTATTCAATGAGTCAACATGGTATCGAAATATGTAAGCATCAACATGACCCAAGTATAGAGAAATAGAGTGCTTTTTGTATTGACAAATAAAGGAGAGAGTTACAACCATATTTAGAAGCTAAATTTGTAGATGTCTCCCTGATTGACTTGTCCTTCCTTGCCATAAAGAAAACCTTCACACTCAACCTCAATTCATAAATGGATGAATTCCTTAAGCTCAAAGTAGCAACATGAGGGCACTAGTAATCACCAAAATCCAACCCAGTCTCTATGGGAGGCGGTAAATATATAGGGTGAAAGTGGTAGTTTACTAGATTTACCAATCTAGGCTTGAGATCCACGTATGAGGTAGGATAAGCTTAAGGGCTAAGAGATCAGGTCTCCAAGATAGGATCATATAGGAATTTGAGATCTATATCCATGGTAAATTGTTAAAACCACCTTATAAGCTTCTGGAAGAAGAAGATTCAAAAATAATTTTTAATTTTCCTGAATTTATAGAATCAACACACATGTAGAATGGAGCAACCTGCATTGATCGACGTTGACTCTCAGTTATGAAACTTGCATCCAACATAGGTGTATAGGCATGTAGAGTGAATTTGAGCTAAAAACATGGTTTTTGAACTAATTTATCCAAAAACTTAGACTTTTTGGAGATGTGTTGCTTAGGGCTTTGCAAAGGGATTATGACAAAGATGTTGATTGATCTAGTTTTCAGGAATTTTGAGTGGATGTGACAAATTGAATTGTAACATATTCCCCCTTAAAGTACAAATTTAGAAGCAGTGGCTGAGGAATGAAGTGATTTACCTTGTGAAAAGTCTATATCAAGAAAAAATTAGGTTGAGATAATCATTTTTTACAATACATATTATCATCATTATGTCATTGTGGAAGGAGGCATATCCATAGTCATCATATAAGCCAATATTACATGTACAATTATCAAGAAGTCTCATCCACTAATGACAGAATGTGGAGCCATGCTTGGATGATTTTCTTAAATGATCATAGCCATCATACTTTGGAATCTTGTATCAATCCTGAAATCACAGCTTTAATAGATGAAACTAGATCTGGGGTCTTCTACCTTGTCACTCGATAGTACGAGTCTAACCATGCAAATAAAATAGCTAGAGTCGAACATGGTAGACACCATTTTATTACCATCTAATGATGTAAACCATTAAGAGATGCGAGAGAAACCATCAATAATGATAATCCCTCTCAAGGTACTATAATGCAATCTATCTGGTGTGAATACATGGGTTGAAGTTGAACACCACACAAAATATTCCAGCTGAAGGTCAATAATGAGGAATTTTCGTCGAGAGAGAGGAAACTTTCAATTAAGGTATGAAATATATAAGTTACGGAAAGGAGTTTCTAAATCAACTTCCTGGATAATGAGTTGATGTCGATAGGAAGTGACCCGTCGCAGGAGGGCCTTGATGTATTCCTCATCAACGAAATGAAACGAGTATAAATATTTGAGACAGAATGATGTTAACGTAGAGTTGGTTCAGGAAGGACATACATGAAGTAAGATTTAAGTTATTGTAATGGATGTAAATTCAAGGACTTCTCTTGAAAATATCGACAATACTTTATGGAGTTGGCGGCATTGACCAAAAACCAATTGCAGAGGTTTTTTGATATGGTGTGATTAACCAAAGAGGCAAGCAGATTACCTAACCCAACAATCACAAAGATGAAGTGAGAGAGTGTCATTTTCAAGAGAGACTCACTACCATTAATAGGTTAAGCACTTCATTCTCCCAATTTCCCCAACCATTTTTGGTTAGTACCTCTTTATTTTTGACAAGATGTAGGAGGATAACATATATTTGATCTCTAAGTTCATCCTTTAGATGAATCCTTCTGAGTATATTTAACGAACCCTAAGAAGGAGTGGTTCAGTCTCGTCATATTCGACGAGTCCAATGTTGTTTGATGATTTTACGAGTCCATCAAAGGTGTAACTCAACTTCATTTTCATGTTTAAATAATTTTAAAAAGAGGAGAAAAAGAAAACTCCAAAGGTTCATTTTCGTAAATTTAGTCCCTCGAGTCCAAAAAGGAAGAAAATGATACCCAGGAGAACCTTTTAGTCATGTTCAACTAAAGTATTCTTTTTTCATAAATAGCCTATCCCATTTCGGAAACATGGTTAAACTTATACAGGGCATACATCTTTTCATTTACTTTAACGAGCTCAAAAAGACAAGTACTCAACAATCTTTTCATGTTTTGGGAGTCTGAAAAAAGAACCAAAAGAGGACTCCAAAGGGTTCATTTTTAGTAAGTTTACATAGTAAAAAAAAGTGATAAAAGTGTGTTCTTTCATCAAAATGAATGGTATTGAACTTAAAATTGTCCTAAGATCCTTCAATTAGATTTAAACCTATTCATAACATCACCAAAATATTGAAAATATATGCAATATAGTAAAATTAGGTCAAAATTATAAAAATATCATAAAGTAATAATTAAATTAACCATAAATATGAAAAAAGTAAATTCATTTTTACCATTTCTCATTTTATCTATTTTGAGTGAGCTCTGAGTGCATTTTACCCTCAAACTTCAGCAGACGATTGCAGCCAATCCGATGGACCATTTCGTGTGTTGTCAATTCCAGGTAGGAGATTTGTCCTTGCTCTTTCTTTTCACGGTTTCCAATTTCCATTTCATGCAAAATTTTGAAAGTTTTCAGTGATTTTGGGTTTTAATTTTCCCCATAGGTCAAACGCACTCTTTTTGTATCTATTATGCACTTGACATATGAGAAAACCAAAATACGAGATATACGAAACAATATGGCCTAAAACACAGGAATATCACATGAAATGAGACAAGATGCAAAGATAGTTTATTTTTCAGAAGCAGAATACAATGTTCACTTTCCTCTTCGAGGGGGCAACCTCCAACAAAGCAGAGCTCAATTAAAATAAGACTCGATGATTATTCCTTTGTTATCTACTACTATTTATAGTTATATGACATCTAAATCCCTAACTACTACTGGTCCCTTGCATAAACAAGTTAACAACTTTATTTATTAGCTATGTCCCGTCTATAAATAATTTTGGTCCCTTTTCTATAATGTGGATCAACCACTTAATGGGGATCCATCTTCAGGACATTGGATTCATCCATCTTCAGGACATTGGATCCATCTTTAGGATAGAGCTGTCTGGCCTGCCTCCGGCCCTCGGCCGGGCGGAGGGTGACTCTGAGAATCACCCTCGGTTGGGCAGAGAGCGATTCCGAGAATCACCCCCAACTGGGTGGAGGGTGATTCTTGGCGGGGGTGATTCTCGGAATCGCCCTCCACCCAACCAGGGCTAGAAGCTGGCCGGGAGGCGCCGTCGATGGCTGCCCATCCTGCCTCCGGCCCCTGCCGGGTGGCAAATTAATTTTTTTATTTTTTTTTATTTTTTTCAAATAGAAACTATTTAAAAAAATTAAAATTTTTTTAAACAAAAACTATTATAATTAAAAAAAATTGTTAAAAAAAAAACTAAAAAAAACTATTCAATTAAAATTTTAAAATATAAAAAAACAATAAAAACAAATTAAAAAATATGTTTTAAAAAATAAACAAACAAATATTAAAAAAAAAAAATTACTTTTTAACTTTAATTTTTTTAAAATTAAAACAATCATTATTTAAATTATAAAAAAACAATAAAAATAAAAATAAAATATGTTTTAAAATATAAACAAACATCTATAAGAAGAATTTAATTTTTAATTTTTATTTTCTTAAAACTAAAACAATTATAATTTAAAATATATAAAAACAATAAAAAAAATTAAAAAATATGCTTTTATATATAAACAAACGAATATATGAATAATAAAATTTTCATTTACTTGTTCATTTTTAAAAATTGTTTAAGTCATATAATTTCTCCATAATTTCATGGTTCAAGTATCTTGAAAACTTAAGATTTAAAAACTTGAGATTTACAACTTGTCATTAAAGTTTTTATGTGCTACGAAATTTTATCTTTAATGTTATGATTGAAAATAATTACAATTTTAAGGTTGTTTAGAGTCAAGATATTTTATGTTTAACAACATGAATAAAAATTGTCCGAACTGATAAGCCCTTCAGACATGATTATGTTTATATTTAACATCATCTATCAAAAAATTTAGAATTTTATGATTTTTTAATGTCCTAATATGTTGTCTTTAATTCCATTGTTACAATGTGTCAAAAGTGTGACACAATGTTTTTTTTTGTTATTCCAGCATCAACTCGTTTTGTTTTTAGGGTGTTTTTTCAAGAAACAATTTCATTTTTAGCATAATTTTATAAAAAGGTGAAATTTGACATTGAGAAAAAAACAAATGCGTTCTGGAATACACACTTTTTGTTTTTGGGGTGTTTTTCATGTTTTTTGAGTCTTTTTGGGCCAGAGTTCTCGTTTTGAGATAATAGTTCCCGTTTCATTGGTAACATTGTTAAAATAGCCTGAAAACGAAAAGTGTTGAAAGTGTTGATGCTGGAATAACGTCGCCAAATTTGTGTGTGCAAAAAACAACCTGAAAACGAAAAGTGTTGATGCTGGAATAACATCGCCAATATTTTGTGTGCAAAAAACAACCTGAAAACGAAAAGTGTTGACGCTGGAATATCGTCATCAATTTTTTGTGTGCAAAAAAAGCCTTGAAAATGAAAAGTGTTGATGTTGGAATAATGTCTTTCTTTTCAGGGTAAATTGTCAACAATTTTTACTAATGGCATTAAAGATAAAATATAATGACTCTGAAAGACCTTAAAATTTCAACGATAAACATGACATTAAAGATAAGATATCAAAAGTCTTAAAGCTCAACCGATTTTTAGGCGTGGTATTAAAGATAATCTATTATCATATCTTTGAAAAGAATTAAAATTCCAAGAATAACATTAAAGTTAAAATATCACTTTTATGAAAATAAAATTTCAACAATTTTTAGGCATGGTATTAAAGATAAAATATCACTTTAAAAAAAAAAAAAAAAAAAAAAATTCCAAAAAATGCACAATTTAAAGAAAAAAATTAAATTAAAATATATATATATATATATATATATATATATATATATATATATTTAAAAAGAAAATTTGAATTATATATATATGTGTGTGTGAAAAATATATTTTTAAATAAATAAAAAAATAACAAAAATAATTTAAAGTTTAAAAACATTAAAAAAACATTTTTAAAATTAAAAAATAAAAGAAATTGAAAAATAAAATAAAGATAAATGAATTAAAAATTTTAATTAAATAAAAATAAAAATATTTAATTTTACCACTGCCCCGAGGATAGGGGGCTCGACCACTACATGGGGTGTTTTTAATTTTTTTTAAATTTAATTTATATTTTAAATTTGAAATTTAAAAATGTTTTTTTTTTAAATATTTTTTAATTAAAAAAAATGAATTATGTTTTTTTTTTTTTTTTTCAAATTTGAAAATGTAAAATTCATGTTTATATATATATATATATATATATATATTTTAAATCTTAAATTTAAATTTTTATTATTTTAAAATTTTTATTTAAATGTTCTTTCTAGTTTTTTTTTTTTTTTTAATTTAAATTTCCAAATTCTAATTATTTTTTTATTTTAGTATTATTATTATTATTTTAATTATTTTTAAATTTTTATATTAATTATTTTATTTTATCAATTTTTTATTTATGCTTTAAAAAAAAAAAAATTCTCTGTGTTTTTTTTTTTTTAATTTTGTCCCATTTATTTATTTATGGAATAATTTATTTATTTTTTAATTTTGTTTGTTTAAATTTTTTATTTTTATAAAGTTGTATTTTTATTTTTTTACACTTTTATTAGTTTTTTTCATATTTTTTTTTGTATTTGATTTTTTTTTGTCATGTTTTTTTATTTTATTTTTATGTTTTATTACGAAGATGAAAATCACTACTCTAAACAAAAATGATTGATGTTGCATCAACACTTTTAAAAATTAACATGAAAATCACTAACATTTTAAAACAAATGTTCATACTTGATAAATAAAAAAATTTAAAGTGCCAAAAAAATCACCATTTTTCTAAAGCGACATGACATTTAAAAAAAAAAAAATCAAAAAAAAATTAAAGTTCCAAAAATATGCTAAAAAAAAAAAGTTATTCTACATCACCACTTTCCAAAAACAACATGAAAAAAATGACATTTAAAAAAAAAAAGTCACAAGAAAATTTAAAATGCCAAAACTATGCTAAAAAAAAGGTGACTCTGCATCACCACTTTTCAAAATCAGGTGCTTTTTTTGGTACCTCAAAAAAACGGGTATAGGGTGATTTTCATGTTTGATCAGTGATTGTATTGGAAGTTAGCATGCCATGTAGTTTGAAGTTTCGATCCATGAAAACTTGAGCCACCAATATTGGGGTAAATGGCTGTGGTAGCATGCAAAAATGAGCATATTTGGAGAGTCTTTTAACAACCACCATGATGATTGATTTGTTTCCTGACTTTGGGAGACCTGTACTGAAATCCATGAAAACATTTGTCCATATGGAAGTAGGAAGTGACAATGATTGTAAGGTACCTGGTAGCTTGGTTGTTTCCCTTGTGTAACGCTGGCATACATCGCATTCAACTACAAAAGTAAGAATTTCATTCTTCATGCCGATCCAAAATAAAGAGCAGTGTGCTCATGCATAAGTCTTATGAAAGCCTAAATGTCGTGCAACTAGATAGGAGTGCATCTCTTCCAAGATGTGGGTTTTTAGGTGGAGGTCAGGGATAACACTACTTGATCCTTGTAGCGAAGAACCTCATCCTTCCAAGAGTAGTCGTCTAAGGAATTAGGATATTCTCTTAATCTATTAATGAGTTGGGACAGAGAGGGGTGGTAGAACCATTCATGATGGGCCTCTTCAATCTAATTTCGGATGGGTAGAGAAAGGGATAAAAGGGTGCCCTCATCCTCAAATTGGCATGATAAGGCATTAACCACTACATTGTCATGCACTTCTTGTAAATGATCTCACAGTCATATCCCAAAATTTTTGCGAGCCATTTTTTTTTTTTTGGTGACGATATATGCTACTCGAGGAAATATTTTAAACTAGGATGGTCATTATGGATTTGGAAATGAAAACTCAATAAGTATGGTCGTCATGTGTCTGTTGCACGTAATATGACCATAATTACTTTCTCATATGTAGATTGACCCAGATACTTTCCACTGATTTTTTAACCTGTGAAAGTCAATGATCTACCTTCCGGCATTAATATTGCACCAATGCTCAAAATTGAACCATCACATTCAATCACAAAAGGTTCTGTAAAGTCTAGTATGGCCAATATTGGAGTGGAGCACATGGCTTGTTTGAGAGCCAAAAAGGCCTGTTGAGATATGTTAATCAAAAGAAATGATTTTTTTTCGTAATATTAGTGAGGGGCCTGGAAATCATCCATAATTGCAAACAATTTTTTGATAGTATCGCATGATACCCAAGAATCCCCTCAAAGTTCTATTAAAGGTTTTTGGTTGGGGCTAGTCTTGCATTTCCTCAATATTTTTGGATCAACCCTCACTCCTTCACGGTCAACAATGTGTCCCAAATACTCTACTTATTCCATGCCAAAGGAACACTTGGATAATTTGACAAATAGTTTATGATATTGAATTAGTTGCAATACCTGGTCAACATGTTGAAGGTGAGTGTCCCATTTTATGTTGTAGATGAGAATGTCATCAAAAAATACCAAGACAAATATTATGAGATATAGTTTCAAAACGTGATTCATGAGTCTTAAAAGTGGATGGGAAATTACATAGACCAAATGAGATGACCAAGAATTCATGATGGCCTTCATGAATTCGAAAGGATTTCTTGGGAATGTCCACTTCCTTCATCTGTATTTGGTGATAGCTTGAGCGCGTAGGTCTAGCTTCGTAAAAATTTAGCACCATGCAATTCATCAAGCAGATCATCAACTACTGGGATAGGAAATTTGTGCTTGATGGTGAACTTGTTAAGGGCCCAAAAATCTAGACACATGTACCATTCACTATTTTTATTTAGAACCATGACCACTGGGGATGAATAAGGGCCCGTGGTGGAATGAATAACATTGCCTTTGAGGAGTTCCTTAATGATTTTTTCAATTTCATTCTTTTCGGAAAAAGTATATCGATATGGATGGAAACTTGGCAGCTAGGTACCCAGGAGCAAAGGTATGTTATGATCATGTTCACCCCTAGAGGGTGAGGATCCTTATGTTTGTCGAAGACTCGTTGATGGCGATCTAATACCAATTTCATATCAGGATGAATAGGAGGAGGAGTGGATTCAATGGCATGAATGAAATTAAATTGTGCTATTATCCCATGATGGCCCTTTTTTAAAAGCATCTCCACTCAATGTGAGTTTATGATAGTAGGAGCACCTTCCTGGAGTCCCCGCAATGTATGAGTGTGGTCGTTCTACATAAAACTCATATATAACTCTTGTAATTCCATTCTGATAGGGCCCAATGTGCGGATCCATTTAGCACCAAGGATAATGTCACAATCGCCTATTTCCATGGAAAACATGTGGATTTTGAGGTGATAATCCCCCATTTTAAGCTTTAATGTTTTCACAATTGCCTTTACATTTCATGGTCCCAACATCAATGATAAGGACTTGGAAATAGATGCCACTGTGACAAAAAAATGAACTTCTTATGCTACTCTCTTATGGACAAAGTTATGTGTTCTACCGATCAACACCACTATGGGCTGATTTTTAATAAAACCTTAGATTTTTAGAATCCAAGGAGAAGAAATACTGACCAGGGCATGGAGTGAGATAACTAACTCATCTGTGGTAGTTGGGGTATCACTATCTGAGTATGTTAGGGGTTCACCATTTTCCTCCTCAGTCACTTCATTGGACAAAGATTCGTCGAAGGAGTTGTTTTTTGTAGTGTAAATTTGAAATAATTTTGGTTCCTTGCATTTATGTCCCGACGAGTATTTTTCATCACAATAGTAGAAGAGTCCTTGTTTCCTTCTTTCATCCATTTTTTTCGTTGACACTTTTTGAACCTTAAGTGTTTGGGTGGGTCCCGTAGATGAGGTGGGACATGCCCATGCAATGAAATTCAGATTAATGGATTGAGCATTTAGAGGTTATTTTACCTATAAGGACTTGTTTCATGCTTCCAACCAAGTAGCTAGGTGATGCATTTTGACATGGGCTTGGATATCTTCCTTTAAGCCATTGATGAAACATTCCAAGTAAAAGGCATCTTGTACTCCTTCACTCTGGATGGCCAATTTTTCAAAGGTTGTAATGTAGTCTCGTACTGTACATGTTTTCTGAGCTTAGTGAGACGAACCAGAAATTGATATTCCCAATGAAAGTGGTCACAAATGGCTTTGGAGAACATGTTCCACGTTAACCTCCCTAGATAGCATTTATAATTCTACTGCCACCATTTACGTTGCTCTTGGTCCAAGTAAAGAGCTCTCACATGTAGTTTAGTTTCATCTTCCCATATATTGTTGAGGCGGAAATATTTTTCCATTTGTGCTACCCATACCGTCGAGTTAGGGTTATCAAATTTGTACATGTCCAGCTTGGGTGACTAGTGGCTCAAATATTGGTGACCTCCATGGAAATGAATGTGATGGTTGGATTCTCCTTTTGTGTGTGCATCAACATTATGTTCTTTCCTTATGGGTTTGGGATACATTTTCAGTGCATTCAATGTTTCTGAGATTTTGTCAATGGATGCATGCAATTTATTGAGTCTTTTCTCGAGAGTGTCGACTCTCTCTATTGCCTTCTCCTTAGCCATATATTAAGACCTGGTTTTGTACATACACTAGCCCTGGTTAAATTTTGAGCTTACTTAGGAGTAGTATGGTTGGAAAGAGGGCAAGCATAGGAGTCTAGTGATGCGCGTCACTTGAAGCCGTGTTGGGAAAAATTTGAGACCACATGAAAATGTGTGGCTTACAAGTGAATGGTACCATTACGATCAACTCATCGTCCTGAATCTTATGGTATAGGTCTCTTGCAAGCATCTTGAGATGGCCCCATACTTTTTTTTTCCTTTTTATTTTTACTCTAAAAGGATTTTCACTCCCAGCTAATCAATACTGCAGTGGTCAAATTCCAGAATGCTTGATACTGCCAAATATCCTACGAAAATAGGGTCTGGACTGTAGTAACAGAAACCCCAAGGTATTGGTATTGCAAAATGTGCTACAACAATCTGATTTGGACTATAGCGGCAAAAACCTTCACTGCACAAAGATCTTGATCTGTGCTTTGAAAACCCCAACTGTTGAATCTGATCTATACGGTGGCGAAAAAACCTCAAATGTTGGATCTGATCTAGACAATAGCAGCCGAAACCCAACTGTTAAATCTGATCTAGATGAAAAGGTAGGGGGTGATATTCAAATAGTTGAGGGAACTATGGTCTCAAAGGAGTGTTAGGTGTCACATATCGCAATATACGCAGGGGTCCAACAATAGTACTCGACCCAATATTTCAGGGAGCTAATGAAGGAGGGTCAACTGTACCCTTAGTCGTAGTACTCGACTACCCTATTATATGTGCGAGTAATCTCCCTGAGTTTTTTTCTCAGTGTACTATATCAGCAAGACGTCTAATGACTTATCTAAGGTTAGGTTTCACATTACCCTAGAGGGAGCTTCTGATATACCCAAGGGTACGTGGAAGTGCAATCTGTGCGTGATTTTTCCTAATGCACTACTACTCAAAAGGGTACCCATAAGGGTTATGAGGAAGTTCAACAAGCATGACTCACCTCTTGTGTTTCCTCCATGCATGCCTCCCCAAATCCACAAGTTTATGCACTCAATGACAGATCTTGTGGTTTAAAGACGTTGGAACATGTCTTTAGCCTAAAACCAATTCTGCGAAAATTATAGGTACAACTAGCCCTGGAAAGTACTCTAATACCACTTGTTAGGCACTTGACGTGAAAGAAAATCATAATACAATAAATACGAAACAATGGCTCGAAACATAGAAATATCACATAAAATGAGACAAGCTGAAAAGATATTTTATTGTTCAGAAGCATAATAGAATGTTCACTTGCCTCTTCGAGGGGAAAACCTCCAATAGAGAAGAGCTCAATTAAAATAAGACTCTATGATTCTTGCCTTGCTATCTACAACTATTTATAGCTTTATGACTTCCAAAACCCTAACTACTAGTGGCCCCTTTCATAATACGGGTTAATCACTTTATTTATTAACTATGGCCCATTTATAACTAGTTTTGGTCCCTTTTCTATAATGCGGGACAACCACTTACAATTATTATTAATGCAGATAACCATTCGTTATAGGCCATTTTGTCACATCAAGTCAGTTGGCCTGTAAACTGGATCAATCAACATCCTTTCACCCATTAACATCATCATTGCATAAAGCCCTAAGCATGGCTCTCCTTAATCCCAGATTTTGTGCTTGAAATAGCCTTGAATCAACCTCTTTAAGCACCAACGCAGTCTGTATTCTTGTGGACCTACGTTCACCAACATGTTGTTCCATGCTTGACGGGTTTGATCAGCTACAAGTTGCTCCATGTTAGGGTGCATTGGTTCTAAAATTCAGGAAAAAGAGAGGGAATCATGAATCCTCCATTTCTATAAGCTTCCAGGATCTATTGTGACTATTTACCTCATATTAAACTCTCAAAACCTATCCTATTTCTCCTTGGAGTTTCCATCTTTATTACTTGATCCTATCCTCCCATCAAGAGTGGATCTCAAATCCTAGATTGGTAAATCGATAAGAACTCATAACTTACCCTCCTATTCTATATATTTGTGTCCATCCACAAGCTAGGGGTTGGATTTTGGAGATATAATTCTACCCTCATGTTGCTGCCATGAAGAGTTATCATTCCATGCATTAGGGTGATTGGAGGTGCACTTTGTGGCAAAGAAGGAACAATTCAACTTGGAGGAGCTCTTTTACAATATCAACTCCTATTTTTGGTTGTAACACCTTCCATTTCTATTAATGAAAATATTTCTTTGTTTTCCTATATATGATGTTATGATTTCATGCATTTTGAGTCCATGTTGATCCATTGAATGAAGTATTTAGATTATGCTACATAGATACCATAAATCATTGCCTTATGTTGTCTGATTGTGAAAGTTCCAATTATAGCGAAGGGAGCTAGAATTGGAACATTCAAGTTAAGAGAGGAGTGGAACATAAACGAATCACAAGTAGACTTCATCCCATTATCTATTTTCTTTAAGGGAAACAACAGATTATTTTATTTTTGTTGTTCTAGGCTAGGCCACCCATTCTAGGGAATATACTTTTTTCTGCAATCATAGATTCTATATAAAAAACTGGCGACCGTACTGGGGAACGGTGTATGCCCTTGGTGGTTTATTTATCGTTAGTTCTTGTTTTACCTCCTCATTAGACCTTTAGTGTCATATTCAGTTAATAACATACCAAGGAAGACCTTTCATTTAGTCTCAATTGCAAATTTTGTGTCGGAACTCTATATTTCTTCACCAATGCTCCCTTTGGTCTAGTGACAGAGCATTGCATCCCTGCTGAGCCCTCTTTGTGCCAGAGTTTCATAGCATTGGTGCCTCTTCTACACCTGTGTTAGCCCCTGTTCTTACATGAATTTTCTCTTGTCTTGGTTTTCTATTTGATCAGCCTTGTTCCAATTGTCCATGTGTATTTGAATGTCTTGTGGTCCCTCTCAAGCCTCCATTTGGTTTTCTTTTTCTTTTGATTGCCTTGGATAAGAATTTCTTTAGATTTTATTTTGTTATTATCTCTACGTCATTAGAAAAATTATTTTGTTTCATAATAGGTTGCTTGAATGAATTGGTGTTTTAGTCATCATTCTGAAAATTTTATTTGAATCAGTGATTATATTTAATCTTATTTTTCATCACATTTTAGAATTTAGAGGAATTGAAAAGAAACATATTTGCATTGGAATATAAGGTTTTATGTGTGCATCAATATTGGAACAACTGCATTGAAAAGGGAATTTCATATTTCATTTTATTTTTTTCATTTTGTGTGATGCATACTCTTTGTCTCTTCCCTTCCTTAGATATATTTTCATTGAAAGAGGAAGGTTTCATTTATTCATGCTAGATTGCATTTTAGGGACTTCAGGTGAAACTCGTGGTGAACCATGAAACTAAAACTTAATCAAATATAAACATTGAAATTTACTGAATCAACCTAAGGATCATTTGTAACATTAATGCAAACATTTATAGGTATAGGCTAGAGACGTGTTCCAACATCGTTAAACATAGGATCTGGCACTGTTTTCCAGTGTTGTATCCCGGGGGTGATATCCCATTCACATACGTATGTGTATAGGATCGTACTCTGTGTACATTTGGGTATATTGGATGGCACTCCATGCATGAAAATTATATGGGAATGCTCTCATAGAATATTTACACATTAGACAACACTACTACAGACTATACTCCCAAGTACCATCGAGTATATTTTTGGATTCCCCTATAAGTTGATATCCTCACCATAGGTAACTGAGTTAGCCGCCTTGCCATGATACATTGAACACAACATTCATGGATATTTCATGTGCATACGTTAATTCCTTGGTTCGCTAAGGTGTATATTATAGTGCATGGTTGCTTGGTAAACCTTTATGCCTACTTTTACCCCTTTTTTATTTCTTTTGTGTTAATTTATAAAATGTATTAATCCAACACGAAAGAACAAACACCCTTACTCCATCGTTCACGTAGAATGAAAAATAGCCTCCTCTTCCACTAGAGGCTACTTATGGTTGTCGTCAAAAGCATATGAATATGAAAACTACCGAATCAAGAACTTAGGGAACTACTTCTATTCCTCCTCCTGAAATTGATCCAGCAGAATCATCCTTCCCTTTGAGTTCTGAACCTGATATTGCATCTACTCTTGACGATGAAACTGACACAATTGAAACAGAAATACTGTTTGTTCAATTTAGTGTATCCTAAATTGCTGCATTTAATTTAGCAATCTGGGATTCGTAAGCTGATGAAGTGCGGCGCACTATATGTGCAAGATAACCTATTTCTTAACTTTTTGTCGTTTTTGGTTTTCTAAGGTGAAATGGAAATTCTAAAATGAAAACAAGTATGGTTATATTTGTTCAATGAAATGATATCCCCTATAATGATTTACCAACTTGAAACTTAAAAAGGAATTTGAAATTTTCAATGACAAAACTTGAAAGGAAATGAAAATGTAGCTGCTGAAATGAAAAGGTGCTGCTAGTCTAATAAATCAAAACAATGAACTAGTGAGCATGAAACCAAACTATTCTTGTTGTTGTCTAAACACAAAAGAAACTATGCTGAAAGAAATCCAAAAGTTGCAATAAAGTAAATCTAAATCAAATTACATCAACTTGTCTTCTGATCCCTCATCATTAGTCCGGCTATGATTTTCGGAAGTAACCATAAACAACTTGAGTAATTGATATCTAACTTGCAGAAATGAAACTACTATCAAACCATACATTCATAATTCAATCCCTCACCATCAGTCCAGCTGTGGCTTTCGGAGGTAACTGAAGGTGTCATGCACAATTTAACATTTCTAACTTGCAGAAAGGAAACTAATACCAAACTACACATTTCATAATACAATCCCTCACCATCAGTCCAGCTGTGGCTTTCGGAGGCAACTGAAGATGTTATGAGCAGTTTAATATATCTAAATTTGCAGAAAGGAAACTAATATAAAACTACACATTTCATAATACAATCCCTCACCATCAGTCCAGCTGTGGCTTTCGGAGGCAACTGAAGATGTTATGAGCAGTTTAATATATCTAAATTTGTAGAAATGAAACTAATACTAAACTACACATTTCATAATACAATCCCTCACCATCAGTCCAGCTGTGGCTTTCGGAGGCAACTGAAGATGTTATGAGCAGTTTAATATATCTAAATTTAACTACTGAAACAATTAAGCAAAACTGAGTTAAACAAAGCAATACTGAAATGAAACAGAAACTAAGAAAAACACATTAGCAGTAGAACAATGTTAATTCCATGTCATTAGTCAAAAAGCTATGAAAATTCCTAGGCTGCCTATCTATAACCTGAAACAAGAACACTGATCAGTGATTAACAACATAAAGCATGAAAGACAGAAGTGAAATGGAAAGCAAAAAAGTTTATAAACAGAAATGAAAAAAAATGAAATGTATAAACATGTGAATGGATTATGGCACAATGAGCTTTAAAGAAATGAAATAATAACTATACACTAATGCATAAAACCTTAGCTGAGCAGGGGCCCTCTACACCAGCCTTGGCAACGATCTTCAAGTACGAATTAAGTTGGAAAACAGAGTCTTCTTATATTAAAATGTAGTCATAACAGTATGGTAGTATTACGGCTCAAAGGCAGCGTAATTACATTACAGAGCAGACTTAATAAAATTAACAGAGACTAATCGGGACTAACTCTATATGCGTATGCAAACGCGTTATATATAACAAAAGAAATATAACTGTCTCCTAAAGTTTATGCGGGTGTAGAACACGTAGACCATTACGTCCACGGATCTAGGATCATGGCCGTGTTGGAAAATAAATCTATGAGAAGTGGATGCTTGAATTCGACTATGGAGCCATGTACAGATGTCGACTTGTCCTCCGCAAGCTCAGAAACGGCCATATGAACCTCTACGTGACACGGAACAGAGTCCTGTCATCGTAAGACTCTATGGTTGACTTCCATGTGGACGCCTTTGACCGCGGCTTCTTTAGATGAGTTTGCTCGAACCAATAGGACACGAACCATGTCCACATCATTCCTGACTTGCCCATGTGGCTCGTTTTCCTTGTAGACACCTGTAACATAGAGTTTCACAAAATAGCTGCGGAAAGTTGCAGCAGCTGCGAAAAGTGGCAAGATTCCGCAGCTGAATGAAAAAAATCTAAATCAAATAGCAAACACAAAAATATAATTAAAAACCATGTTAGATGCTCTTTTGCAAATGATATTGACAACTTGGGAGGTTCAGGTGAGTGAAAAAGGCATATAAAAGTGTATGGAAAAGATGCAGAATTGAGACTCAACATACCCCCACTGTGAAGGTGTTGCATGTCCTCATGCAACCAAAATTTTAATATTCCTTCCTTAGTTCATGTGCCTTGACACTTCAGCCAGCACATCCAATCCTCTCCTCCTTTTCCTTGGTGCTGCTAACATTCTGGGTTTCTTCATTAAGCACCTAAATTTGATATTAACCAGTGCTCTGCTCAACTTCTGGCATTTTCTTTTCAATTTCTTGTTCTTCTTTTGCCATATTCCCAGATGTAGCACAGTATTATCATGGATGATTTTGTCCAGTTTGCCTTGTTCCTTCAATGTCTCATTTTCATTTTTGATATGTTTATTCAAAAGCTCTAACTCAAGAATTTCCTGTTTTAGTGATTGGACTAAATCATCCTATTCTGTATGAGGCTGGATAGACGAAGTACTGGGACCTATAGCTGCCTTTTCCAAAGATTCTATATAGTCATATACTTCCTGCTGCTTGGGGTCTATTTCAGGTGTCATTTTTATTGGGTTGTCCCCAAAATTCCGTGAAGGAGAATAATCTGGCTGAGGAGGGCTCACATCAATATCTTGCTGAGAATGGGATGGAGTATGTTCAATGTCTGATTGGGAATGAAATGAACCAGGTTCACTAACTGACTGAGATGGACTATGGTCAGCTGGGGACTGTTCAGATGTTTCCTCTCCCAGATCAATGAAATGAGGACCCTTCATTTGCGTTTTCCTCAATTTCCCCTTAAGTCTGCTGCTTCTTCTCACACGCTGTGGTGCACTATCCTTTTGTTTTTTTTTTCCTTTCTCTGTCTTCTTGGCCATAGAGGACTGTTTTTGAAGATAAACTAGTCTTTCAGACAACACTTGATTATCTTCTTCTTCAGAAGAAGGAGTTTTATGTATAGCCTCAATAGTTTTTCTCTCTTTTGGTATTATTGGCTTCTTACCCTTGATTTCTTTCTTCTTCCTCTTTGACAGTCTCTCTTCCCTATCAGTTCTTTCAATTGTAGTAGTAGGAGTATTTTGAATTTCATCAATTGTTATTTTTCTCCTACTTCTTCTTGTTGTGCTACCTTCAGGAATTTCCTGAGGTTCCTCAAAGAAATTTCTAACCAGAAATTGTTCCCATGTGTCTTTATTTTCCTTTAACTCCTTTTCAATCAAAATTTTTATAAGGCCGTGGTGATATAGATGAGGTTCTACATCTCCTAAATGTTTCTGAACAGTCACAGACATTTTCTTCAAGCTATTTAAAAGAAAATATGGGAGATTGAGAGCTTGATTATCTAGAAAATTCATCAGTAACCTGGTATGGTACATGTACATGGACCCAAAACGGCCTTCACATGTAATGAATTTCTGAACAACTAGCAGCAAAGTAGCCCATTCCTCTTTCAATGCATGCACAGGAATTCCTCTTTTAAAAACAGTTATGTCCATACCTTGGTTTCGTAAGATTGTTCTCCATGCTTCATCACTGATATTTTTATTCTTAAACCAACGCTCACCCTCCTGAAGAAGTTCCGTGGCTGTTGCTATAGATGCTTCATTGACCGCAAACTTAAGGTCTCCAATTTCTGCTTCCAAGCCATTAAACGACCTTGCAAATGCTTTTGTAACTTCTTTGTGATAACCTCTGAACTTTTGGATAAAACGCAGCCATTTTTCTTTCTTCAATATCTCCCTTACTTGCGGATATCCCTCCATGAACTTCGGTCCTTCCGGTTCTGCTCTTAGCAATTTACCCATTTCGCTTTTTGCTCTTCAAAGACTTTCCTGTGTGGAGGATTCAAATGGAAATAGAACGGCTGAATGCACAGAAACGAGCTCAATGACTGTGGGAATATATTATAGAATGGGAATGAGCACAATGAACGGAATGGAGTGAGACTGTGGGTAGATATCCGAGAGTGGAAATGATCACAATGAACGGAATGGAGTGAGACAGAATAGAAAAGGGTTTCGTGAGCATAACAGAGATACGACTGTGCAATTGACAGAGTATAACACATTCGACAGCGTTTTGAAATTTGGTGGCTGCGAAATAAATGTGAACACGTTTCAATCAACGGTTATGGATTTATGCGGCTGTAAGAGTCCTTGGTCAAATCAAATACGTCTCATTGTCACCGGTGGAATATTGTATCATGAGTGAAAATCGGGGGTTTAATGATGGAACCGTTTGGGAATGAATGCGAGAGGATAATATGGAGATCGTGAAAGGTTACGGAATTGTCAATATAATCATTGCACATAATGGATAGAGCTCATGGTTCAAAACTATATAAAAATGTGTTTTTCAATGCTATTTGAAATAAATTTTATTCATACCTTTGGAATCTTTGCCTTTTCCTTTGGTCTTCAACCAATTGCTCTTCAACCAATTGCTCTTCATTGGTGTCTTGAATGCTCCATGTCTTCATTTTTTATCCTCTCACCTGCATTTTATTTCATGATTATGGAAATAACATCTGACTGTACATTCTTTTTGAAAACAGAGTAGTAGCTGCGGAATCTGCTTCTGGCTGCGAAAACTGGAGTCAGCTGTGGAAACAGATGTCAGCTGCGGAAACTGACACAGCTATTACCTGGATGAATGGAAATGAACAGATGACAAATGACCAGATGGAAATGGTCATGAAAAAGATTTTTATTAATGAAATGGAATGAAATGGATGAAATGAAGTGGAGTGGAGTGAAATGAAGTGAAATGAAATGGAATGAAGTGGAATGGAATGGAGTGAATGATCACAAAACTTGTGAAATGAAAGAGAGATTTTTTTTTTGGAAAATATAGAGTGTCAGGTGTTCCTGATTTTCACCCTATATTTTCTGTATAAGACTGCCAATCAGTGATTGGTTTTCAGGCTTATATATATATATATTTTTTTTTTTTTAACTGAAAAGAACAAAAGCTAGGCTGGTGGAGAAGAAGAATTCTCCTGTACCAGCCTGATTGCAGAATTTTCTTGAAACATTTTGAAAAAATCCTCTTTTGAGAGTGGCTTATGATAAACTTTCAATCTGTGGCCATTCACAATAAGAGGAGTTTGAAACTCATCAATGGTCTTGATTCTTACCGCTCCATTGCTAAAGATCTTGTCAATCTCATATGGCCCAAGCCAATGAGTCCGAAATTTTCCTTGAAAATATTTAAACTTGGAATCAAATAACAATGCCCAATCTCCTTCTTGAAACTTCTTCTCTTTGATGTACTTGTCATGCCATTTAGCTCTTTGATATTGAACTAGATCAGTTCTTAAAATTGCTTCTTGTCTGATCTCATCTAGCTCATTCAACTGCTCCATTCTATGCTTTTGGGCTTCTGACAAGTCCATCCCCAACTGAACTGCTATCTTGAAGGTCTTGACTTGGAACTCAATGGGGAGCAAGACTTCTTTCCCATAAACAAGTTCATAGGGAGAATGTCCTGTTGTATTTCTCCATGTAGTTCTGTAGGCCCACAAGGCTTCTGGAAGCCTTTCTGCCCAATCTCTTCTATGTAGATGAACAGTTTTGGTGATGATACTTTCAAGAACTTTATTTGTGGACTCCACTTGACCATTTGCTTGTGGATGGTAAGGAGTAGATTTTCTGTGCTTGATTTTGTATTCTTCCACCAACTTCTCCACCAAATTTGATGTGAATTGGCTCCCCTGATCTGTTACAATTTCTCTTGGAACACCAAAGCGAGTAAAAATATCCTCATAAAGAAAATTAACAACTGAATTTTCAGTAGCAGATACTAATGCTTTAGCTTCTACCTATTTAGTAACATAATCAGTGCAAACCAATATATACTTCTTTTGCTTAGATGGTGGATTAATAGGTCCAATGAAATCTAAAGCCCATTTTTCAAAGGGTTCAATGAGTACCTGTGTTTGCAATGGCATTTCATTTGAAAGGGTAGGTTTCTCTACTCTTTGGCAGCTATCACACCTTTTGACATATTGTTTTGCATCTTTGAAGAGAGAAGGCCAATAATATCCCAAGGAAAGGATTTTATAGGCCGTCTTTTTGTCCGCAAAGTGTCCGCCGCATGGTTCATCATGACATGCCTTAAGAATATCAGGCATTTCATCTTCCCTGACACATCTTCTGATCACAAGATCTGGCCCCGTTTTAAACAATTCGTTAGAAATCCATGAATATTTTGAACTCTCCTGAATAATTTTTCGTTTTTCACTTGGAAATAAATGTGAAGGCAGTTTCCCTGTAACCAAATAGTTAGCAATATCTGCATACCAAGGTGTCTTAATAGTTACTGCAAATAAGTATTCATCAGGAAACTTATCCTCTACAGGAGAATCTTCTTTAGTATTCTGAATCCTAGACAAGAAATCAGCTACTGTATTTTGTTTTCCAGGTCTATCCAACACAGTAATATTGAATTCTTGCAAAAGTAAGAGCCATCTTGTCACTCTGCCATTAGTAACAGGTTTGTTCATTAAATATCTAATTGCAAAATGGTCAGTATGAATAAAAGTTTCATAGCATGTTATGTAATGTCTAAACTTATTAATTGCATGAACAACAGCTAAAAACTCTTTTTCAGTCACAGTATAGTTCAACTCTGTGGGAGTCAAATTTTTACTGGTATAATAAATGGCATAAGGAACTAAATCTTTTTGACCCAACACAGCTCCTAGACCTGTATCTGAAGCATCCGTAGAAATATGGAAAGGGAGTTTCCAATTTGGTCCTCTTAAGATAGGTGCTTCAGATATTCTTGTTTTCAAAGTTTCAAAAGCTGATTGACAATCAGGATCCCATTTAAATTCACAGTCTTTTGTAAGCAATTTGAAGAGTGGAGATGCTATTTTAGTGAAGTTTTCTATAAATCTTCTATAGTAACCAGTAAATCCTAGAAAACTTCTAACATCTCTTTGACAATTTGGAATAGGCAACTTGGAAATGACTTCAACTTTTGATCTATCAACCTTAATCCCATCTCCCGAAATATGATGTCCTAAAACAATCCCTTCAGTAAACATCATAAAGCATTTTTCATGGCTTAATGAAAGGTTTTTTTCTTTACATCTTATAAGAACTTTTTCCAAATTTTCTAATGCCTCTTCAAATGAATTACCATAAACTATAAAATCATCCATATAAACCTCTACACAATCATGGATTAGATCAGAAAAAATTCCTAGTACTGCTCTTTGGAATGTTGCTGGTGCATTACATAACCCAAAAGGAAGTACTCGGTAGGCAAAAGTTCCCCATGGACAAGTAAATGTGGTCTTATCTTGATCTTCAGGTGCTACCTGTATTTGATTATAGCCACTAAAACCATCCAAAAATGAAAAGTACTTTTTACCTGCTAATGTATCTAATACCTGATCAATAAAAGGCAAAGGAAAGTGATCCTTCAAAGTTGCTTTGTTCAACTCCCTGTAATCAATGCATACTCTCCATTTACCATTCTTTTAGGTACTATAACCAAAGGAGAAACCCATCGGCTATCTGAAATTGGATAAATGAAGTTTACATTGAGAAGTTTTTGGAGCTCTTCTTTCACTATCTCCCTAAGATTTGGATTCATCCTTCTTTGAGGTTTTCTGATTGGTCTACTGTTTTCCTCAATATAGATGTGATGGATGCAAGTCTTAGGATCAATACCCTTCATGTCAGTATACTCCCATGCAAATGCAGTAGAATGTTTTTGCAAGATTTTGGTTAGTTCTTCTTGTTGTGATTTTTCCATATGTTTGTTGATATTCAATGTTTTTCCTGGAAAAATATCAATAGTAGAACTACCAAACTCTTCCATAGAGTAAAGAGAAATTTGTCTTGATGATAAATATTCTATGTCAGATTCCAACTGAAATTGTGTGGGGTCATATTCTGAAGATGTCTCAAAATTTTCTAATGTGTTCAGAATTTGACTATCCTCACTGATTTCAGAAATGGTAAAGACAGGTTGTATAGTGTCCTCATCATCGACCCATTCATTGTCTCCTAATTCTGTGATTGCTTTTGCTGGAGGATACAAATTGAATTTCTTTGTAGAATTACCATTAGAAATGTACATATCCCCAGATCTACAACTAATAAAAGCATCAGCTGTGGCTAGCCAAGGTCTTCCTAAGATAAGTGGGTGCCCTCCTAGATTACTCTTGGGAGTCAAAATCATAAAATCTACTGGATATTCCTAAGAATCTAAGGAGACTAAAATATCTTCTAATACACCATCTGGTTTAATAATTGATCGATCTGCAAGTTGCAGTAAAGTAGGTGTAAAAAGAAGGTTAGGAAGTTTGAGCTGGTCCATAGTTTGTCTACTCATAATGTTGATAGCAGCCCCTAAGTCAATCAATGTGTTTGGAATTTCTATCCCATTTATATGTGTCTTGACAATTGGACTTCTTGGATCTACATACTTCTGCATGGTAATTTTTCCCATCATAATATCTGCAATCTTTCCTACCAGGTGGATTCTTCTTGTGTCTTTTAGTTTCCTTCCTGGTCTTTTGAAACTCAACTCCTTTATGGTTTTTACTAGAATAGGAATCTCTCGAATGGCTTGTAGCAAGGGAATCTTGATACAAACATTCTTCAATTCATCTAGAAATTCATAGTTAGGCAACAAGATTTTTTTTTCCACCCCCTTATCAATTTGTAGTCTTTCAGGAAAAGGAGGTGTAGATGAAGATGCAGGTTTCTCAACTATAGGAGTTGTGGGTGTTAAATTTTCTTTTTCTTTTTGAATATTTGAATTTTGAAGAGATTCTTCCTCAGAACCCTTATTGACTTGAAGAGAATCCTCCTCAGAGGTATCTTGCTCTTGGATATCTATAGAAGATTTTTCTAAAACTCTACCAGATCTGAGTTGTACATCGTTGAGAGGAACAATCATATAGGTAGGAAATTGTTGTCCTTCTACCATGTAAGTATTCTGAGGATTCTTATTGTTAGGATTTGGCAATGGCTGAGCTGGAAGTTGATTTGTCTTTTGCTGGTATGGGAGCATGAGTTGAGGATTTGGATTTTGTTGAGAAGGTTGTTGTTGTGGAAATGGCAATGAAAGTTGTGGATTTGGGTTTGGAAGTTGTGGAGCTTGTTGATTTTCAAAAGATGGAGGATATTGATAAAATTGAGCAAATCTCCCATAAGGATTTTGCATCCCTTGTACCCATGGCTGATATGGATTTTGATGTTGGAGCCAAGGTTGTTGCCAAGGATTCCAATTTGTTGGGGTTTGAAGATTCATAGGGTTGTTAAACCCTTGAGTTTGTTGTCCCTGCCAAGGTCTTCTTGCAACAAAACAGAGAGATTCTACTGAATTTGGGTCTTCTTGAAAAACAGCTTTGAGTCCAGGAATTGAAGGACAATCCTTGATCTCATGATTCTCTGAGCAAATAATACATGTTTCTACAACTTTTGCATCCAAGGGACATTCCCTTAAAGCATGTTTCTTCCTACATTTCGGACAAAAGATGGCTAAAGCATTTGTTTCTGCTTTCTGCTTGTGTTGGATTTTAAGGGTGTCTAGTTGTTCACTAAGGCTCCCTAAGATATCAGTTTTGAACTCATCAAGCATATTACCAATCTCTGCCCTACTTACTGATCCAGTTGCAGATTTGTTAGCCCTAATAAGAGAAGGATCCCTAGGCCCTTTTCCTGTTTTAGATTTTCCTCTTGAGAGATGGACACATAGTTCCGTTATGTCACGAAGTGGAAGTTGAGAAATGTCTCCTTTCCCCATCATGTTTAAAATATCTATCCATTCATCTCTAATGGATTTTAATATGAGGGCTTTCAAGGTTTCATCATCTAAGTTGCTCATCTTTGCTCTTTTCAAGTTGTATTGAAATATTTCAAGTAAGTCTTCCAAATTTTCATCTTCTTTTTGCATCATCTTGAATACCTCATCCTTGTGATTGGTGGGCATACAATAGTCCAAGTATCTATCCAAAATTTTTGTTTCATATCATTCCAAGTCCTAATAGATTGAGTGGCTAATCCCATGAACCATTTCAAAGCAGATCCTTTCAAAGTTGAAGGAAACAGTTTGAGTTTTTGAGAATTTTCCATATAGTCATAGGTTCGGCACACAACTTCAAACTCAAACAGAAATGTTTCAGGGTCCTCACTTCACAATCCATAAAATTTAGGGAGGACAGATGGTGAGATATTTTTCATTGTTGCATGAGTTTCCTCATCAACTATAGGGAATCCAAACAAGTTGTCTCCTTCCCTATTTCTACCATTATTTCCTTCACCATTGTTTTCTCCATTGTTTCCTCCTCTTCTACCTCTATCTCTACCTCCATCTATTACTTCCTCCGCCATGATAGTTTCTTTAGAGTCCTTAAAGTCCTCTAGTTTTTCTACCAAGGGAGAATGAGAGAAAGTCTCTTTGTTTTCTAAATGGGATTGAGTAGGTGGTATAGGAGAATCCTCTAATTTAGCTGTTCCTTGACTTCCAAAAATCTTAAGGCTAGGGGTAGATGGTGGTGAATCTGGTCTATGCCTTGAAGAAGATGGAGTTGTGAAAATCAAACTCTTGGCTTTAGCTATAAACCTTCCCCTAGAATCTCTTGCTCTATGCATGTCATTTTATTTTTTATTTTTTATTTTTTAAAAGTTGGGCTAATAATCCTCTTTCTGATCTTCCAGGTCACACTAGGTGCAAGAAGAGAGCATACTTAAGAAATTACTAAACCAATAACTCTCTTTTCTGATCCTCCAGATCACACTAGGTGCAAGAGGAGAGCATACTTCAAGAAGTTATCAAGTTTTTCCTTCTTTTATGATTTTATGTTTTTTTTTTTTTAAGAAATTGGCTACCTAGTTACACTTCCCCGGCAACGGCGCCAAAATTTTTGGTCAATTTAGTGTGTCCTAAATTGCTGCATTTAATTTGTCAATCCGGGATTTGTAAGCTGATGAAGTGCGGCACACTATATGTGCAAGATAACCTATTTCTTAACTTTTTGTCGTTTTTGGTTTTCTAAGGTGAAATGGAAATTCTAAAATGAAAACAAGTATGGTTATATTTGTTCAAGGAAATGATATCCCCTATAATGATTTACCAACTTGAAACTTAAAAAGGAATTTGAAATTTTCAATGACAAAACTTGAAAGGAAATGAAAATGTACCGCTGAAATGAAAAGATGTTGTAAGTCTAATAAATCAAAAACAATGAACTAGTGAGCATGAAACTAAACTATTCTTGCTGTTGTCTAAACAAAAAGAAACTATGCTTAAAGAAATTCAAAATTGCAACAAAGTAAATCTAAATCAGATTACATCAATTTATCTTCTGATCCTTCATCATTAGTCCAACTATGATTTTCGGAAGTAACCATAAAAAACTTGAGTAACTGATATCTAACTTGCAGAAAGTAAACTAATATCAAACCATACATTCATAATTCAATCCCTCACCATCAGTCCAGCTGTGGCTTTCGGAGGTAACTGAAGATGTCATGCACAATTTAACATTTCTAACTTGCAGAAAGGAAACTAATACTAAACTACACACTTCATAATACAATCCCTCACCATCAGTCCAGTTGTGGCTTTCGGAGGCAAATGAAGACGTTATGAGCAGTTTAATATATTTAAATTTGCAGAAGGAAAACTAATACTAAACTACACATTTAATAATACAATCCCTCACCATCAGTCCAGTTGTGGCTTTCGGAGGCAACTGAAGATGCTATGAGCAGTTTAATATATCTAATTTTGCAGAAAGGAAACTAATACTAAACTACACATTTCATAATACAATCCCTCGCCATCAGTCCAGCTGTGGCTTTCGGAGGCAACTGAAGATGCTATGAGCAGTTTAATATATCTAAATTTAACTACTGAAACAATTAAGCAAAACTGAGTTAAACAAAGCAATAATGAAATGAAACAGAAACTAAGAAAAACACATTAGCAGTAGAACAATGTTAATTCCATGCCATTAGTCAAAAATCTATGAAAATGCCTGGGTTGCCTATCTATAACCTGAAACAAGAACACTGATCAGTGATTAACAACATAAAACATGAAAGACAGAAGTGAAATGGAAAGCAGGAAAGTTTATAAACAGAAATGAAAAAAAATGAAATGTATAAACATGTGAATGGATTATGGCACAATGAGCTTTAAAGAAATGAAATAAGAACTATACACTAATGCACAAAACCTTAGCTGAGCAGGGGCCCTCTACACCAGCTTTGGCAACGATCTTCAAGTACGAATTAAGTTGGAAAACAGAGTCTTCTTATATTAAAAATGCAGTCATAACAGTATGGTAGTATTACGGCTCAAAGGCAGCGTAATTACATTACAAAGCAGACTTAATAAAATTAACAGAGACTAATCGGGACTAACTCTATATGCGTATGAAAACGCGTTATATATAACAAAAGAAATATAACTGTCTCCTAAAGTTTATGCTGGTGTAGAACACGTAGACCATTACGTCCACGGATCTAGGATCATGGCCATGTTGGAAAATAAATCTATGAGAAGTGGATGCTTGAATTCGACTATGGAGCCATGTACAGATGTCGACTTGTCCTCCGCAAGCTCAGAAACGGCCATATGAACCTTTACGTGACACGGAACAGAGTCTTGTCACCGTAAGACTCTATGGTTGACTTCCATGTGGACGCTTTTGACCGCGGCTTCTTTAGATGAGTTTGCTCGAACCAATAGGACACGAACCATGTCCACATCATTCCTGACTTGCCCATGTGGCTCGTTTTCCCTGTAGACACCTGTAACATAGAGTTTCACAAAATAGTTGCGGAAAGTTGCAGTAGCTGCGGAAAGTGGCAAGATTCCGCAGCTGAATGAACAAAATCTAAATCAAATAGCAAACACAAAAATATAATTAAAAACCATGTTAGATGCTCTTTTGCAAATGATATTGACAACTTGGGAGGTTCAGGTGAGTGAAAAAGGTATAGAAAAGTGTATGGAAAAGATGCAGAATTGAGACTCAACAAATACCTGAAACTTTGTTTCCTGAGATCATTGAACTTGGCTCCATTGAGTCTAATACTTTAATTCCTAAGGCTATTTAGCTTGAGGAGCCATATTCATCCTCACTTGTTACTTTCTCCTCTCTTCCTTTGTCTCAGACACAACCACAAACCATATATCTTGGACTCAACGGTGAACCTATTCCATACAGTCTCGTGAATATTGAAGAGATCCTACAGGAAGAACCTTGTCACTCATCTCCTGTCAATTTGAGATGGTTGCACATTTATCAAGGTATTCATTTCCCTTCTCTACATACTCATTCTGAATTTCCTTTAATCGATTCTCTTCCTTTCAGTTCATCTGTGAGTTTCTTGTGGCAATTGTGATCATTAGCCATGATTGAATCTGCTATGGTTTCCCAGTCTGTTTCCACCATGGATGAGGCATACAATGTTTCTTCCACATAAATGTTTAAAATATCACCAAAGAATCTTCTCTATGGTGGCATGTCCATCATGCATGGTTACCTTTCATTATCTAGTACTTTCTATGGTGCGACATCCAGTCCTTGGACTTCTCCCATCACATTTGTTTCTGGAATTTAGTCTGGAACTTCTCTTATGAGAACCATATATTATCATCCTTCTCCTCCAGCTTCACCTGTATTTGGACAACAGGTAAGTCGCTACATTATTGGATGCCCTCAACAGACCAATTATCCTTTTGTTGGGCACCCTCCATTTGGTGGGTCGTTGCCTTCGTCATCCCATTGTCCTTTGACAGGGGGGGAACCTGTCGTGGGTACACCTAAATTTATTGCTTATCCTTTATCAAATCCACCTTAGCCTAGTATGATTATTAATTTTTGGAAATATACCATTCCCATCTCATCTGTTCCAGTTGTGGGTACATTTGTACATTCTCAACCTATACCATCTGCAACCTAGATTCCAATTCATCAATCTGTGCCTTTACAATATCAAATTAATGTAATCCAACCTAAAAAATTTCTCAATCTATCCCAATGGTGTCTTGTACTTCCCAGATGCAACTTACTCAGCTTGTGTAAGGTAACTTATAGTCCCAACAACTTAGACAAGGTATCCCTCAAATTCCTGTCGGACAAGTTGCATATTGTACGGAACAACCCCCACCGAATTCACCTTATGTGGGTATGATACATAATCCCATGAGGAAACAATATAGACCTTTTCAAGCACTTATTTAGGTCATAAAATCAAATCCCAACTATTTCATCATTTACAAGGTCATCCTGGATCTGAACAGTAGGGATATGCATATACTTGTTATCATACCCCTCCTCATTCTGGCACCCAGGTTCCTCTTTATCAAAACCCCCCTTATTATGGAACACAAGTACCTGTTGCACAAGCTATCCTATCTTATCCATGTTATCCTTCCCTGGATTTTAACAAGAAGTTGTCATTTGTGGCTAATCTTGAATTGCCAAATTTGACTTGGGTCACCAATGACCCCATCACTCATTCTCCTTGGTGGTTGATTATTCTTACTAAATTTCCCTCTGACATTCCAAAATTCAATGGGAATCATGGAGAAGACACATCTACCCATGTAATGATGTATCATCTGTGGTGTTCTTCAAACTCCCTCAATGATGATTCAATTCAATTACATATTTTCCAATGTACGCTAACATGTACTACAGCTAAATGGTATATTGAATTACCTAGAGATTTTTTTTAGGATTTCAGTTCCTTAGCTATTGTATTCCTTACACATTTCCAGTTTCCAATTAGATACAAAACTAGAATGAAAATTTTAACCAATTTCAAAGAACCAGATTCCACTCACATCTCAAATCACATTCATGAGTGGCGGCGTCGTCATCAGTTGGTTAAAATGTGTGATCCCTGTAAGTTGTTAGCGGAATGGTTTACTAAATATGTATTAGCTCCAATAATAGAATATGTAGCTAAAGGTGGATTCATGACCAAAGAGAAATTGATTTCTCGTACAGAGTATTTGGACCTTGTTTATACCAATCAGACGGGCTTTACAACAAAATACCAAACACTCTGAGACCTTTGAACATTCTTCCTCAGCTCCCTGGTAAATAATATCATGTTGTTGATGGATTGATAGGTTCCTCTAGTTCACAGTCGTTGAGTAAACCATCTATTACTTCTCTCATCGCATCTACCTAAAACCCTCCATCCAATACTCCTGCAGCTTCTACTTCCAAGATCAATGTTGTTCCTTATGATAAAGGCAAATCTCAACAGCAACCATGAAGTAAGAAGAAAGGTAAAGGAAAAAATAAAAAATATTCTTCACCGTAGGAAAAAAAAAAAATCAGTCGCTTGATGAGAAATGAAAGCCTCATTATCCATGGTTGATCTGCAATGAGGAGCACTTTCCTCATGACTATCCTCACCGTGCAGAAGTGAACTAGTTCAAATCTTCCACTTCCCCTGCTATGTTGACCGATCTGTTTCCTAATCAGGAGACTCACATGGTTTCCCAAGACCCTATTTCCTATAACATATTTTTAATGCTTTCATCCGCTAAGCCTACATCTGATATCATGGTGGATACCCAAAACAAAGACTATGGTAATGTGAATGCTTTGAATAGTCAGGCTACTGATCAACCTTCTAGTTCGACACCATCCTCGTCAGATCCCACTCCATATTCAATTCCTACATAATTAACTATTAAGCCTTTGGAGGGTGTTATTCATAAGTCTACTTTTAACCCCCATGTGATAGCTTCCCAAAATTATAATGTGGTTGAAGACTTGGCTCAGTCTCCATCAATTATGTCAACTCTTGAGGTTTTACAAAACTATCCTACCCAGAAGATGGCTTTGCTTTTTGCTATTAGATTTTTTGATCCTTCAGATTCCAACCTAGTGGTTTTAAATCATGATAATTGTTCCCATCGACTCCCATCTCAATTGGCCTTTATGATCCAGGTCGTCGTCCATGGTTAAAATGTTCATCACTCTATTGTGGATGAAGGAACCTCCACCTGTATCATGTATTTATCTTGCTGGAAGATGATTGGTTCTCCTCAACTGAGTCAGTGATCCACCACATTGAAATATTTTGATGGGTGAACATATAAACCATGTGGTATTTTGAATTCCTTACAAGTAGAATTAGGGAGAAAAATTGTATCCATATAAGTTGAGGTGATTGACAAACCTCTTGATTATAACCTTATATTGGGTCTCACATGGGTTTACACTATGGCCATTGTCATTTCGACTTATTTTCATATGATTTCCTTTTCTTATAAGAGAATAATTATGGCCATCGACCAACTCACTTTTTTCTCCTCTAATTGTCATGTTACAAGAATTTTCCCTCTTGTAAGGGAATCTATGCACTCTTATCAACATTTCGGGATTGGCCTACTCAAGTATTCCTCGCTTATGGGAACCCTTCCACTCCCTCTTCCCCCCTTTCCCAACAACTCACCTTCGGTTTCTTATATCAACATGATATCGTCTTCTATTGTCTTAGTAGATCCATGGATAGTACCATACAAAACTGACATCAACAATTTTGGCGACTAAATGTTGCTTAGCTCGATTGATCTTGATTAGGAGGCCATCTATTCAGTTTGTGCAGCTTGCTCTGATACCTTTTCTTCGATTGATTGGGTTAATAAATCACTACATTATGTCATGTATTTTGTTCTATTCTCTCGTGCATTCCCTACCAATGAGAGCATCGTGTATATCATGATGCCAGATGATGCATTGTTGAAATTTGCAACAAGAAACAGTGAAATTGGCATCCATAAATGAAATCTAGAAAATGGCACCCATAAATGACTACCATACGAGGCTTTTGATTTATTTTTCCCTTAATTAAATTGAAAGTAAATTTGTAATTACATGTCATGACAACTTGTATTAGTTAACTGAGTCAGAAATACATAATTAGCTTACAAAATTCGAGTTAGAGGTCTAAGAGGATGTATGCAAAGGGATCTCCTACTTTTTAGGACCCTTGGTTGATTTATTTGTGAATTGTAATTAGTTAACTCAATTAATTGATTTAAAATTGGTTTAACTAGTTCTAACTGAGAGATGAGCTAGTGAGAGGTACAGTGAATTAAATTAGATTTAATTCACATGTATTGATCAATCAGTTTAACTGATAATTCGCTATAAATAGTTGTTGCATGTTATTTCTAAGGAAGGCCCAGTTGAGTTTGAGGTTAAAGGGGAGATAACTATCAGTTGTACTATTAGAAAATTGTACAGGTCATGCATGAGGTCATCGGGAAGGCCTTGAAGGATTGCACAATATTTATTGGGTATTTTCCTAATTAATAGGGGCTCAATTAGCCCAAGAATGTGTAAGCAAGGCAAGCTAGGCAGGGGCAAGAAAAAGGTTAAATAATTGACTAATTTTTCTTAGATTGCAAGCTAGTTTCGAGCAAGATCAGAGTGAGATAGTCAGGAGAGTGCAATATTTTATCTAATGTGAGAAAGGATTGTATTGTTTCATGATCTTTACCATATGAAATATAGAGATAGAGGGGTTTTGAGAAGCTTCTTTCCCCATATACATCTTGTGTTGTGCGATTGATAATTTCTTTCTCTTGCTTATATGTGATTGTGCGATTTTTTTTTGTTTCCACAAACTGTAGGAAAGATTCAATATCTTGTTTTAGTATATTATAAAATCATATTGAATCTTGTTGGGTAGATTTTCTACATGCATCATGGGACGATCATCACCATCGTTCCTCCTTGCCAGATTTCATAGAGGATAATATCGATGACTTGTATCCACCCAATATCATCGCATATTTTACGAGTTATGTTTCCGTTCATGAAGTTGATTCCGAAAAGAAACCCTTGAATATAGAAGATAAGATACCTCTTGACATCTCTATTAAACTAGATATTTTCAAAAAACTACACATCAGTGTGTCTTGTTCTCCTAATGAGATTAAGACTTACAACTGTTTCAGGAGTTTTGAGTGTCTTTTCCTGGACCTATGAAGAAATTCCAGGTATTGACCCAAATATAGTAGTGCATGAGATTAAAATGTACCATGATGCTAAACCACTCCGGCAGAGCCTTTGTCCGGTCCATCCCAAGAAGGTCACCATAGGAAAAATGAGGTTGAAAAAATTCTTCATGCTGGTTTCATCTACCCCGTCCCTTTAACTGATTGGGTGTCCAATGTTGTCCCTGTCATTAATAAACAGGGGAAAATCCAAGTATGCATTGATTATTAGGATGTAAATTGTGCTTGTTTGAAGGACAACTATCCGACCCTGTTTATCGTTCATATTTTTGATGGTTGTGTCAGTTGTGAAATATACTCGTTCATGGATGGATTCTCTGGCTACAATCAAATCAACATTCTCCCAGTGGATCACCCTAATACTACATTTATTTTTCCCTGGGACACTTTCTCTTAGCGAAAACTTCCTTTCAGTTTAAATAATGTTTTGGTTACATTTCACGATCTATGTATTGCACTTTCCATGATATTAAGCATATTGTGCAACCTTATTTGGATGATATCCCTACTCATTCAAAACATTAGGATTATCACCCAATGCATCTTAGGGCCATTTTTCTGCAGTGTATACATTATAATATTCAACTTAACCTGCACATATGTGTGTTCTGTGTTAGTTTCAGACAACTTATTGGTTTTTTTATTTCAAAGCATGGAATTCTTATTGATCCTCTGAAACTCCAAGCAGTTGTTGATTTTCCTGCACCTTCTTATCGTGTTCAAATTCAACGACTCCAAGGGAAAGTTAATTTTCTGTGGAGGTTTGTCCCTAATTATTCTGATTTGACTAAAGGATTCGCTCACCTGATTAAAAATGGATTCCCTTTCATTCGAATAACGTTGCTCAAAAAATGTTTGATTCCCTAAAAGATTTGTTGGTTCGTGCATCTCTTTTATACCACCTGATTATCAATGCAATTATTTCATGTATCTTGCTACTTCCATTTCTACTATAGAAATGGTATTGGTCCAAGATAATGATCTAGGGACCAAACATCCCATATATTAATTGAGTCAGAATCTCAACGATACTGAAATCAAGTACACTCATGTCGAAAAATTAGCTTTCGCAACCGTTCAAGCTATCCAAAGGTTTCATCATTATATATTGCTCTGGAAAGCTACAGCCATTTCTTATTGCAACCCTATGACATGTATCCTATCACGTCAATTTCTGGGGGGGAAGTCATGTAAATGGATCATTATCCTGCAAGAGTTTTATTTGGAATTCATCAAATCCAACTAAACAAAATCCTTAGTTTTCGCCAAGTTAATATGTGATCTTCCCTCTCCTGGTTTTGAGTCAACATCTGATGATTCCATCCCAGATGAGTCATTTTTTCTAATATCATCATCTGATCCATGGTATGGGATATCCTTATATATCTCCAAACCCATATTGTCTGGTCCATACCCAAAATTTTTGGTCTAATGCCTCTCGCTCCGAGCAACGACATATCTGATACCAAGCCAAGAACTACATCATCATCGGTGACACTCTTTATTGTCATGGTATTGATATAGTTTTCTGAAGGTGCCTCACACATGAGGAGGTTGAGAAAGTCCTTAATGAATGGCCCTAAGGGGAATGTGGTGGTCATCTATCTAGATATGCCACTGCACAAAAGATCTTACTTGCTCGTTACTTTTGGAGCACCATATTTTTTCGATTGTATCCTCATCGTCCAAAAATGTCACACGTGCAAAATTTATGATCGTAAGACCCATCCTCAGCTCGCTCCATTGCATCTCGTTATCATTGTATCATTGTAGGTCCTGTTGGAAAATGGGGTATTGATTTCATGACATGTAACACTCACTCGGTTGAGGGGCATGGCTATATTATTGTAGCGGTGTATAATTTTACCAAATGATTTGAGGCGATGCCTACATATAACAACACTAGCGAAACAACTACATATTTTTTCTTTAATCATGTCATCGCATGGTTTGGTTTTTTGCTATGCAAGCCATAGTCACAAATCATGGGAAGAACTTTCAAAATCGTATGATGACCAAATTAACTACCAAGTTGAGACTTTCTCATGAAAGTTCCACTCCCTACTACCCTTAGGCTAATGGGTAGGTTGAGGCTATTTACAAAGTTCTTAAAACTATGCTTCAACACATGACAGGGGCCCATAAATTGGTTTGGAATCTACTTCTCTATGCTACCTTGTCAGCATACCGAACCTATGTTAGGACTGCTACTGGATTCATTACTTTCCAATCAATGTATGGTCTAGAAGAAATCCTACCAATCGAATGTGAGATTCCATCATTGAAACTAGCTATAGAACTCCTTCCTTCCATTTTCGCAGAAGAGGAACAACTCTTACTTCTGACCCAACTGGATGAGACTTGGTGAGATGCTGTGATGGCTAATGAATCCTATAAGAAATGTGTCAAGGTGTAGTATGACAAAAGTTTCAAGCCTGATGTCTTCTTGGAAGGAGACCTTGTTCTTCTATATGGCCAAGAGTCTGACAAATTAGGAGCAGGAAAGTTCCAACCAATGTGGTCAGGTGTGTATATTGTCAAGTGTGTTCTTGCTAAAGGTTCTTACATGTTAGTCAATTTTGACAAACTCCCATTGGAACAACATAGAAATGGGTTGTACCTTGAAAAATACTATGCTTATTGATCTCATGTGTAGTACATTGTGTACATACTATTTATAGGTGTGATGAGTGTGTTTGCAGTGTGTCTCTTCAGAGTTTCCTACGATTTATGTTGATCCCATTTACGTTTGGTTTGTAGATGTCGGCATCCCTTGAACCATATGTTAGTTATGTTTATGGTACTAGTCATAGTACTCAAAACCTATCCTCTGCAACGTGGGATATCTTTGCTTCAAATGGAATTTTAGTGAGTCTAAAAAGGATTTGTATTAGTTTCTCAACCAACAACGTCCTTGAGTATAATGCAGTGTTCAAGCTACTATCAGATGCTATTTCACATGGTATCTGTCGTTTAGTCATTAGACCTAACTCACAGCTTGTAGTACTACAATTGGCTAATGTCTATTTAGTCAGAAGTCCCACCATCCTTTGCATGTTATTAAGGGTTCGCCTTCTAGAAATAAAATTTGATTTCATATAGTATCAACATATTTCTAGCAATCTAAATACATCAACGTATGTGCTAGCTAATCATGTTTTATATAGACATTTGCATTGAATGTAAATTATGTTTCAATACACATCACATCAATTGAAAGTAACAATAGGAACATAGAAACACATAGAATATATATATAAAGTTTGTTTTTACAAATTTTGTGCCTAAGACACATATAGCCACACATCCTATATCAAAAACTATACGCAGATAATAATATGAACCTCAATAATCTAATAGTGCTCATGATAATGCATTATTGCACGAGCCATATTACGCAATAGTCGACCAATATGGCTGGGCACTCGAATAGTGTACCACTGAAGTCGCATATGGATCTGATCAACCACAGTCTCATCAATCTCGTGTGTCAACCCTTCATGTGGAGCTCCACCTCTACCAGGGTTTCCACTAAATTGAGATCATGCAGCGTATCTCGGCCTACTGCAACAACCAGTGTTGGTACTACATCCTCTTGTGGGTCTCATGCACGATGGATATATGAAGCTCCTAGAGGTTGAACGAGCCAAAAATATGCATGAAAAAAATTAATATTTTATTTTCAAAAACATAAAAAAAAACACAAAAAAAATTGTAAAAATTCATAAAAACTTTAAAAAAATGGTTAAAATGTTTTACTCATAACACCTGTTAGGAATCTGTAATTAGCAAGATTGGCAAAGTCCAATCACAGAAACAAAATTATTTCAACCAACTTTGGGATTCTAGGATCTAGCCCTCCTGAATCCGGATAGGGATCTCTCCAATAAGTATAAAGATGGATTTGTCTTTGAAGTTTGGGGTTATGATATTAGGCTAGTTATGAAGGCCAAAAGTTTGTTTGTTTTTTGGATGGTTGTGCAAGAAAATGACTTGAGGGGAAAGACCTAAATGAAAAACAGTTTCAAAAGTGATAAGTTGCAAGTGAATAGAAAAACTTAGGCTAAAAAGATAGATATAACGTTGGTTTTTAGTCCATTGGGCTATGGAGTCATATCTAGGCTTTAATTGAGCAACAACATCAAGAGTGATCCAAGGGGCAAGTCATCTATACCACAAGATTATTGAGATTAAATGATGGAATGGAAACAATAAAGTGTTGGAGATAGTGTAAACTGATAATAATTTCACAAAGGATTTATAGTTAGTCCAAACAAGAAAATCCTCTTAAGTAACTGTTTAAAACCAACCAAGTGCAGGGCTAACCATTGAATTCTTGGGCAAGTTTGTATTAAAGCAGCTTAATTGACAAACAATCCAGTAATCCACATAATTACCTTCAGAAAGTATGAAAACATATAAGAGAAACAAAGTGTAACTTAAGATCAGATAAATTACTTTTAAACCCATTCTGATTTCAGTCAACACCAAGGGAAACTTTCAGAATCTGCTTTTGGAGAAAAACTAGGACCAGGGCACACCATATCTTCCATAGTCATCTTTAATAAGAAAATAAGGAAAATAAATTTTAAGAGCAATGTTTAAGGCAACCAATAGTACGAGGGAACTCCAACATTCCTAACTGCTTAATTGTATTGAATCATTCTTAAATAAACAATTTGGAGGAAAACATTGAGATAAAGTTTTTCAATTAGAGAAGGTTACTGATATACAATAGGTCCTAACTCTGTAAATGATTTTCTTTATCAGAGAAATAGTGAAAAATATGACATACATAGAAGGAAAACAATAACAAAGAGAGAGGCACTTCACCAATGATATAGACCAGGGTCCCAAAAAACAACTTTTATATTGATGTCAAACTAGTTACAGTCTTCAAGTCCAATGTTTCAGTTCAACAATCATCTTCACTACTCAGCCTAACTAATCTATCACAAGCAGGGCTCCAAGGGCCAGTGAACACTATTTACAATCAGAATTTTAAGCTCAAATGTATTTCAAAGTTCTGCAACTAACAGTTTCTCATCTTCTACTAAGGTATTTATAGAAGAATGAGGAGGTGAGATCTAACAAAAGATCTCTTAAGATAATAAATACAGATTCAAGACTTCTTGGCCTTTTGAGGGGCTCGATGAAGAAGTTTACAGGTGGAACACTGTATTAACTGTTTTACATTTATGAATTAAGCTCGGTGAGAGCTTTATTTGAATTTGAGGCTCTATGTAATATGGGAGTAACTCTGGAGATATTTGTTGCATTTAAGTTTCTTGCAGCAGTAATTCCCTGGCTGTGCTGGAGGTGAATATCTGATTTTCTTCAATAACTTTAGCCTCTGTTTTGAAAGGTTTGAGGCAACATGTGGCTCTGTGGTAGCTGAGGAATCAATTCGCCTCAAATAAGGCGGTGGAGGCCTTTCTGTCTATTAAACACTTATAATGTTCTTTTAATTGTGTTTTAACCCAGGGAATTAGGCTTTTGATAATCATTCTTAGCCGTAATTCCCCAGATCTATCTTTAATCTTCATATGTTGTGCTTGGTCTTCAAACTTATACTCTTTTAACTGTTTTTTCGAATAAAACAGTGTCTTGTCGATGTGCAGGGCCGCACAGGCCTTTTTACATGTTACCAATGCTCATGAAACATTGATAAATCATTGAATAGAGCCCGTGAATGGTTCCTTTTTTATAGCTCGAAGGAGCAGGAAACGTCTTTCCCAACCCTCGACTTTCCTTCATTATACAATGGAAAACCATTAAAACACCTGCAAAACACAAAAAAAATTAAGAAATCCTGCATTTTTAGGTTTAGACTGCTTGAGATGGCGGGGAAAGGAGCGTAGCCGTTGGATGAAAGCATCCAACGGTGGAGATCGGTGAAAAAGGCAAAAGGAGAGCGGGGAGAAGAAATAAGGCTGGGTGGTTTTGGACCATCCGATCCAGACACGTGAACGGTCTGATTGAATCAGAAGGTCGCAATTCGGGGATCTTGCGATGTGATCAATTGCATTGCAAATATTTGCGATGGGCATTTTAAATAAAATCGCAATTTGGAAGGGTTGCGATTGCGATGGATCGCATCGAAAATATTTGTGATGGGCGCTTTAAATAAAATCGCAATTTGGAAGGGTTGCGATTGCGATTAGCGCCCGGGTCTATAACCTTTGGTTTTTATAGAGAAAGCACGAGATCTGGGGCTCAAAACAAAGGGGTTGATCGTAATTGCATTTTTACAATATGGAACTAAACGCAAAAACTTGTGTTCTTGAAAAATTTGCAATGCGATAAGCACCTTAACCTGTTAGCAAGTGGTTCCAGCCCTAAAGCATATGGTGGGGAAGTGGTTAGGACTAAACCCAAGGGGGCTCAATTCCATAGTCAAAATACTCGTATTTTTTATGAATTTTTCATGGTTTTCAATGGATTTTGGAGGTTTCGGAATAGTTAAAAAATGGGTTTATAACTATGGAAAAGTGATTTTCATAAATGGAAGAAGAGGATTTATGAAAAAAGGGAGTTTTTATGGAGAAAAATGGAAAAAAAATGAAGGTTAGTTGGAGTGAGAGAAGGGGTAGAATGATGATTTTGCAGCAGTTTCTTCTCATGATTTTAGCAGAATTTCTGAGTATAAAATGGCAAAGGTAATGAAGATTTTGGACAGAGGCATGAGGCCTTTCAAGAGTCTTCAAGAGCCAACAATTTTTAGTAATAAAATTTGTTCCTTGGAGGCTCAACGAGTCTTAGCCACCTTTTTCTATAATCAAATATTATAGGTGGCTAACAACACCCCATTTCTCACCCTCACGAAGCATGAGCTTGGGGTCATCACGTAAATCCACCCCTACATATGGATAATCACCAATCATAAAGAATTGTCTACGCAGCCACCTAAAAAAGGTTGGTGTGAAGTTGACTGCCGACGAACCTGTATGTAAATACATAAGGTCTATCCACCTCCTCATTTATGGAACCCTTGGGTCAATTAGCCTGAGCATGATATGTTGAGGTTGTAATAATGGATTCCATTCCAGGGACAACTAAATTATAATTGAACCATAGCCAAAGTTTTTCATTTGTCCCTATTTTTCTGTATTCATTTGTTCCTTCATATTTACCAATACCCCCTCGCTCCAGTTGAAGATTGGTGGTTCCAAACAATCTAAACCACACTTCATGTATGATCTGCTAGCTACATGAAGTGTTGCACTACCAACCAATATGGCAATGATAAATAGGATTGTTCTTAGAGGCAAACGGGTCACATCTCTAATGTTGATATTCCCATCTCTAGTCAGTTGGGCTCGAGGTCTACAATAAGTGGGAATGTAATCATTTACTATTTCTCCACCCCTTCTCCCACCTAGGAGAGAGATGGGGTCACCCCTCATGGATAAATATGTCAGAAAGTATATGTCTTCCACTTTTATCTCGATTAGAAGTTCCCATAACCTGTATTTTTCTTCTTGCACATCCCATGAACGAACAAGGAACTCAAGAAATTCCATTTTTTGCCTCATCCCAGGTAACTAGATGAATTTCAACAGTCCACGGTATTTAAGTGAATGAATGGTGGCAGGATCATTTCTTGCATTAAATTATTTTTCTTCATGGTCCCTTTCTCTCCAAACCAAATCCATTTTGTGCTAATGAATACCCAATACATCAACAAGAGACTCATTAGGATTCTTTTTGTGCAAAAAACCTGACAATTTTTGAGAAAATCTGACATTGTTTTCTTAGGAATTGCGCCCAATGTTGCCTCATAAGGTAAGATAGAGCGTTGCACCCCTACTGACAATATATTTCACTTAAGTACAATGTTCCTTTCAACAAGGAGGGTTTGCGTTGGTCCTAGGGTGAATTTTTAAAACCCCGCGGCTCTAAAAAATCTAGAAAAGTTGCATGAAATCACAAAATGAAACCATGAATTGAAAGGGAAGTTTCTTAGCTCCTACCTGGAAGTGATGGTGCTTTAAATGATCCACCATATTGGCCACAATCAACGATAGAAGGTCAAGGGTAAAAAGGGCTCAGAGCTCTCATTATTGAAGGTAGATGTGAAATGGTAAAAATGAATAGTCATTTCCATTACTTATGGTCATTTTTCAATTATTTTATCATATTTAATGTTTTGACCTAGTAATCATTCATTTTTTTATCATGAAACAGGCATGTTTGATCATTTTTGTGATCTTTTGAGTAGGTCGACAGCTATTTAACCAAGGATTATATTTTAATCACTTTTTTGGACTCCATAAACTCATGAAAAAGTAACCCCTTGGAGTCCTCTTTCATCTCTTTTCAAACTCCAAAAATATGAAAATATTGTTGATTACTTGTCTTTTAGAAATCATTAAAGTAAATGAAAATACCTCTACTTAGTATAAGTTTAACCCTTTTCCGAACTGAGATAGAATATTTACAAAAAAGGAATAACTTAGTCAAACATGGCTAAGTTGTTCTCTTGGGGATTGTTTTCTGCCTTTTCAGAATCAATGGACTATCTATGATAGGGAACATCTAGAGTTTTCATTTTCACCTCTTTTTCAAACTTTATAAACATGAAAAATATGTCGACTTTTACCTTTGTGGGACTCGTTAAAAAATCAAACAACGATGGACTTGTCGAATATGACAATACCGAACCACTCCTTCTTAGGGTTCGTTAAACATACTTGGGGGGATTGATTCGAAGGATGAACTTATATATCAAGCATATATTATCCTCTTCAAACTTGTTAAAAAATAAAGAGGTACTGACCAGTATGGTTGGAGAAATTTGGAAAACATGGTACTCCAGTTTACTAATGGTAGTGAATCTCTCTTGAACACAACACTCTTCCACTTCATCTTCGTTGTTGTTGGGTTGGGTAATATACTTTTTTTTTGGTTCATCATACCATTTTCAAAGCCTTAATTTTCAGTTTTGGGTCAATGCTGCCAACTCCATTCAGTGCTTCCGTTGTGTTCAAGAGAAGTAATTCAGTTGATATCTGCTACAATACTCTTAAACCTTCCTTCCATGTCTGTCATGTCTGATCCAGTTTTTTATCATCATCATTTTGTCTCAAATCATGATACCTATTTCATGTCATTGATGGGGGATACGTCAAGGCCCTCTTGCAATGGATCGCTTCCTTTCAACGTCAACTCATTATCTAGGAAGTTGACCTAGAAACAAACCTTCAATACCTTGGTTCTTGTATACATCAATGGAAATTTTCCTCGCTCTCAACTATAAGTTTACATCATTTGCCTTTGACCAAAAGGTTTTTTGTGGTGTTCAAATTTGACTCATTCATTTACACCATACGGATTTTACTATAGTACCTTGAGTGTCATTAACATCATCGGTGGTTTCTCTCGCATCCGTTAACACCTTACATCATTGGTTGGTAATCAAATGGTGTCTACCATGTTTGACTCCAGCTCATTGATTCACATGGTTAGACTCGTATACATTGGATGGTCGTGTGAATAAGATAGAATACCCTAGAGATATTTTCATGCATTTGGGTTATGATTTCAAGGTTAATACAATATCGTACGATGGATATGATCATAAATATAGTCATACAGTCATGGGTCCACCCTTTTTCATCCATGGAAACATATTTTTATCATTATACATGTAAATTTTTCTTATGTGTTGAGTATGGGTATGCCTCCCTAAGAAGAAAATATCATGATGTAAATGTATTGTAACAGAAGATAATCTCATCAGTTTTTCGTGATCCTAACTTGTCACAAGCTAAAGAACTAAAGTCATCTTGTAAATTGGATCAACCAACATCTTTTCACCCCTTAACATCATCATTACACAAATCCCTAAGTATGACTCTCCTTAATCCCAAAGTTTCTTCCTAAAATAGCCTTGAATCAACCTCTTTAAGAACCAGCGCAATTTGTATGCTTATGTGCTTGCATTCACCACTAGGTTTCTCCATGATGGACATGGTTGATCAGCTACAAGTTTCTCCATGTTAGGGTGCATTGGCTTTAGAATTGGGAAAAAGAGAGAGAATCTTGAAGTCTCCATTTCTAGAAGATTCCAGGATCTGTTGTAAATATTTACTTCATATTAAACTCTTGAATCTTATCATATCTCTCCTTGGAGTTTCCATCCCTTATCCTTTGATCCCATCCTTCCACCAAGAGTGGATCCGAAAGCCTAGATTGGTAAATGGATAAGAACTCCTAACTTACCCTCCTATTCTATATATTTGTGTCCATCCACAAGTTATGGGTTGTCTTTTGGAGATATAATTCTACCCTCATGTTGTTGCTATAAAGAGTTATCATTCCATGCATTAGGCTGATTAGAGGTTCACTTGTGGCAAAGTATGAACAAGTAAACTTGGAGGTGCTCTTCTACAAGATCAACTCCTATTTTTGGTTGTAACACCTTCCATTTCTATTAATGAAAATATCTTTTTGTTTTCCTATATATGATGTTATGATTTCATGTATTTCGATGCCATGTTGATCCATTGAATAAAGTGTTTATATGATGGTACATAGATATCGTAGATCATTCACTTGTGTTGTCTGATTTTGTAGGTTCTAATTATAGCGACAAGAGCTAGAATTGGAGCATTCAAACCAGGAGAGGAGTGAATCATACGACGGATCACAGGTAGGCTTCATCTCATTATCTATTTTCTTTAGCAAAAACAATAGCTCGTTTTTCTTTTTGTTGTTCTAAGCTAGGGCACCCATTTTAGGGAAGATACTTCTATTCGCGGTCATGGATTCCATATAACACCACTTATAGGCTTTATTGACTGAACTATCTAACTATGACTCTGAATAGGCCCCTTGGTTGTATTAAATAAATAAAAGGGTTAGGGTTGGACCCTAACAATATCGAAAGGTCTGTTGGGATTTCCTGGTTAAAACTGAGAAGAGTGCCTCAACACATCTTCCTAGGAAGGGAAAATGCATTGGAGCACTCTATCCTCTTAAAATCATATGCGTTGGGCATAATTCAAAAAATATATTTATGATTTTCTCCTATATTTCTCTCAAATTTTTTCATAAGATTTATTCTAAATGTTCCTATCATGGTATTGCAGTTATCTACCAGAGAAAAAATGGTTCTAACGTGGAGAGAAAGATAACATGAATCCCAATATTTTGATGCTTCCAATGACCCAAAAACAATACAAGCCTTAAGGAATTGTGGAATCCATAAGTTTTTTTGGTTTCCAAGCATGAGAGCTCAGTTTGAGTTGCTAGAATATCTAAGGAAGGCATGGGATATACAGGGAAAATGCTTCAATATTGTAACACATACTCTCAGGATATAGGTAGAGGACATTTATTTTCTAACAGGGATAACTTAGAGAGGAGCTCTTATCTCATTATACAGGATGAGAAAGGGTGGTGAAATCGTCAAAGAATACATAGTTTCATAGTGTATATCCCACTCTCAACCAAGAAAACATGGTAAGATAGTGATTAAGGATGTGACTTGAATACCTCTCAGGATGATCATTTTCATCATTGCTAAGTTGGTTGGTAGTGCTACTCATAATTTGGAAACCAAGTCCCAAATGCAATATTCATTGGAATGAATAGAACTCACTTTGTTTAACTGAAGTGAGGGGGTGTTAGAAAATTTGAAGGAACAACTCAATAGAGAAAAGAATGGGCAACTGGATAAATTTGGATAAGGCTCCATTATGATATCATTTTCTCTAGAGAGTATTTGACTACTTTGACCTCAGTGCATTGAAGTTGAGCTTTCAGGTCCTAATGTTGCACAGATGATGCAATGAGTAGATCTCATTGTTGTGGAGGTAAATCCCCTCTACGGACAGAGGCGATCCCTACTAGCCCATACAAGTCTAGCAACAATCGTCACACGCTATAGTGCAGGTTCCTAATTGCAAATAAACCAACTAGCGATGAAGGCTTACCTGGAATCCAACACTGTCGCTTATAGAGAAAGTAGTGCTCTTGTCCCTTAGCTCCGGAAGATCACAATCCTCACGATCTCCGTGATCGGACACCTGCACACGCAAGAAACAAAACAAACGCAAGCGTAAAATCTAGTATATGCAACTATATGTCAGTCAGAGAAGATATAACTCATTATCATAATCAACAACAGGAGTGGAACCATAACCAATAGTCACTTATCATTAATCAATAAAAGAAGAATACAACCATAGCCCTGACACTGAATTCTCCTTCGGAGGGTCGCTAGCGGAACACGTGTCGAAAAAGCGTATCAGGGATAGGACAAAACTCTCTCTTCAGGTGTCTTGACAATAATCTCCTTGCTTGGATTTTGCCTTAAGGGAATGAATCAAGGCTCTTGCAGCATTAGGCTCTTGGGAACTTGGAGATTAGCTTGCAAAGGAGATGAGCAAGCTTTTATAGATGGAGGAAGGGGAGTTAGGATCCCTATAATCATGGGATTGGCCCTATCCTCAAGGAAGCTTCCATGAGAGGTGCCAAACCACTTCCTCTACTTGGAGATCTGGAGCCAAACCTCCCAACTCAAATTAGATACCAGTTTATGGATTGTTTAGGACAAAAATTCCGCCATTTATTTTTCAAAAACACTCCTTAAAATGGCTGGCGCGAGTGCGACTCTGAGACAGAGCGCCAATTGGTGCGCCCTATTTGAAGGATTTCCCCCATTGGCGCGGGTACTGAACTGGCCTTCCACGCAAATACAAAAAGGGGTGTTTTTAGGGTTTTTCACAAGGAGTTGTCTTCAGGGCAATGAAATCTCATGTTCAGAGAGATGTTATGAAAGTGGTTTCAAGTCATGTCACTGCTCACAGGTCATGGAATGAGCCCTCCAATTGTGCGGGATGGGGAATTGCAGGGACGGTGACAAATTGTTGTGTAACAGATGCTCCCTAAAGCATGAGGCCCGAAAGAGAGAGAGGGGTGAAATGCTTTACGAGAACATGTCCAACTGAAAACACCTCCATCGAAAAATCCACGTAGATAAGTACAACTGATATCTCAAATACATGATATATATGTGGTATGGGCACAACCATCCAAAACAGAGTATGTAATAATCCAGATCCAAGGTATGGATGCAACCATCCAGTGAGGATCGATAAATAGACTCAGGTATGGTCGCAGCCATCCAATCAGTGAGTCATGTAACGAATCATAATAATCCACAAAATCACAGCCTGGATTACAACAGGCAGAATCCAGGGTCTTGCACTCCATCTCGACCCGAACAGAGTACAAGTTCAAGCATGCGAATAAATGAGCTGAAGTCGAACATGCAAGAACATTGTCTGATTACCAGCCAATGATGAAAGTTGTTAATAGACGTGAGAGGTACCACCAATAATTACAATGGTTTTCAAGGTACTATAGGTACAATCCACGGCGTGTGAATCAATGAGCTGGCGTCGAACACCCGTAGAATCACTCGATTGGAGGCCAATGATGAAAACCTCACGTCGAATGCGAAAAACCCGCCATTGAGGCATGCAGGCTCCAAGGTACCAGAAGGGAGTCTCTAGATCAGCTTCCTGGATAATCAGATGAAGTCGACAGGAAGTGACCTTGATTGAAGGTGGGCCATAGTATTTCCCACGTCATCGATGCAAGACAGAGGAACATAATGTCTTTGTGAATCAGGACCAGATGAGAATCAGAGGAAGGTTGATACTTGCAGAGGTCAACTTCTCTTGAACATATGGCGGCACGACAGTGATTTTGGCAGTATTTGACATCAACGGATCAGAGGTCGTGGCGACGAGGAAAAGAGCAGATGAGAGGTCAAAAAGGATCACCCAAACCCACGGAGGCAAGTGAAAAACGAGATGAGATATCCCCAACCCGACACGAACGCAGACAAGTGCCATGTTCAAGAGCGACATACTGCCGACACGACAATGATGTTGGTTCTCTTTTCCCCACCATTCCTGGCGAGTACCTCTTTATTTTTACAAAAGCTTGAATAGGATACCATATGCTTGTCATATAAGTCTGTCCTAGTACTTTTAACGAGCCCTAGGAAGGAGGAACTCGAATATCGTCATCACGACTGAATCCAATGTCATCAGGGTTTAACGAGTCTGACAAAGGGAGAACTCAGCATCTTTTCATGTTTAGAGAGTTTTAAAAGACAGCAAAAAAGTGAACTCCAAAGGTCCCTTTTCGTAAATAGTTCCTCAGACCCGAAAAGGTAGAAAAAAATATCTGAGAAAACCTCCTAGTCGCGATAGGCTAGGGTATTCCTTTTTCGTAAGTAGTCCATCCCAGCCCGAAAAAGGGGTAAACGTATACTGGGTAGATGTTGTTTTGTGTCCACTTTAACGAGATCGAAACGACAAGGGACTCGGCAATCTTTTCAATTTTAGAGAGTCAGAAAAGAGCTGAAATATGACTCCTCCTAGAGGAACGAGTGGTATAAAGGGTAGCTACTGGTTCCAGTAATGGTGGAAATTCTCTGAACAAGTAAAGGTTAAGAGGCTGGCTAACAAGACCACTCATCGCAGCGGTTCCTCAGGAATTGGTGAAACAACCAAGTGAAGGCATATGATCAGCCAAGCAGATAGTGACGATGGAATGAAAAAACCAAGGCTCATCTAGCAAAAGCAGGTTGATAAGATGGCAATCACAAGAGGTAAAACGGAAATGGTTTCATTTTTACACAAGCTTGAAATCAGGAAACTTTGCTTGAAGTTGGTTTCATTTTTACACAAGCTTGAAACAAAGATAAACTATGCTTGAAACTGGTTTCATTTTTACACAAGCTTGAAACGGAAACAAACTATGCTTGAAAAAGTAAGCATGCCCCTAGCATGGTGACTCAATTCGAGGTACATTCCCCCCAAGCTTTAGTCCATATGAAAGGCAGATGGAGTGAAGGTTCAAGTTACGAGATCAAGAGACAAACTCGACTGGGATTTTACGAGATCTCATCAAAGACTCAAATTGAACGAGAACGTGTTTCATTGTTTTAACGAGGTTGACACATTAAAAGAACTATCCTCAGACACCTTGTTTCATGGTTTAAGGAGCTTGGCACAAGACAAGGAACTCTGCTCTGGCAACCTTGTTTCATTTTTTAAGGAGCTTGACACAAGAAAAGAATCATGCTCCAACCAGCTTGTTTCATTTTTTAAGGAGCTTGACACAGGAAAAGAACCATGCTCCAAACAGCTTGTTTCATTTTTTAAGGAGCTTGACACAAGAAAAGAACCATGCTCTGAACAACTTGTTTCATTTTTTAAGGAGCTTGACACAAGAAAAGAACCATGCTCCGAACGACCTCATCATAATGAACAAGAAGTCATCGCTTCCAAGAGTTCCACTCCCGATGGAAGGAAAACATCCTGGAAGTCAGGACCCAATGCCCCCAGCACCTGATGCACAATGGCACTATCACTGGGTACAGGCACAGGGTAGGTAGCCACATAGTTGACCTGCGGTGGGGCAGATACAATGGGTGGATAAAAACCAGGAAGGGATGATGGCAGGCCAGTTGCCACATTAGGACCAAAGAACGAAAGCTAATCAATGGTCACAACCCGTCCTTCATGTGGAAAATAGACCACATGAAAAAGGGAGGAGACAAGCGCTCCCATGGCATAGGTGTAATCGCGCCCCAAGAGCAGATTGAAATCCAAGGGGCCTGGAACAACCATCACGTCCATATGAACATTTTTGCCTCCCAAAGTAATAGGTAACCTTGGAAGGATCCCTAACGGTTGACTCGTTCTTCTGTTAAACGCCAACAGATTTTGCGTAACAGGTGTAAGCAGCGGAAAACCGAAAGCTTGCTAGGTAGTTGAGGATAAAATACTAACAGACGTTCCTTCATCTATAACGGTGCTAGATACGACCAGACCAAAAGCCTGTACTGTGATATCGAAAGGCACATAAGATGGAAGGCGGTATCTTGCGAATCGATTCCAATCAAAGGAAGCGACCAAACTACTCGGAAGGGCTACCATCGAATCAAGATGGTCTTCCCCTGGTGTTACGGAAGAAGAAGAAGCATCCTCCACGACCTCCATCTCAAAGGTGGGAAGGGAATCCTCCGGGACCTCCATCACGGGAGGCGGAGGAGCCACTTCTTGAGGTGTAGGGACAGGAGAATCTTTCTCCAAGTCTGAAGAATCTGAAGAAACCAGAAGGACATGGGGAGTGTGAGATCCACTCTCCATGGAAAATACCTGGTGCACCGTAGACGGGGCCAGCGCAACCGATCCCACGACCAATGGTTGGTCGGGAACAGATTCATGAATTTGAATTTATGGGGGAGCGGGGTTGACCAAGGATGACTCTTGACCAACCATAGGATCAACTGGTAGAGGACTCAAAGACAGCTGCTTATAACCAGCCGGGAGGCATGGTGTAGAAACAGCTGAGTTGTCCAAAACTCTCTTGGATTCATCCATATACGGACAAAGGTGAATGGCATGGTTCCCTTCACACAACTTACAGGGATTGGTAATCTTTCCCTGCTTCTTAGGAGCCTTACCAACACCCGTTGAGGTCGTGCTCCCAACTTGACTCCCAAAATCCAAAGGCAACGGTGGGCGACCGTTGGACCATACTTCGAGCACCTTGGGAATGCCAGGGCAGTCTCGAAGAATATGGTCTCCCGTGCACAACATGCAAGGGAACTTGACTTTCCGTGGAGGGTTGGGAGGTTTATCAAGAGGAGATGATTCAGAAGCAGTAAATGTAGTTTTAGCCTCTCTCTTATCATACTTCTTCTTCTTTGTCTTCTTCTTCTTCTTGTTAGCCACCTGGTTACTCGAATCCAGACTTTCACCAAGTGAAGTAGAAGAGGAGGACGCAGAAACAGGCGAAGAAGGGGAGAGGTCCACCTTAGAATCAACATGATGTTGTTCAGGTGGAGGAACTGATTGAACAGTAGACGAGACATTCGGAACCACAGAGGTTGAGAACAACCAAACAGGCAACCCAACAGTTAACCCAGGAAGGGACAACGTTGCCATATAAGGAGCACCAACATTTCCAAAAGGAGGAAAAGGACCAGGATTCCCATCAAAGGGGATTCCTTGGTTGGTGAACTCCGGAAAAGTTGCCATCAGAAACGATCTTCAGAACAACACCCTAAGGAAACTAACTTTAACCAGGAATATTTCGTGGGCAGTTAATTTTTAAAACATTGAAACAAAACTCTACCATTTCATATTTTAAGAGTCGAGAAACAGGCAAAAGGTGACTCTATCACTTTCAGATTGGAAAAAAGCATGAAAGGACAAGCGCTTGATGACCTTTTCAAATTTAAAGAGTCAAAAAAGATCAAAATGACTGCTCAGGAATGCTAGGAAAAGGGTGTACCAAATAATCGTGAACTGCAATATACACCTTGGTTTCAAAATGAAAAAGAAATCAACCAAGGACTTAACGTACGTGTAGGCAATATCCCCGAATGTTGTGTCTGGTGTATCACGGGTATAGGGTGACAGACTTGGCTTCCTAGGGATAAAGGATAGAAACCTGGTGGGGTCTCCCTTTATATACGCGACGGTACGGGGAGCACAAGTCCATACTAGTGTTGTCTAAAGCCAAGAGACAAACGACAGCTACTAGGTTTAAAGACGTCGGAACACGTCTCTAGCCTAGACCTCTAAATGTTGCGTTAATGTTTCAATGCTTCCTTAGTGTAAATTGAATAAATTTTATGGTTGATCTTCAATTATGTTTCGGTTTCAAGGCTCTACCGTATGTCATCTGACAATCTCCTATATGCAGCTATATGAGAAAAGAAATCTTTCAATTCGATGAATGCTATCTAGTTAAGGGAAGAGCTTCAAACAATGATGCAACAAACAACAACACTTTGAACGAAAACTTTCCAAACTAGATGACTTTCACTATCCAAAAGTAATTTCAAACATTCAATAATGCGAATAATGCAATGTAATCTATGCAAAATCCTCTTTTTCGAAAACTATGCAATTGTAATCTATGCACAATTTCCTTTTCCTTTTCAAATGATAAGAATGCACTCAAATAATTTTTCGATGAAATGAGAATCCACTTAATGCATGCTTTTAGTGAAAGAGAATGCACTCAATGCGATTTTTAGCTTTCAATCATTAAACAATGTAATCTAAGTTCAATGATAAATCTCAAAAAATACTTTTCAATGCAATGTGATCTAATGCATTTTAACGAAAAGCAAACTATGAGATTAAAACTAAATGAACGTAAATATCCTTAATGAAGGATGAATGCAAAAGAGATGTAAACAAACACTAAGAATGCAATCGTTGTTTCAAACACTTTGTCACGAAATCCCTCAAAATGCGACGAGACATATGAGGTCAAAAACAAAGAGGACTTCCAAAGCAAGAGATCAAAACAAGGCATTCATTCCCTTTTACATTAAACAATCATGGAAATAAGACATTTCAAACAATGAGCAATGTAATCTATGCTCATATAGTGAAAAGACCGGAAGGGAAAGACACACTGGTGAAGGATTTAGGGAAAAAAAGCTCTCAATTTTCACACACCCTGAAATTGGCCCGACTTTGTCATTGACAACTAGTGCCAATGCCTGAAAATGAAAAAACAAAGAATTTCTCCCAACCAAGACCAGACTCACCACTTCAAGCAGAATCTAAAACAAACCCAGAAGCAAAGTACTAACCAAAAGAAACTTCCGAACAAGGGTAAACCCTAGCACCTATAGGAGATGGCACGACTGTCTGGCTATAATCTGCGCCAGACAGGGGATGGTACGAGTGATGAACTGGCAACCTGCGCCAACTGGCGCGACTGTCAGGGTGGAAACCACGCCAATCAAGCCAACCATTAAAAGGTGAAAATTTGGAAAAGTAGAGGTCATATCTGATCCTCTGGGGCTTAAAAAAAAAGCCAAAATCACAAGAAGAGCCAGCCAAAAGAGTCGATCAAGCAAGCAGAATCGAGAAACAACAGAAAATACAAGACAATACTCCAAGTGTTCAGTTCATAAACTAAACCGGAGATTGACTGAAGCAGCTTTGATCTACTTCGCTAATGCAGAGCAATAGCGTTTCAAAGGCTATCTGGCTAACTTCAGGCTCCATTTGTAGCTTACAAAGCAAAATAACAACAAGCTAGATGATCCCCAGTGGAGTCGCCAATTTGTTGTGGAGGTAAATCCCCTCTACGGACAAAGGCGATCCCTACTAGCCCAGACTGGGTCTAGCAACAATCGTCACACGCTATAGTGCAGGTTCCTAATTGCAAATAAACCAACTAGTGATGAAGGCTTACCTGGAATCCAACGCTGTCGCTTATAGAGAAAGTAGCGCTCCCGTCCCTTAGCTCCGGCAGATCACAATCCTCACGATCTCTGTGATCGGACACCTGCACACACAAGAAACAAAACAAACGCAAGCATAAAATCCAGTATATGCAACTATATGTCAATCAGAGAAGACATAACTCATTATCATAATCAACAACAGGAGTGGAACCATAACCAATAGTCACTTATCATTAATCAATCAAAGAAGAATACAACCATAGCCCTGACGTTGAATTCTCCTTCGGAGGGTCGCCAGCAGAACACGTCTCGAAAAATCCTATCGGGGATAGGACAAACCTCTCTCTTCGGGTGTCTCGACAATAATCTCCTTGCTTGGATTTGGCCTTAAGGGAATGAATCAAGGCTGTTGCAGCATTAAGCTCTTGGGAACTTGGAGATTAGCTTGCAAAGGAGATGAGCAAGATTTTATATATGGAGGAAGGGGAGTTGGGATCCCTATAATCATGGGATTGGCCCTATCCTCAAGGAAGCTTCCATGAGAGGTGGCAAACCACTTCCTCTACATGGAGATCTGGAGCCAAACCTCCCAACTCAAATTAGATACCAATTTATGGATTGGTTAGGACAAAACTTCTGCCATTTATTTTTAAAAAACACTCCTTAAAATGGCTGGCGCGAGTGCGACTCTGAGACAGAGCGCCAATTGGCGCGCCCTATTTGAAGGATTTCCCCCATTGGCGCGGGTACTGAACTGGCCTCTTGCGCCAATACAAAAAGGGGTTTTTTTAGGGTTTTTCACAAGGAGTTGTCTTCAGGGAAATGAAAGCTCATGTTCAGAGGGATTTTATGAAAGTGGTTTCAAGTCATGTCACTGCTAACAGGTCATGGAATGAGCCCTCCAATTGTGCGGGATGGGGAATTGCAGGAACGGTGACAAATCGTTGTGTAACAGTCATGAATCATCATGCAGGTGCATCTTTGATGAGTTTCACACCTAATTTATTTCAATGGTTGTGGAATCAGATCATTATGATCAAGGACTATCCATATGTCAAAGCTGATTTCCGAGGATATCTGGAGCTCATTTTACCTTAAGGCAAGAAATTTGGTGATATAGGTAAAACAATGTCACTTTGAATATTTTTTATTTAACATTTTTTTATTTTTTCAATGTATCAGAGACTAAATATTACATTTACATTCATGTATTGGACCAATACAACCAGTAGGCTCTTCATGTCTTCAGCGATGGGGAGAGCCACAACTTGCATCAATATGAGTAACAGTTGCTTCAAGGGTAGAGGAGGAGATACAAGATCTCAACATAACCGAGACACTTACCAAGTTCGAGTGTCATTTAGAGGGTTTGACCCATAATATTCTAGATACTAGGGTCAATGAGATCCCCATGTGCTTACATCAATACACCATTGGAGTAGAAGAGCATATTAGTCATTTTGTGCAAGGTTTCCCACGTGGTTGTCTATTATTACGATCATCATCTCGACTAGTCTACAAGGAGGCCTTAGAGCCATATTTTTTTTGCATGTGTTTTGATAGTATAGGTCATGTGGCCATATGTGTCTCAAGCATAATTTTTGTAAACCCAAACTCTATATATATACATTTATCTATCGATGTTTCCTATTTACTCTAATTCTTGTTCAATATGTGATGTTGAATGAAATTTTTACATGTGTTGCAAATGTGTATCTATAAATTAATTAGCTAATGCAAAAATTAATGTGTTTATACTTCTAGGAATATGTTGATATTAATCAAAATGTCGTTTCAGAAGGTGAACCCTTAAAAACATGCAAATCATAGCTATACTTCATACTAAATAGAAATTATTCAGATGTAGTACCACAAGTTGTGAATCAATTCTAACTATAAAATGACGAATTCCTTGTCAAATAATGTCAGACAATAAATCAATCACCGCACTATACTTAGCTATATTATTAGTTGAGTGACTAATACAAATCCCTTGTAAACTCACTAACTATCATTTGGAGCATAAATAACCCATGTCGTGGAGGAAAGGTTCTGAGTACTATGGCTAGTGCTATTAGCATAAACAATATATGGATGAGGGAATGCTGACATCTGCAAATCAAATGTAATCCAAGATTATAAGAGACGATAGGAAAATCTGAATGAAATAAACTTCAAACACACTAACACACCTATACGATATGTACATAGTGACTATGCAAAGGTAATATAAGCATATTATTGTTTAAGGTACAACCCATTTCTAGGTTGTGCCAGAGGGATCCCGTCAAAATCAATAAGCTTATAAGCCCCTCTCGCAAGTACATGTTTTACTATATATGGGCCTAGCCACTTCAATTCTAGCCTCCCAACCCCTAACTTATCGACTTCCCAATCATATGAAAGGACTAGGTCACCTTCCAAGAAGGCACGAGGTTTAACATTTTTGTCACATTGTGTTTTTATGCATTTATCGTGGGCCTCCTTGGCCATTGCGGAATAGCACCGGGTTTCATCTAAGCATGCTAGATTAAAAAACAATGCTCCGCTTATCTGAAATTTGTGGGAATAAGCTCAATGACAAGCTTAAAATATGGAATATCATGTTCAATTTGAAGGATCACTTATAGACCATACACCAACTGAAAGGGTGTAAATCTAGTCACAGTCTAGACAGAGGTTCAATATGCCCACAAAGCTGAAAAAGAATGAGGTGCCAATTTTTTTTGTGAATCCTTATCATGCATTGCAGCATTGTTTTCAAAACCTTGTTAAATTCTTCTACATTCCCATTAGTTTGTGGGTAATAAGGAGTCGAGTTTTCATGTTAAGTCCTAACTTGGCAGTCAAGTCAGACATCATGTGATTTTGGAAATGTTTCCCATGGTCTGTAACAATAGCTATTGCTACACCAAATCAAGCAATGACGTGATCGAAAATAAGTAATGTATTTGTTTCATCGGTTTTGTTATATGTAGGCATTGCTTTGGCCCATTTAATAAAATAATCTACAGCCACAATGATGTAGCCATGCCCCCTGGAGGAATGTGGGTTACATTTCAGAAATTCAATGCCCTATTTTGCAAAGGTACCAATAACGATAATATAATGTAGAGGAGTTGGAAGAGCACAAGCTTTAATATCATAGATCTTGCAAGCATGAAACTTATGGAAGACAAGCATGAAATCTCAAAACATGGCGGGCCAAAAGTAACCAGCTCACAAAATATTTTTGGCAGTGGCATAACCAAACATATGTCTACCACATGCTCTAGTGTTGTGAAACCAACTCCAAAAATAGAAGAAAAGAGATATCAACGCCTTAGGAATAAGCCACTTCTAGGGGGAAACCTCCAATACATTACATGAATGAACAATTATTGGATGATAAAAATTACAAAACCTCCTTTATATATATAGGAATTCATGGGGCCACAATGTAATCCTAGCTCACCTAACAATAATAATTTAAGGGCACAATAATAACAATATGGGGGTTATAGGGGTACAATAATAACAATAAGGGGGTTACACTAACAACAATAAGGGACTATACTAGTAATATAGGGACCTAACATGCCCCTCTCCTTCAAAAAAGTGTTGTACTCAATGCGTGAGTGGCTCTGGGTGCTTCTGTATAAAATTCTCATCCTCCCATGTAGAATCTTCAGTGGGTAAGTTCTTCCACTTGATGAGATACTCTGAAATTGATCGATTTTGTAGCTGTCGAATTCTTTTTTTTTGTGACCGCTTCAAGTTCCAATATGATTTTTCCTTCCTCATCAATTTCTGGCAATATTGTTTGAACTGGAAGATTTTCACCTATAACCTTGTTTAAGCATGAAACATGGAAAACTGGATGCACTCGTGAAGAAGTAGGAAGCTCCAATTTGTATGCCATGGTACCAATCTTTTGCAACACCTTGTAAGGACCATAGTACTTTGGTGATAATTTATTATCCTTCTTATCTTTCTTGAGAGACATTTGTTTGTATGGTTGTAGCCATAAAAATACCCAGTCTCCTACATCAAAACTTCTCTCACTGCGATGTTGATCTGCCTGTTGTTTCATTCGATTTTGTGCCAAATTCAGGTTATCCTTTAAGAGTTGGAGAACTTCTTGTTGATGCTCGATTTGATCTTCCACTGCTTGAACCTTCGAATTTTCTCTTAAAGATGATGTAATGGATGGTGGATGATATCCATAAAGTGCCATAAATGGGATCATTTTTGCTGCAGTATGGAAGGAAGTGTTATACCACCATTCAGCGAGAGGTAATTGTCTACTCAACTTAGTGTTCCTAAATTGATGTCATAAATTGTCAACCAGGGCTACTAAACTATTGAAGTGAATTACACTATATGTGCCTAGGTATCTTCTTCCTACCTCGTTGTGCTTAGTGTTTTTCTAATGTTTTTGGTTTTGTGTTTCTATGCTAAGAGGAAAATAACTAAATTGTTGGCAAAGAGATGTTACTGATCACACTAAAACAGAACAAAATCTACTCTAAACTGTGTATGGCACCTAAGAATAGAAAATGCTAATCCATGGATTGTAAAGCTTGACAAGAAAATTAACTCATAACATTAACTCAGTCCAATTCATTTCATTAGAGGTATGTTGGAACAACTTGAGAAAAGGATAAGCTTGATGTAATGAAGTTCTCTTTAGTAAACAACAACTTAAAATATCACAGAGAAAATCTCACCCATTGTTAGAAATTTGTTGGGACGTTTTAAGAAAAGATTATCTGCAACATAGTAAGGAACCCTATACTAAAATAACTAATGACACTAGAATTAACTCATTATGCAACTCAAAATGTTACTATCAAGCCTCATTCAAGGATTAGAGATCTCTTGGAATAACTTCGAAAAAAGGCTATTTGTAAAATTATGAGAATTTGCAGAACAGTCAAGAACCCAAAATGATATAACTAATTCTTTTCCATATGATAATGATGTGTTAGAAGAGACTAAGAACAAGAGCAACCTGTAAAATAATGAGGGACTCTTAAGTCTAATAAACAGGACTAAAATGCAATTAACTAATAAAACTTGAAATACAATGAACAGAACTGAACTAAAATGAAATTAACCTCTGAAATAATACAACTCTATCTCATTCACGTGTTAGTGATATATTGGAACAATTCATGAGAACATGATTGACTGTACTATTTGATGCAAGTAAACATAAAACATGATGCTCAGAAAACTGCCTAGATTAAGAATAAACAAAGTTAAAAATCACTTATCTAGAAAATATGCACAAAGCCTTTCGGACAGTAGGGGGCCCTCTACCATCAAATTGGCACACGAATCATTAATTCCTTATAATTTCTTCAGATCATGCATCAAAGTTTTAGTTCTTTCATTAAAGGAAAAACGCTCAGAAAACAGAGTAACACAGTCTTTGAGAACTAACAACAAAACATCAACTAGCTAACTATCTCTCGGTTCACCGAGTTATTCTTATAAGAAAATACATAATTGTAATTGAGTAGAAATAGGCATAAGTGTCTTTTTCAATCAAAATCTAATTAGAACTCCTGTTGAGGACTCTTACTTTGCTGAAGACATCTGCAGAGTCCTTGTCCTTGTAGAAGTCTACTTCTTAGTTTTGGCTTCCTCCACGTGCATAACCACTTGCAGATTTTTGCTCAACCTTCGTAGAGGGCAAGGAATGATGTAGGAGAGTTCCGAAATTCAACCATATGCGTTTTTACTTTAAATTACACCTGTAACCTGTGTTAACATAAATATGGCTGCGGAATATGCGACTAGCTGCAGAATGGATGCATTTTGTAGCTAAGTCTGAACAAAAATCACTACGACAACAAAACCACAAAAGTATAATAAGTCAGTGATTGCATGCATTCTTAAAGTGACTTTAATCATTCCTATTGATCTTTTAAGCCTATAACTGATAAAGGACAAATGGAATGAAGTGAAATTTGGTGAAAGAAAAGGACATCTTTGGGGCTCAACATACCCCCACTGCAAAGCTTTTGCATGTCCTCATGCAATCAATCCATGTATTCTGAAACTTCTGATAGGACATCTAACTTCCTTTTTCTGCTTTTCTTGGTGTTCAATGGCATCCTAGGCTTCCTTATGACCAATTTGAACCTCAGATTTATAAGTGCCCTACTCAAATTTTTGTTTTTCTTCTTTAGCTTCTCACTAGCCTTGTACAATTTTTCCATTTGCAGAGAGAGAGTTGTGTTCATGTTACTTTTCAACTTGACTTGTTCCCTTAAAATTTCATTTTCATTTTTTATATGCCTATTAAGTACTTCCAATTCATATTTATCTCTTCTCAACACTTCAATTGAAGATTCTTGTGGGCTAGGAGTTCTTCCTCTGTTTTCTGAGGCTCTCTTTTCTAATGACTCAACATAGTTATAGATTTGTTGTTGGGCTGGGTCTACCTCCATTGTTCATCTATCAAGATCTTCTTCGTACTGGTACTCAGGAGATCTGTCAGTTGGTGTCTCTTCATCTTCAATGTCTATGATTCTTGTTTGCTTAACTCTTTTTTTCTTCAATATGCCTCTAAGCCTATGGCTTATTTTTAGTTTAGATGGTCCCTCACCTCTCTCCTTAGCATATTTTCTTATTATCTTTTCCTTTTTAAGTTGTTTCTTGATTTCAGCCAATTTTTCAGAGATAATCTCCTCACTGTCTTCTTGTATGGATTTACCAGTTTTAAGATCAACAGATTTGGAAATTTTTCCTCTCCTGCTTCTTCTTACAAGTTTTCCTTCAGATGGAGTTTCTTTAGGTTCTTCAAAATGATTCCTCAAGAGGAACTCATCCCAACTATCTCCCACCTTTTTCAAATGATGCTCAATTAGGATTTTAACTAGGCCATGGTGATACAAGGTGGTTTCTAAGAATTGAACCCTTTTTTGGACATTAGAAGCCATCCTCTTTAGGCTATGGAGTAAGAAAAAGGGTAAATTGATTTCTTCATCTAGAAAATGCATCATAAGTCGAACGTGATAAACATATAGGGTGCCAAACCTTCCCTCACAAGTTATAAACTTTTGCAGAATTAGCAACATATTTCGCCATTTATTCTTTAAGGCTGAACTAGGAATGCCTTTCTTAAAAACTGAGATATCCATACCTGGTGTTTTTAGCATCTGCCTCCATGCTTCATTGTGAAATTCCTTGTGTTTGAACCATCGTTCACCTTGCCTTGGTAACTCTGTTGTTTCTACTATAAAGGATTCTGTGATAATGAACTTGACATCACCTATTTCAACTTCTGACCCGTTGAATGACCAGGAAAATGACTTGGTGACCTCCTTATGAAATCCATTGAACTTCTCCAAAAACTGTAGCCATCCAACCTGCTGTAACATTTCTCTAATTTGTGGGTAACCTTCTAGATATTTGGTTCTAACTGGTTTAGACCTTACAATGAGTCCCATGGCTTCTTTTCTCAATCTTCAATTTACTGCTCCGTTACTGATCTCCTATTCAAGGTAAAAATGGCTGTAAAGGGTTGTTTTCACCCCAAAGATAACTTCTCTGTTTCTACAAACAAGAATTGGCTACGGGAAAAATGACATGAAGTGGATATGGAATGAGTGAAATACGGTGAGGGTAAATCACACGAATAAATGAGTTTGAGAGTTGTCATGGAGTAAAAGACCGCGGAGAAATCCCATGAGGATTTCAAAATCATCACTGAATATTTTGGGTTAGTGACGTGACCTAATAGGTCACTTCAAGTACTAACCGTTAATTTTCAATAAATGATGATTTGATATGGCGGAATGGAAGGGATTTGTCCAAGGATTTTATGATAGGCTTGATCAATACGAATAATAAAAATCACTTTATGAAACATACATATGACTTAACCATACTATAACTTTCATAATCTGTTATCATAATAATTTCACAATATTACCTTAGCCCTTCTTTTGATTTTTGTTGTTTTAATATGCTTTGTCTTCCTTTGAAAATCATTGATCTTTCAGTCTTCATAATCCATTTGATTTTTCTTGTTGAAATAGGTGTGCAGGATCAATTTGCTGCTGAACAAGTGATTGCTGGATAGTTGCTTGCAGGATATCTAGCTGCAGAATGTCTGGCTACAGAATGTCTGGCTGCGGAATGTCTGGCTGCAGAATATCTAGCTGCAGAATATACCTGTAAAAGCTTTGAGATATGGAATGAAATGATTTACATGGAGGGAATGTAGTGTGAAATGAAATAAAATGGATCATGAAATACAGTGGAATGAAGCATGAGTGAAGTGAACTATGATGGAATGAAATGGATCATAAATGTGAAGTGGAATGAAATATGAAAAGTGGCTTGCAACTTATGATATGTAATACTCATTTGCAGAAAAAAAAATCAATTTTGAAAATTTGAAATGAAAATGAGATGGACCATGAAATGGAGTGAATGAAGTATGGATGAATGGAGTGAATGAAATATGAATGAATTGAGATATGATGGAGTGAAATCGATCATAAATTTGGAGTGGAATGAAATATGAAAAGTGAGCCTGCACTTATGATTTTATGATAGTTGCTTGTAGGAAAAAAACAATTTTGAAAAGCTAAAGTGTCAGAAGGATTCTAATTTTCACTTTATATTTTCTGTATAAACATGCTATTCAATGATTATTTTTCATGTTTATACTTTTATTTTTATTTTATTTTTTTTCATGCATCTAATTTCAGAAAATACAATTAAGTTGATGAAGAAGAAGGATTCTTCTTCATTAATTTCACATCACTGTTCTCTTGGAATCTCTTCACAAATTCTTCTCTTGAAAGTGGCTTATGATACAGTTTCAATCTATGACCATTTACAAGAAAAGTGACCCCATCTTCATCTATTGTCCTGATTTTTATTGCTCCATTGTCAAAAAAAATCACAATTTTGTATGGCCCAAGCCAATGTGTTTGGAATTTACCTTGAAAATCTTTGAACTTTGAATCAAACAAGAGGGCCTAGTCACCTTCTTTGAATTTCTTTTCCTTAATGTACTTATCATGCCATCTAGTCCTTTGTTGTTGGACTATATTTGTTCTCTGGACTGCATCCTGTCTGATCTCATCCAATTCATTAATCTGCTCCAATCTATGCTTTTGTGCTTCTGTTAGATCAAGTCCTAGCTGGACTTCCATTTTAAAAGTTTGAATCTGAAACTCTATGGGAAACAAGACTTGTTTTCCATAAACAAGTTCATAAGGAGTATGACCTGTTGTGCTTCTCCATGTAGTTCTATAGGCCCACAAGGCTTCAGGAAGCCTGTCTTCCCAATCTCTTCTATGTAAATGAACAGTTTTTGTTAGGATCCCTTCAATGACCTTATTAGTAGATTCCACTTGACCATTTGCTTGTGGATGATAGGGAGTAGATTTTCTGTGTCTAATTTTGTACCTCTCCACCATTTTTTCCACTAGCCTTGATGTAAATTGAGCTCTTTGATCTGTAAAAATTTCTCTTGGGACACCAAAACGAGTAAAAATATCCTCAAAAAGAAAATTAACTACAGATGCTTTAGTAGCAGAAAGTAATGGCTTGGCCTCTACCCATTTGGTAACATAATCAGTGAAAACTAATATATATTTCTTTTGTCTTGATGGAGAACTAATAGGTCTTATAAAATATAAAGCCCATTTCTCAAAAGGTTCAATATGTGCCTGAGGCTGCAATGGCATCTCACTTGAAGGAGAAGGTTTCCCTACCCTTTGGCAGTTGTCACACCTTTTGACATACTCTTTAGCATCTTTAAAAATGGATGGCCAATAGCATCCTAAATGAAGGATATTATAAGCTATCCTTTTATCAGCAAAGTGTCCACCACAAGGTTCATCATGACATGCCTTGAGGATCTCAGGCATCTCATCTTCTCGAACACATCTCCTAATGATAAATTCTGGACCTGTTTTGTATAACTCATTAGTAACCCACGAATATTTTTCACTGTCATAAATGATATTTCTTTTATCTCTTGCATTCATTATTGAAGGAAATTTCCCTGAAACTAAATAATTAGCAATGTCAGCAAACCAAGGAGTTTGAGTAGAAACTGTAAAAAGATATTCATCAGGGAATTAATCTTCAACTGGAGTATTGTCTTTAATGTTTTGGAGTCTAGATAGGAAATCAGCTACTGTGTTTTTTTTCCCAGGCCTATCTAGAATGGTAATGTTGAATTCCTGTAAAAGCAATAACCATCTTATGACTCTGCCATTGGTAATTGATTTGTTCATTAAATATTTAATTGCAGAGTGATCTGTGTGAACAAAAGTTTCATAGCCTGTTATATAGTGTCTGAATTTATTTATGGCATGAACAATAGCTAAGAACTCTTTTTTAGTTATAGTATAATTTAACTCTGAAGGAGTCAAATTTTTACTTGTATGGTAGATGGCATAAGGAATCAGGTATTTTTGTCCCAATACTGCTCCTAAAGCTGTATCCGAGGCATCTGTTGAAATATGAAAAGGTAATTTCCAGTTAGGTCCCCTTAAAATAGGTGCTTTAGATATTTTTGTTTTCAGGGTCTCAAAGGCTAACTGGCAATTAGAATTCCACTTGAACTCACAGTCCTTGGTAAGTAATTTGAAAAGTGGAGATGCTATCTTGGTGAAGTTTTCTATAAACCTTCGATAATATCCTGTAAATCCTAGAAAACTCCTAACATCTTTTTGACAACTTGGAATAGATAAGTTAGAGATGAATTCAACTTCTGACTCATCAACTCTAATCCCATCCCCTGAAATGTGATGCCCCAAAACAATTCCTTTAGTAAACATCATAAAACACTTCTCATGACTTAGTGAAAGATTTGTTTCTTTACATCTCTTTAAAAAAATTTCCAAGTTTGCTAAGGCTTATTCAAATGTGTTTCCATAGACTGTGAAATCATCCATATATACCTCTACACAATCATGTATTAGATCTGAAAAGATTCCTAGTACCGCCCTTTGAAATGTTGCAGGTGCATTGCATAGTCCAAATGGCAATACTCGGTAAGCATAGGTACCCCAAGGATAGGTAAACGTGGTTTTGTCTTGAACTTCAAGTGCTAATTGAATTTGATTATAACCACTAAACCCATCTAAAAATGAGAAGTAATTTTTGCCAGCTAATGTATCTAACACCTGGTCTATGAAAGGTAGGGGAAAATGATCTTTAAGAGTAGTTTTGTTTAATTCCCGGTAGTCAATACATACCCTCCATTTACAATTTTTCTTTGGCACAATTACCAAAGGATAAACCCATTGACTATCTAAAATGGGATAGATAAAGTTGACAGTTAACAATTTCTGCAATTCTTATTTAACAATCTCCCTAAGATTTGGATTCATCCGTCTCTGAGGTTGTCTGATTGGTTTACAATTTTCCTCTATGTAGATGTGATGAGTGCAAGTCTTAGGGTTTATCCCTTTCATATCAGTGTACTCCCATGCTTATGTAGAAGAATGTCTCTGTAATATCTTGACTAGCTTTTCTTGTTGAGATTCCTCTAGGTTCTTGTTTATGTTTAAAGTTTTACCTGGAAATATCTCAATTTTAGAGTTGGCAGATTTATCCATGGAGTAAAGAGACATCTGTCTTGATGATAAAAACTCAATGTTGGATTCTTCTTGAAATTGTTCATGTTTTTATTCCGAAGAGGATTCAAAATTTTCTAAGGTATTTAGAATCTGGCTATCTTCACTAATTTCTGAAATTGTGAAGAGAGATTGTATGTCTTCTTCATCCTCAATCCATTTAGTATCATCTAATTCTGTAATTGTTTTTGCTGGAGGATACAAGGTAATTTTTTTTGTTGAACTACCATAAGAGATGTACATATCACCGGATCTACAGCTAATGAAAGCATCAACTATAGCTAACCAAGGTCTTCCTAATATAATAGGATGCCCTCCTAGATTATTCTTAGGAGTTAGGATCATAAAATCCATATGATACTCCCAATAATCTAGGGACACTGGAATGTCTTCTATTACCCCATCAGGTTTGATCACAGATTTGTCTGCTAATTGTAATAATGTGGGTATAAAAAGAAGATTAGGAAGCTTCAGTTTATCTATGATTTGTCTACTCATGATATTGATTGCTGCTCCTAAATCAATAAGTGTGTTTTGGATCTCAGTTCCATTGATGTGTATTTTAACAACTGGATTTCCTGGGTCTAGATACTTTGGAATGGAAATCTTACCCATCATGATATCTCCTTTTTTTCCTGCCAGTTGAATTTTCTTTGTCTCTTTGATTCTTTTTCCTGTTTTTTTCATGCTCAACTCCTTTATTGTTTTTGCTAAAACTGGAATTTCCTTGATAGCTTGTAATAATGGGATCTTATTACAAACATTCCTCAGCTCATCTAGGAAACCATAATTAGGCACCATAATTTGTTTTTCTACACCCCTATCAATTTGTAATCTTTCTGGAAAGGGAGGTGTAGAGATGGATGTTGATGGCTGCTCTAATATAGGAGTTGGAATTATTGGTTCTTTTTGTTTTGATTTTTCAATATTTGGGTCTTGAAAAGGTGTGCTCTCTTCAAGACTTTTATTTACCCGTAGAGAATCTTCCTCAAAGTTGTTTTGCTCTTGTATGATTACAGAAGGTTTCTTCTTTTCAAGTATTCTTCCAGACCTAATTTGAACATCATTAAGGTCTAAAGGAGTAATAAAATAGGTTGGGAACTGTTGGCCTTCTATTATGTATGTGTTATGAGGATTTTTATTGTTGGATTTTGGTATGGGTTGGGTAGGTAACTAATTTTTTTTCTAAGGAAATGGTAATGGAAGTGGTGGATTTTGAGGATTTTGTTGAGGAGGGAAATGTGGATATGGTGGATAGGATGGTGGATATTAATAGTACTGAGAGTATCTTCCATATGGATTTTGTGCTCCTTGTGCCCAAGTTTGAGATTGATTTTGGAATTGGGGCCAAGGTTGCTGCCAAGAATTTTAATTTGGTGGGGGTTGATTATACAGTTGATCATGGAATCCTTGTGTTTGAGGTCCTTGCCAAGGCCTCTTAGAGACAAAATTGAGAGATTATGTGGAATTTGTAGGGGTTTCTTCTTGAAAGACAGCTTTAACACCAGGAAGTGAAGGAAAACTCTTGGTCTCATGTTTTTCTGAACAAATTACACAAGTCTCTACTACTTTTGCATCCAAAGGGCACTCTCTCAAGGCATGCTTCTTTCTACATTTGGGACAAAAGATTGCTAAGGCATCATATTCAGATTTTTTCTTTTTTGTAACTTAAGGGTGTCTATTTGTTCACTAAGACTCCCTAAAATGTCAGATTTGAATTCATCAAGCATATGTCCTATTTCTGCCCTACTTACTGTCCCATAAGCAGACTTACTTGCCCTTGCAAGAGCAAGGTCTCTTGGTCCTTTTACAGTTTTAGATTTCCCTCTCGAAAGGTTAATACATAATTAAGCTATTTCAGGTAATGTGAGCTGAGATATATCCCCTTTTCCCATCATATTAAGGATATCTAGCCATTCATCCCTAATTGTCTTCAACAAAAGAGCTTTCAAAGTATCTTGGTCTAAGTTTTCCATTTTTTCTCTTTTGATGTTATAGTTAAACCTCTCCAACAAATCTTCCATATTTTCATCCTCTTTTTGTAGAATTTTAAACACTTCCTCCTTTATGGTTGACTGGCATACATTAATCCAAATAACTCTCTAGAAATGCATGTTTCATGTCTTCCCATGTCCTAATAGAATTGTTGATCAAACTCATAAACCATTTTAATGCTGCTCCTTTCAATGTTGAAGGGAATAGTTTAATTTTTTGGGCATATTGTAAGTAATCATAGGTTCTACATAGGACTTCAAATTCAAATAGGAAGGTTTCAGGATCTTCACTTTTGAGTCCATAAAAGTTTGGAAGGACAGATGGTGAAATATTTTTCATAGTTGCATTAGTTTCTTCATCTACTATAGGAAACCCAAAAGAGCTTCCCATTTCCCTTCTACCTCTTCCTCTGCCACCTTCTTCACCTCTACCTCCTTCTCCTCTACCTCTACCTCTACCCCCTCCAAATAGTGTATGTTCTCCATTAAAGACTCCTCCTCCTCCTTCTTCTTCCATGGTTGATTCTCCTGTGGAAGTGGAAAAGTTTATGTCTCTAGCAGGGGTCCTTGAATCTTCTTCTAAGAAAAGTTCAGTGGATGAAGTGGAAGGTCTTTCTGATGGAATATCTGATCTTAAGTCTTCTGGAATTCTATGATCAGTAAAGTATGGGATGTGGGTTTGAGTTGGAGGTGTGCTGCCTCTTGGTCTTGGTGCAACAAGTGGGGTTCTAGGAATAAAGCTTCTACTTCTTATGAATCTACCCCTTGAGTCTCTTTCTCTACACATATCATTGTTTTTGGGAGGTAAGAAACAAGGCTACCTAGTTACACTTCCCCGGCAACGGCGCCAAAATGTCTACTCAAATTAGTGTTCCTAAATTGATGTCATAAATTTTCAACCAAGGCTAGTAAACTGTTGAAGTGAAGTGGACTATATGTGCCTAGGTATCTTCTTCCTACTTCGTTGTTCTTAGTGTTTTTCTAATGTTTTTGGTTTTGTGTTTTTATGCTAAGAGGAAAATAAATAAATTTTTGGCAAAGAGAAGTTATTGATCACACTAAAACAGAACAAAATCTACTCTAAACTGTGTATGGCACCTAAGAACAGAAAATGCTAATCCATAGATTGTAAAGCTTGACAATAAAAGTAAATCATAACATTAACTCAGTCCAATTCATTTCATTAGAGGTATGTTGGAACAACTTGAGAAAAGGATAAGTTTGATGTAATGAAGTTCTCTTTAGTAAACAACAACTTAAAATATCACAGAGAAAATCTCACCCATTGTTAGAAATTTGTTGGAACATTTTGAGAAAAGATTATCTGCAACATAGTAAGGAACCCTATACTAAAATAACTAATGACACTATAATTAACCCATTCTGCAACTCAAAATGTTACTATCAAGCCTCATTCAAGGATTAGAGATCTCTTGGAATAACTTTGGAAAAAGGTTGTTTGTAAAATTATGAGAATTTGCAGAACAATCAAGAACCCAAAATGATATAACTAATTCTTGTCCATATGATAATGATGTGTTAGAAGAGACTAAAAACAAGAGAAGCTTGTAAAATAATGAGGGTCTCTTAAGTCTAATTATCAGGACTAAAATGCAATTAACTTTTAAAACTTGAAATACAATGAACAAAACTGAACTAAAATGCAATTAACCTCCGAAATACTACAGCTCTATCTCATTCACGTGTTAGTGATATATTGGAACAATTCATGAGAACAGGATTGACTGTACTATTCGATGCAAGTAAACATAAAACATGATGCTCAGAAAACTGCCTAGATTAAGAATAAACAAAGTTAAAAATCACTTATCTAGAAAATATGCACAAAGCCTTTCAGACAGTAGGGGCCCTCTACCATCAGATTGGCACACGAATCCTTAACTCCTTAGAATTTCTTCAGATCATGCATCAAAGTTGTTCTTCTTTCATTTAAGGAAAAACGCTCAGAAAACAGAGTAACACAGTCTTTGAGAACTAACAACAAAACATCAACTAGCTAACTGTCTCTCGGTTCACCGAGTTATTCTTATAAGCAAATACATAACTGTAATTGAGTAGAAATAGGAATAGGTGTCTTTTTCAATCAAAATCAAATTAGAACTCCTGTTGAGGACTCGTACTTTGCTGAAGACATCTATAGAGTCCTTGTCCTTGTAGAAGTCTACTTCTTAGTTTTTGCTTCCTCCACGTGCATAACCACTTTCGGATTTTTGCTCAACCTTCGTAGAGGGCAAGGAATGATGTAGGAGAGTTCTGGAATTCAACCATATGTGTTTTTCCTTTAAATGACACCTGTAACCTGTGTGAACATAAAGATGGCTACGGAATATGCGACTAGCTGCAGAATGGCTGCATTCTGTAGCTAAGTCTGATAAAAAATCACTACGACAACAAAACCATAAAATTATAATAAGTCAGTCATTGCATGCATTCTTAAATTGAATTTAATTATTCCTATTGATCTTTTATTCCTATAACTGATAAAGGACAAATGGAATGAAGTGAAATTTGGTGAAAGGAAAGGACATCTTTGGGGCTCAATAGTAACCACTTGACCCATTGTGTTTGTTTATCAGATACAAAACAATGAAGATATCCTTCCAAACACTTATTTACTATCTCAGTTTGACCATCAAATTGAGGATGATAATATGAGCTATGAGCTAATTGAGTACCCAAACAAGAAAATAACTCCGTCCAAAAATTTCCAATAAAAATGGGACCTCTGTCACTCACAATAACCCTTGGGTTTCCTTGTAGCTTTTGAATTGTGTCCATAAATGTAGTAGAAACTATACTTGCTTTAAATGTATGAGATAATTCACAAAAGTGTGCATACTTGGTAAGTCTATCAACTACCACCATGATGACACTCTTTCCTTCGGACTTAGGTAAACCTGTGATAAAATCCATTGAAAGCTCCTCCCAACATTGACTTGGAATGGATAAAGGTTGTAGAAGTCCTGGGGTCTTAATTGTTTCCACTTTATTCTGCTGGAAAACCAAAAATTCCACCACAAACTTTTGAATATAATATTTAAGGCCATCCCAAAAAAATTCTTTATTCACTCTGTGGTAAGTTTTTAAAAATCACGAGTGTCCTCCTAAGGGAGAGGTGTGCAATTCCAAAAGAATCTTTTGTTTTAGTTGGGAATTCTTACAAAGATATAAGCGATCTTTGTACCATAAGGAATCAAATTTCCAACTAAATATATCAGATGTACTAAGATCTTGTTGCAACTTTTGAATGTGTGTCCACACTTCTTCATCATTCTTCCATTCATCCCTTTCTTCGGTTATCTGATACGCTGGATAATATAAATGGCACAAAGCAATGCTTCCACCTCTTAATCCTTTCTTGAAACTGCATCTGCAACAAATTTAGCTTCCTTTTTTTGTAGATGATTTGAAAGTCATAACCCAACATCTTTGTGACCAATTTTTGCTGCCGTTCTGAACATAGTCTTTGTTCCAAAAAGTATTTAAGACTATCAAGATCGGTTTTTACTGTGAAGTATCTTCCTATTAGGTAAGGTCGCAATTTCTTTAGTGCATGTAGTATTTCCAACATTCCCTTCTCATAAATAGCTTTCAGTAAATATTTTCCTTTGATTGGATGACTTCCAAAAGAAATAGGTCTTCCTTCTTGCATTAAAACAACACCAATTCCATTTTTTGGGGCATCACATTCCACGATAAAGGTTTTTGTGAAGTCTGGCGTAGCTAAGACCGGTGCATGGCACATTGCCTCCTTAAGACGTTCAAGGGCCTTAGTTGCTTCAGGAGTCCATGAAAATGCATCTTTCTTCAATAATGTTGTTAGAGGTGCTGATATTCTCCCATAATTCTTAACAAACTTGCGATAATACCCTGTTAACCAGAGAAATCCTCGCAACTGCTTTATGTTTGTGGGGACTTTCCATTCCTTAATGACTTTAATTTTGTTAGGGTCTACCTTAACACCCTCGTGAGATACAATATGACCCAGATATTCCACCTCTTGTACTCCAAAGAAACATTTGGATGTTTTTGTATATAATTGTTTCTCCTGCAATAGTTTAAGCACCCTGTCGACATGTTGAACATGATCCTTCCAAGACCTGTTGTAGATTAGTATATCATCAAAAAATACTATCACAAATTTTCTAAGGAAGGGTTTGAAAATGGAATTCATCAACCCTTGAAATGTAGAAGGTGCATTGGTAAGGCCAAAAGGCATGACCAAAAATTCATAATGATCCTCATGAATTCAAAATGTTGTTTTTGGAATATCTTCAGTCTTCATTCTAATTTGATGATATTCTGAATGAAGATCCAACTTGGTAAAATAAATGGCTTCATGTAATTCATCCAATAATTCATCAATCACAGGAATGGGAAATTTATCTTTAATGGTGAGCTTATTGAGCTCGCTATAATCTAGACACATGCGCCATCATCCATCCTTCTTGTGTACCAATACTACAGGAGCAGAGAAAGAACTTTGACTAGGTTGAATTATACCCGCCTCTAACATTTATTCAATCATATGTTCAATTTCACTCTTTTGGACATAAGGATATCTATAAGGCCTGATGTTTCAAGGAAAACTTCTTGGAATCAAATTAATAGCATGATCATGATCACGAATAGGTGGGAGTCCTTTGCAAGTTTCAAACACCTTGGAATGATTGTCCAAGACTTTTGGGAGATTTGCAGAAATAGATGATTTTGATATTGGAACTTCTAGTGAGCATAATTTTGAAATTATGCCTCGTTGTTCTTTCTTTAAAAGCTTTTTCATGACATTAGAGCTTATTGTATTTCTCGGCTTCCCTATAATACCCCGTAATTCGACTTCCTTTCCTTCTGAAAAAAAATTCAAGAAAAGTTCTTGAAAATTAAAAGCTACCGTCCCCAAAGGTTGTAACCATTGTACTCCTAGTACAACATCAACACCTCCCATTGGAATGGAAAGCACTGGAATATTCAATACATATTCCCCCATGGTTAGCTTGATATTATGGAATTTTCCAGAGAGATTTATAGTTCCTCAATTTGCAACCATCACTTGATATTCTGGTACTGGGTATAGGAAGCAATTCAATTCCTTGGCTACCTTACAATGAATAAAATTATGGGTACTACCCAAATCAATCAACACTATTACCTTTTCCTTCTTGATATGTCCTTCTATCTTGAGAGTTTGAGGAGTGGTAATTCCCGCCAATGCATTACACGATATGGTCGGACTCATTTCTTCCTCTTCTAGGGTTGGTTCCTGGTGTATATCCTCTTCTTTTGAAGATTCTTTTTCATTTTCTTCTTCCTCTTCACAATCTATGTAAAATAATTTCTTCTCAGCACACTTATGACCTTTAGTGTATTTGCTATCACAGCTGTAGCAAAGCCCGTTTTATCTTTTTTCTTCCAATTGTTGTGGTGTCAACCTTGTAGGTTGTGGAAATATAGAATTGAGTGGTAGGCTTCGTTGTCACCATAATTTTACATTCAATTTTTCTTGCCAACCTGTTGTAGTCGCTACAACACCACCCAAAATTTTGGGTATATTTAAAATTTTGGGTTCCCCCTCTGTTCGCTTAGGCGTTAAAGTATTTCACCTGACCTGCAGTCAGTGACATTTCACCGACCTATCCCCAACCCCTCATGAGCTTTCTCACCATCATGATCAGATGATGTTGCTGCAATCACGCCATATGTGGGAGGGATCATCCAGCATACGCTCGAACACTCTTACCACAGTCGCGCCATGTGTAATGAGATTGCCATGCATACATTTGAGGGGAAACCTTGTTGTGTTTTGATGATTAAAGGCCCCCTCGCCATGGGTCATTAAGCATGTTGACTGAATACGTATTTTAAGCTCGTTAATCTTATATGTTTTATCTTGGGACACCATTATCAAAGAATAATTGTGAGGTCGTAACGTTCCACACAGGTCGACCCCACGGGTGACAAACTCCGCAGTCGTGTCACGACATCAAGGGAAATAAAATTGACCTCAACGACGAGGCCAAAGTTGCGAGACAGGGGAGGAGGAGAAGCAAGTGACCAGTACTGTTAAAAGGAGGATGGTGTGATACATGTTGAGCAGAGAAGGAGCCTTTATTTCATTGATGCAAAAGTTTTTCTTCACTAGTGCATACCAGGTACTTAGAAATGACCCATTTGGAAATGTTCGTACCAGATGCCATCTCGCATAAACCAGAAGTGTTTTCTATGATCTAAGATTACGTGAGGACCGGATGGAGTATTTTCTGAAGAAGTTTGAACATCCTGCACAATGTCAGCTCCATGTCGATCTCTGCACACAAAGAAATATATTTCACTACTTCGACAAGTCTAGCCTGAAGTATAGCCTGGTGAACAAAGTGGACTCAGAAGATTTCCCTAGAGAACGACGATCTCATTCAAGGCTTTTCCGTGCCGAGATGCGGTGTGAAAGCACACATGCTGATGGTGGAAAGACAATTTCACAGCTAAAAGGGTTTTTCTATTTTCCGCAGTTGAATGAAATGGTTCACAGGTTCAAAATGCGTCATGATAAGTATGTGAAGGGTCATCACTGTCAATTTGGTGATTAAGTTTGGATTTTCTTCTTTCAGTGCCTCATCATCCATAAAAGTACAGAGGTAGGTTTGTTGGTGAGATTTAGGCTTGATTGTTCAGGCAATTGGTGCATTAATAGTGTTGGCACAATTTCGAATATCCAAACGCACCTTTGAGAAGCAATTATTGTTAAATCCAAACTACACGGTGGGTGAAAAATTTATGGTTTTATACAATTAAACCAAGGCAAAATCATATGGGTTCAAAGCCATAAGAGATCGCAGAGCAAAACTATGTGAAGACATTATAAGTTGGTGCACGTTCAATGGGCAAAGGGCATGTTGCATTGTTAAGACAAGGCGCAAACAATGTAGTTTCCAAACCATATAAAACAAGCGTTGAAGCTTTATGATTGAGACACGGATCCTGAACCATATGAAGACACATTTCAAATGGGCTTAAATATTTCTTGACGGGCTTTCAACCTACGGTAAAGTTTTGGAGCAGATATATGTATATTCAGTGGTCCAAAGTGGTGTTTCCACATGGCTCCATGCGATCACTACGATTGAACGTTCAATTTTTTAAGTTGCATGGAGCCAAACGTAAGAGTTTATATGTATACGTGGCAGTCAAACCTTTCAACCAAAGCGTGGAGAAGAACTACATCGACACATGCAAATGGATGTAAGCTTTACGGTGATGGAGTTTCAAACTAAGGTGAAACATTTAGAGCGGATGTATATATAATGGCCAAAATTCACAAAGCACAACCTTATGACAGACCTACGACGACGATGATATAACAATCATCGAACGGTTAGAATCCAAAGAAACGCAGAACAAATGAAGACATCTCAAGTGAACGCAGTTTTCAACCTTTGGTAAAATGTTTGGAATAGATATGTATATGGTGGTCAAGAGGTCGTGTTTAAACGTGGATCGAAATATTATGATAAACCTACAGCGTAACTACTATCTAACTTTGGTGTTGTTTACATTCAAAGCAGAGCGGAGTTGTAAAAGTTCGATAACCCATAGCCATACGTTGTCAACGATGCAAAGCTACAACTTTGCTGGAGGGGGTTACAAAATGCACCGTTGTAAAATCTTTTTCTAATCAGAGAACGTGGATTTTGTGGTGATTATGTGCTGTAATCAACGCCATTTGAGCAACGTATCCTATTCTGCATTCGGAAATCGTGGGTTTTGTTACAAGCCACTGGATATTAGCTGTGTGTCGTTTGTTCACTTTCTGACACTGGAGAAGATGTTCATTGAAACGCATGGTAGTTGTGCGGTCTGCATGGAGGGCACATAGGTACCCAAATCATAGCAGAGGCGTTATCAATGCTGGTGGCTCAAGGATCATTGTAACCAACGTTTAAAACGAAGCATGAGCTGATCTTCGCAGATTTTTTCATTTCGAACATGGCTTTGTTTGGCTACATATCGAAGGAGCGTGAATTGCATTGCAAAAGAGCAAGGCTACATGAATCGAGCTGTCAGACATGGCTCCTCAGACAAGTCGCAGTCCAAGTCCTCTTTTCATCATCCAAAATGAAAGAACGCGACTCCATCAAAGTCACGCGACCCCTTTGAGTCACTGAGTCGCAGATCCATGGAACCAATAAAGGATGCAACATGGTGATAGCCGCGACCTGCAATTTGTGGAGAATGAAGTCATGCGACCCTTTGAGTCGCTGGGTCGCAGATCCATGTAGCCAAAAAAAATGCGACTTGGTGTTAGCCGCGACCTGCGACTTGTGGAGAATGAATTCGTGCGACCCTTTGAGTCGCTGGGTCACAGATCCATGGAGCCAAACAAGGATGCGACTTGGTGATAGCAGCAACCTACGACTTGTGAAGAATGAAGTTGCGCGACCCTTTGAGTCGCTGGGTCGTAGATCCATGCAGCCAAACAAAAACGCGACTTGGTGGTAATGGTGACCATGCGACCTATGAATCTCCTGCGTTGCGTGAGTTTTTCAAATGATGTTGTGGATAAGTGGCATGGTGAGCAACATCCTTTTAGATCCCAGACATGAAACAAGAAGAGCGGTGAGTTGGGACAGAAATTGTTCTCGCATGGGTGATATGGGCTTGCATACGTTGCTTCTATGCCAGTTTTAGCGCCCGCTCGATCAAAAACAAGTTTACAAGAATAACTAAGGGCTCCTTGGCGTGTTGATGGCTATCTTGGTCATAAAGGGAGCTGTCAAAGATGTAGTAAATGAATTTTCCATGCCCAAGAATGAGAATCTCAGCGTTGATCGATTTAAATATCCATGGCGCTTTCCAAATATACTTTTGGGATGGTTTGCAGATAATACAAAATTGGTAAATTTACATTTGGATCTGCACTCCAGACCCAGTCCACAACGATACCAATCTACATTTCAGTTATTTGAAAGAAAATGGCACAAGCCATTCTCCTCGATGACTTAGTAGCACAATACTTGACCACACAGGGGTCTATGTTATTATTTTATCTCTTGCAAATTGAATAAAATGCCCTTAGCATTATTATTATTGCATCATGAAAACATGTAACCTGTGTTATTTTATTGCAGGAAGAACCTTTCTGTTTGCACACAAGAGCCAAGGTTTTCCCCAGTAAACAAGGGGACCTTTTCAAAACAAGTAGATGTTGGCGAACATCCAAAGAACTCACGTTAATTTCAAAGGCACCTGGCTCCGTCCACCGAAAGGAGGCCACAAGTCGCTGATATGCCCAAGGTCGCAGGTCGCATATCTGTCGAGGTCGCAGGTCGCAAATGGTGCAAGACCGCAAATCCAAGGAGGTCGCGAGGTTGCAAATCCAAGGAGGTCGCGAGGTCGCAAATTCAAGGAGGTCACAGGTCGTAGATTTTCTTGAGGTCACAGGTCACGAATTGCCCGAGGTCGTAAGTCGCAGAGGTCGTCGGGTCGCCAAGTTTCATCCCCTAAAAAATGCCCGACGGCGCGACCCAGCGACCCAGTGACCAAGTCGCAAGGTCGCAAAACCCAGTCAAGTCATAGGTCGCAGAATAGACTGGGTCGCAAGGTAGCCCAATGGTCAGGAAGATGAAAAGTCAAGGAAGCCTGAAGGGCAGGTTTTGTATTATAAATACTCCTTCGGGAGCTTGTAAATAGGATATTTTGTTTGGGACTCGAGCTGAGTATATTGTATTACCAGAGGATTATACATTTAAGCATTAATACAAGCATTTTGAAAAATTCCTTTGTGGATCTGGTGTTGTCTTATGTATGAGCACTGTTGAGTATTATTTTTCAGTTTCTGAACATCTTTAGATTAAGGGAACTGCATCTTCAATTCACATCACAGTTGCATAACAGTTTGTTGAGTATGTTAACGGTGGCTGAGTTTATTTCACTTTCTTAACAAACGCTGATGGCTTTGTTTATTGGCATTTGTGTTACTATTTAAAACTTTTAGGAAGTGAAAGGCATTCTTGCCATGAGGAATTGTTTCCTTTGTGGTCAAAACAGTTTACAAGTGTGACCCCAATGAAGTGTTTTTAACAACACTTCCTTCGATCTTCATGCTTTATTATTTCCTCTTGCTACTCATAGTGTCGCATGTACATTTAATGCATCAATCATATGTCTTGTATCAGTCGATTAGGTGTGTATCCACTATTTTATAGAGTTCAAGCGATACCCTGAGCAAAGGAGAAATTAGTGGTAGCCGGACCCACACCCCAGACGGGATCCCTAGTCCAAATGGTTCAAGGTCTAATTGGGACCTTTTACCGGGGATATCCCCTGCTGTTGGTCAGACAGATTTTCCCGTCAACACAACCTGAATGCCTTCTCCAATGAATCAGGTTCCAAAACGCGAACTTCGTGTTGGATGTTATCCTTTAAAGTACCTATGAAGAGATCAATCATGTGTTCCTCTGGAATATTAGTTACCCTTATATTCAATTTTTGGAAGTCCTCAATGTGCTCCCCCATTGAACACTTTTGTTTGAGATTTATCAATTGGCTAAAGAAAGTGTTGCTCTTTGTATCCTCATAATGTGCTATCATTTCCTCCGTAAAAATTGACCAAGTGACAATTTTTTTACGAGAGAAAAGCCATCGATACCATACAAATGTATTTTGTTCTAAATGTAAAGTTGCAATGCATACCCTTTGTGTGTTTTGCACATTATTGAGATCAAAATATTGCTCCATCTGTAGTATCCATGTTATAGGATCCTTTCCATCAAACTTCCTCATATCCATTTTTGGAATATGGTTGTTCTTCCCTCCAACATTAGAGTTTATGAAATCATGATTAAAATTTATTTTTTTCTCATCATGAGTTTCCTCTACTATCTTTTCACCATTAGGAAACATTTCTTGTATCAACTTTGTTAAACCTTCCATGTTTGCTTTTACATCATTCTTCATGTTTTCCATCTTAGCTTTCATGTCATCCATCTTAGATTCCATGCCAGCTTCCATGCCATCCATCTTAGCTTCCATGCCATTCTTCAAACCATCCATCTTAGATTCCATTCCTTTCTTCAAACCATCCATCTTAGTTTCTACGCCTTTCTTCAAAACTTCCATGTCATTTTTGTTGATTTTTGCGAGAGCGAAATTTGTTGCACTTGCTCTTGTAATTTTGATATGCCATGTTGCCATTCTTCGTCTTCATGAGTCATAGTAGAGCCTTCTAAAGGCTTAATGGATGTTGAATTATTTTTAGGGGCCACTTTAGAATCCAATACTGATATCTATTCTACAATATTCCCTTGAAATCAATTCAACTTGATTCTTCAAACAAGACTTACGCAATTCGGAAAACAAAATACACACCTTTTACTTGCTTTTGAGGATCTCGATATTGAAATTGACTTATCTCTATACTTGAGGATCCTAAATATCTGAAATTCGGTCCTGTAGTAGTCCTCTAAAGCTTCTTTCAATTGCCATAGGTCTGACTTGATTTGGATTCTTCGAGACAAAGTTATGTCCAATCTCCCACAATGACCTAATTATGGACTGGTTCAGTAGAGTGACCTTGTACGACTTACCACGTGTCACTGTTTGCTCCTTTGCCTCTGAAACTTATAGATAGGACACTACAGTCTGTGTAATTCCAGTCACTTTTTCCAATCTGATGCTCAGAGAGAGATTTATGAATATTTTTCCACGATCACCTCTTTGAGATGAAATTTGGGAACCTAAAAAATACGTAACTTCCACAGATCATATCTCCGAAAATATTGTGAACCAAGCTCTGAAATTTTGCGACATTGTTCCTCCTAATTTCGACTTCGTTCTCTAAAATTTTAGCTTCTGAACCTTCATATAAAAAACATTATAGCGAAAATTCTGAGATGACCTTTTTAAATGAAATTCAGGAGCCTACAAAAAGCCCTAACTTCCACAGATCATATCTCCGAACATATTGTGAACTAAGCTCTGAAATTTTGTGACGATATTCCTCTAGATTTCAGCTTCTCACTCTACAAATTTCAGCTTCTGAACCTTCATAGAAAAAAAAGTTATAGAAAAAATGCCACGATGACCTGTTTGGAGCAGCAAAACCCTAGAATCCAAAGCTCTGATACCAAATGTTGTGAAACCAGCTCCAAAAATAGAAGAAAAGAGATATAAAAGCCTTAGAAATAAGCCACTTCAAGGGGACAACCTCCAATACATTACATGAATGAACAATTCTTGGATGATACAAATTACAAAACCTCCTTTCTATATATAGGAGTCCATGGGGCCACAATGTAATCCTAGTGGGGCCATAATGTAATCCTAACCGACCTAAAAATAATAATTTAAGGGCACAATAATAACAATATGGGGGTTATAGGGGTACAATAATAACAATAAAGGGGTTACACTAACAGCAATAAGAGACTATACTAGTAATATAGGGACCTAAAATCTAGTGTGACACTCGTTCAAAGATTTCTCCACCTCCTCATGAGTGGGGAACCTTTGAAAAATCATATCGATAGCATGATGATATAATGTGTCACCAATTATAATTTAATTTAGATCCTGGTATCGAATGCGTCGTTGGTCGAAATGAGAGGTATTAGGCCGAAAATATTGGTTCTAGAGATAGATAATGTCATCTCCATACCAGGGATCATATGAATCAATCAGAAGCAACGAATCATCAAGAATAGAATCGTCAGATGTAGACTTTTTTTCGGATGAGGGAAGGTTGCAGCCCAGTTCAGTGAAGACTAGGGAATTATTAGATGTGGATTTAATGAATTCCAAATTGAATTCTTGTAGAAGAAAAATCTATTTAGAGTACTTCCCCCCTAATAATTGTCGTGACAAAATATTTGTCCTCGTGTTTCAATCATAAACTACCATAGTCTTCTGAAGCATAAGGTAGTGGTGAAACCTTTGGATAGCTTGCACGACTTACAAAGATAACTTTTCAATGTGAATGTATTTGATTTTAGTGGCAGTAAAATTCCAACTAAAATAATAGATAGGGTTTTCATCCCCTAGGTCGTATTCTTTGACCAATATCATGGAAATGGTGGTAACAAAGACATCAAGATATAGGAAATAGTCGTGTTGATAGTCAAGGAGATACAACAATTATGCTTGAACCAGAACATATTTCAAAGCATCAAAATGTTTTTGGGTTGTATCATACCAATGGAAGGGAACCACTTTTTTTAATAGGCAAGTAAATCCTTTCGTCAATTCTGCATAGTTTGGGACAAATATCCGTAGAAAGTTAACCTTCCCTTAGAGGCATTGTAATTGAACAAGTGAAGAAGGTGCAAGAACTTTAATAATTTCTTGTACTTTGAGTGTATCAATATAGATTCCTTTCTTTGACACAATGAAGCCGAGAAGTCTACCAGATTGTACAAATAAAACACATTTGTGTGGGTTTAATCTGATATTGCAATGTCAAAAATGAAGAAAAATAGCCCTAAGATGCATCGAATGATCCTCACGATGTTTGGGGTGGGCAGGTAAATCATCCAAATAAGGTTGTACAATGTGTTTGATATCATGGAAGGGATAATTCAAGCCCTCTTGAAAGTCACAACAACGGTCTTCAAACTGAAAGAGATCTTACAATAGGAAAACGTGCCCCATGGACAAATAAAATCAGTCTTATGTTGGTCTGATCGGAGTATGTTGATTTTATTGCAGTTTGAAAAACCGTCCATATATGAAAAAACTTCAGTTCTAGCATATTCATCAATGATTTGGACAATGAACGGGGTAGGATAGTTGTCTTTAGGACAAGCACAGGCAATATCCTGATAGTCAACGAATACTTGAATTTTTTCTTATTTCTTCATCACAAGAATGTTGTTGAAGACCCAATGAGTGAGAGGATTTGGATAAATAAAGCCAGCACACAAAAAAAGTGCAACCTATGCTTTCATTGCAACAACCTTCTTGGGGTGAACCAGACGTAAGCGTTGTCGAATTGGATTAGCATCTGGATAGTTTATAATTTCATGTACTATGATATTTGGATCAATATCTGGAATCTCTTTATATGTCTAGGTGAAAACATCATGAAATTCTTGAAAAGGGGCTTTATAAATATTGACCTCATCAAGAGAACAAGATGCACCGATATGGAAATTTTCTATAACTTTGGGTTTTATTGAAATATCAAGAGGAAAATCTTCAATATTCACTAAGTTCTTCTCGGAATCGAAGTCATGAATAGGGAAAAAATCCTTAAGTGTATCAATAATATTGGGTGAATAAATATCTCCAAGTTTATTCTCAAGGGTTTCAGGAAAGGAGGAACAATGATGATTATCATCCCATGGTGCATCATTTGACATCATGATTTCCATGATTCTTTCATTAGTAGCGAATGTACTAGAGAAATGGTCAAAAGATGAACCAAAATCTTTGGAATGATCACCTCAATTTATTGAGGACTTGAAATTAGAATTTTTTGAACATGTTGAATAAATGGTTTCATATTCAAGCTCAATGGGACTGAGTGACATACAGTCACCAAATGTATCAACATTGGAAAGGTCTGGTACTATCTAGGGATCAGATGGAAAATTACAAGAGGAAATCATATTAACAATGGAAACTTGATTTGGAATGTCAGGAGGAGGGAGTGAAAAAATTCCCATAAAAGAGGAATATTTCACCAATCTAATTCTGACATGTTGATAGGATTGTGGGGATTCACCCACAAGTGGGATGCTTCCAATATTTTAAAAATTATTGGAAAAAAATGTAAGTTGGTTGATTTCCACGATACCCCATGGTGAGGGAAATAAATCATCCTAAAATAATTTGAGACGATAGTTTCCATAGCATAAATCCATGTGTGTCCCAGTAAAAGGTTATAATCTAAAGGTTCATCTATAACTTCAACTTCTACGGAAACCATATTTCCATATAATTATACTTGCAATGTATTCAAAATTTTGTAAGGTTTGAAACCTATTCCATCAAATGCTTTAAGAGTGGTAGGCGACTGATTGAGTTGAGGAGAACCAATAGCTTTCCAATAGGAAAGTTACATGATATAGGTCGAAGCACCTTCGTCCACAATTTTCCAATGGATAGTTTTACTTCGAACAACAACCTAGATCTTGAATGCCAATTAAGGTGGAAGTTTGGGAGTATGATTCTCATGATTAAATACCACAATATTAGAATACAATATACACATCTCTCCAATATATGCAAGTAATGACCTCTTTTGGGTAGGAAAATTCCACAATACCTCAAGAGTTGACATGACAGAGGAAGCTTGGGCCAAGTCCTCAACTATGTTATAATTTTGTGCATCTCTCGCATGAGGATTGAATTTGGATTTGTGAGTGAAAAATTTAGGACGTTTAATGGTTAATTATAGAGGTATCACATTTGGAGAAGGATTCGAGGTACATTGAAAGTAACTTGAAGGTTTATCAGTGGCCTTACCGGTCGAGGGATTCAAATTATCATAGTCTTTATTTATTTTAGCCACCAGATCTTGTCTCTATGTTTAGACGAAGATGCTATCATTACATTGGAAGAGGAAGCAAGATCTCATGCAACCATATTGGTCTCCTAGTTGGGAAAGGGATCGTCTATCACAATAGGTGCATTAGATGATGACTTCAAGAATTGATTAACTTCCTCCCATTGTGGAAAATCCCGAGTAAAATGTTCCTCATTATAGATAAAGAAAGGATAATGGACCTTTTGTTTGTCCTCAACAGACTGCTTATTTTGTTTTTCCAACGAAGAATTATTTTACTTATTCTTTCCTTTACCTTTCTTCTTACTTCTGGGTTGCTACGATTTTCCTTTCATGGATTAAACGACATTAATCTCGAAAGTAGTCATAGGAGTAACATAGGATGGGTTTTGAGTAGCCACTGTAGGAAATGAACCAGATAGTTTACTCATTTACTATTGACTAGTAGAACCAATCACACCATTAGATGCATGTGATTCTTTAGTAGGAGGTGGTGGAATAGTGTGTTGAGGTCATATAGCATTGGGTATCTTGTCATAGAGCATGCCAGACTGAGTATATATCAAATCAATATATTGGGGCACAAGCAATGAATTTATCTTCACTAATAAAGTCGCCTTTAGCCACATCCTCATTTATGGATGGTAACAAGGATTTGATAAACCGTTCAGCCAATAATTGATCAGGAGTGAAACTTTTTACTAGCTGAATATAATGCATCCATTCATGAATATGATCAAAGATATGAGAGGAGTTAGATTGTTTCAAAGAGGTAAACATTTCAGTTCCAATTTCATGCCAAATAGGTAATTAAAAGTGGGTGAAAAACGTAATTTCTAAGGCATAGAAATTTTTAAATGAAGCTCATGGAAATTCAACGTCCCACTTAGATTCCATACTAGTAAGAGTCCTATGGAGAATATGTAAATGATTGAATCGTCATTTAAGTATTTTTAAGAGCACCATAAATTATATTTCATGACATGAGTAGATGAGTCTTTTCCAAGATTTCCATTTAATTTTGGAATATAGTTGGGAAATTTGGTAGGACTGGTCAATCACCAAGGAAAATGAAAAATAGGGTCATTCATGATCTAGGTTAAATCTGGTAATTCAAGGGTCACCACAAATGGAAACTACCAATTAAAGTCTGGTGGAGGATATCCTGGGTATGACAGAATGGTTTGAGCAACTAGAATTTGCGTTCCAGGATAAGGAGGATTTGGTAACTAGGATAGGCATAACCAGATGGTCTAGTTCCTTGATATTATTGAAAATTTTGGAATAATTGTGTTTGAATATGCTAGGATTGACAAGGCATTTTAGGAATAGTATTTTGACCAATAGGTATGTGTGGGATACTTTGGAATGGTTTCCCAAAGGGATTTTGCATCATCTATACATTGGGTTAACTAGTAGGTACTTGGGCCATACCATATATAGGTTGATTCACTTGCATCTGAGGTATAAATTGACCAAGTGGTGGGGTTTACATCGCACCCTGAAGAGGCTAGGTAGGTGGGATTTGAAAAATCCTAGAAACTAGCAGAATAGATTGTGTTTGAGATACAACCTAGACAAGTTTACTTACTTGAGATAAAACTTGGGCAGTTTGAGGCATAGATTGAATAGGTTGGCAAGTGGGAACCTTGGATGTGACCAAGTTAGGTTGTAAAGTCGGAATTTGATTCAAAACCAAACCAAGTTGAAAAGGAAACATAGGATTACAAGAAGCCATTCATGGGAATGGAGGATTCGAATGGGATTGAGAACTTAGTTGTGACATTTGATCAAGAGTTGAAGACATGGAAACATTAGGTTTCCTCCCTGGCTAGGTATAGGGAGTATATGGAGGAAACTAGCCCCTAGGATGAGAATACCCGGTGTAATATGGAGTAGGTTTTTGTGAATGTCCCAATCCACTAATATATGAACCAGGTTTCTGCTCCAAAGAAGGCTAGGACACAATAGGTGGATCATATGGTTGTGAAATTCTCAGTAAAGAAGCACCAGATGAAATTTGAGATGAAGATGACAAGGGATATGTCCATGGACTAGTCGATGCACCAGAAAAGGTTTCAAATAACTACTAGTAGTCAAGTGGCACTAATGTACCACCATACAAATTGGTTTATGTCAAGTCACAAACATGGAGGTAGTTTCAACTTCGGTTGACTCACTCATAATAGTAGATACAATTTGAGAAACCATCGTTGACTGAATCATGGTTAAACTTCCCAAATAATTTTGTCGATGGAAACTCATAGTTGAGTTGAAACAAAGGGTTTTTGGCAACGGAGATTGTATTGGAGTATGAGGAGTATGAAAAGGATGAGCTTGATAGAGAGGAGTCCCTCTTAAATGGACATGATATGAAGGTGGAATTTATTCTCCGTCGGGTCTGAAATATATAGGTTGTTGTGGTTAGATTGAAGGCATAGGAAGAGAAAGAGAATGCCTTGAAGTAGTAGGTTGAGTTAATTGAGGCTCCTCAGGTTGGATAACTTCAAGTTCTAATGTTTCTGAATCTGGAAATTCAGGTTCAATGACCTCAGGTAGAGAAGTTTCAAGGTTTTCAAATTCGACTTTGTTGGATGCACTAGCTAGTAAAGATGTGATTTTAGGATCAGTACTTACGAGAAGTGATTATTTTGGATGATTGATTTTAGATGTAGTGCTAGAAACGGAAGCTTATGAAGTACCAATTTCAGTAGTTTGTGTCTTTTTATTCTTTCAATGACCAAGTGTTTCCTCAAGAGGTAGAGGAGGAAATATTTGCATTATACGTGGGTGATGGGGTTGTTGAGGGTTTTCTTCCACGATGGTTTAATAAATTTTAGAAATTTAACAACAAAAAATAAATCAAAAAGGGGTAACTAGGCAAAAATGGATTACCAAGTCACTGTGAACTGCAGAATACCATTTCCAGTATGTGCAGGAAACCTACCTGAATGTTTTTTTTCGGTGTATCATAGGGGAAAAGGTGGTCGATTGTGTTACCTATGGTAGGATAGAAACCTAGTGGGGACTTCCAAAATATACCTAGAGGTACGTGTAAGAAGATTTATTGGTAGTGTTGTCTAATGCGCCTTGTAATATACGAAGTATTCTGATATACTTTTCATGCATAGAGCACCATCTCATATACCCGAAGGTACGTGGAGAAAAATATGATATACTTACGTATTGAAATATCGAATGCCCCCAAAATTCAACACAAATAAGTAACCAAATCTACTACATTTAAATACGTTGAAACTCGTATCTAGCCTAGACCTCTATGTGTGCCATTAATTTTCCAAATACTCCTTAGATTTATTAAGTAAATTTTAGAAGTTAATCTTCAATTATGTTTCAGTTTCAAGGCTCTTGATATGAGTGCACCTAAATTCCCTATGATGAAATCTAGCATGATAACAAGGAATCTTTTATTTTCAATAAAGATCTATCTATGAGAGGGAAGAGACATAGAATAATTCAGCAAACAAAGCTTCTTATATAGATCTTGTAATGCAATTGTTCCAATCCAAATTCAAAACCATACATGTAATGAAAATAATGATTTTTTTCTTTTCTTTGCTCTTAATTTTCAAATGCAATGAAAACTATGATGCAACTAGATCATTGATAAAATAAATCACACATAATATGACTGTAATATAAATTTCTTCAAGCCAATCAACAACTAATACAAATTCTTATAAAAGACCTAATTGATAAGAAGGAAGAAAATAAAATAAATTCTCATCAAAGGCTAATAAAATCAAATTCAAACACCATGATGGTTTTCCATAGGTACAGACAAACTCAAAGACTTAAGAAAAAATTATGGACCAAATCATAACAAAGAGTAAGAAAAAGAAACGTAAATTTTTTCATTCTATAGTATCAACGCAGCTGCAAAGTGGGAACCAAAGTGCATCAATTCACTTCTAGGGCAGAGAAATTGTGTTGCAGTTCTCTGTCACAGAACAAAGAGTGCATTGGGGCTAATTTGGTCAAAGTACGACACAAGAAACCCTACTAAGCTCAAAAATATGTTTTCTTAAGGTTAATTACTGTCTGAATAAGTCAATTAAGTTTGCTTTGAAAGGTAAAAATATGTTAAGGCCAAGGAAACCACTAAGGGATATCTCGATCCCTAGTATGGTCACCAGTTTTTTATATGGAAAATTCACTTCTACGAACAAAAATGAACTCCCTAGCTCTAGTGTTTTGATCTAGAAAAATATATAGAAAAAATTTCTTTGTTTTCCTCTGAGAGATTGAAATATGGAAAAGTGACCGACCTCGAATCTATAGTAATTCCTCCTCTTCTCCTTGCTTATAAGCTCCAAATATAGCTCCAAGTGTTATAATTAGAACCTGCACATATGACTAAAACGAGAAAAGGAACTATAACATCCACATAGCGTAATCCAATATCTATATTCAATGAGTCAACATGGCATCGAAATACATAAGCATCAACATGACATAATTATAGGAAAACAAAGTGTTTTTTGTATTGATAAATAAAGGAGAGAGTTACAACCATTCATAGAATTTGAATTTGTAGATGTCTCCCCAATTTACTTATCCTTCCTCGCCACAAAGAAAACCTTCACACTCAACCCTAATGCACAAATGGATAGATTTGTTAAGCTCAAAGTAACAGCATGAGAGAACTAGTAATCTCCAAAAGCCAACCCATACTCTATGGTAGGAAGTAAATATATAGGGTTAAAGTGGTAGTTTAGGATTTACCAATCTAGGCTTCATATTGTGACATATGAGGGAGGATAAAATCAAAGGATAAGAAATAAGGTCTCCAAGATAGGATCAGATAGGAATTTGATATCTCTATCCATGGTAAATGGTTAAAACCAAATTAGAAGCTTCTGGAAGAAGAAGATTCGAAAATATTTTTAATTTTCCTGAATTTCTAGAATCAATGCACTTGCAAAATGGAGCAACCTGCGTTGATCAAAACTGACTCTCGGTTATGCAACTTGCATCCAACGTAGGTGGAAAAGCATGTAGAGTGCGCTGGGGTTAAAAACATGATTTTTTAGATGATTGATCTAGAAACTCAAACTTTTTGGAGATGTGATGCTTAGGGATTTGCAAATAGATTATGACAAAGTGTTCAAGGATGATGATTGATTTGGTTTTCATGCCTTTTGAGCGGATGTGACAAAATGATTTGTAACACATGCCTTAGAGGTAATATTTTATCAACAAAAACACCCAAAAAATGAATAGATAAAACACATAAACAAGAAAATAGGGAACCCAAGAACCCTTATTACCCTACCATGCTTCCTATCCTCATTCTGATATTAAGGGCTCCCTATTTTCATGTAGAAGAGGGATTAAAATCAATACTACACCCTAATTGTAGGAATAAAACACATAGGAAGAAAAAATAAGAGCGATGTAATTAAATGCCCAATTCCACATAGACTGTTCAAAAATTACCATTATACAGAATATGCATTAATACAAAAAGAAGACTGAGCAAAATCAACATGTTTCTTTTCTAGTGATGTGTGCTCTCTCGTACAAGCTATGTTATTTTTATACACCTAATTTATAAGCCACACATATAATTTAACCTATCAAAGAAGTAACTGTGATCAAGCTGCAAACTAATAATATTTTTTATTTGATCATATGATCATCTAACCACATAGATAAACAATTTTCAATTATTTGCAACCCAAAATTATATAGGGACACATGGCTTACCATGTGCATAGTCTAGAATTCAGCAAAAGGAAATGTTAGATAGAAGTTACAATACATGGCTAAAGCACTGATTGTTATTGCCTATTGACTACAAAGCCCAATAAATTACCTTTTCTGCTAATAGTACATTAATAGGGTATCATTATTTCTATACATATTTTCAAAAGTTGTGTACTTGTAATTGACATGAGGCTTAATGGTTTTTGTTATTACAACCTGTAGAAATTAGGGTATAATGAGTAGTGAACTAGGATTGTCGTTTGGTTACATTAGAAAGTATAGTTGGCTTAATGTTGAGATCAAAAATTTTGTTTTTGGATCAAGCATATCATACTTGTATACCTTGAAAATATACATCAAATTCCATGAAATAAGCCTTATTTTCACTGAGAAATTGCTACTGCATGAATGGTTGGTGATCAACTAAGTAAAATCAACATTTTTTTTAATCATTATTTCATGGTAAATCTGCATGTTGTTGCATCCATCCCAAGAGTTTCTATTGTATCTTGTACAAGGAATAGGAGGAGGCAAGGGACAAGGGGGACCTAGATGCGATTCAGTTAATTAGATGAGGACAGGGGGGATGATGTGAATGCTCCCAATGCTCCCAAAAATGTCAATAAGAATCATGGTGTGGGGGCAGATCATGTTGTCCCACCATCAACCACATTGAAAGGTGACATAGAGTTTATGGGATATTCAATTCGTTCCTGTGAAAAACAACATGGGTTGATGCCTTTAACATACATTATTGGATAAATGGGTTGGCATACAAAGTGTAAAGGGCATGTTATAGTTATGACTCAAGAGGAGGAGGACGAGGTGGTTGAGTGGTGTAAGGAGATGTCCTAATTAGGACATGGGCTAGAGATGATACAACTTAAATCCATGGTATTTCAAATCTATCAGGGGAGGCCAAACCCCTTGAAATATGGGTTTCCTGGTAAATAATGGTGGAGTGTGTTTAAAAAAAGGAATCCAGACCTTGTGTTGCATACATCTGAGGGCCTTGACAGAGACAAGGCTTTAAATATACACCCTGAAATTGTGTCCAAGTTTTATGACACTCTTTCTTTTAAATATGAGCAACACACGTATTCCCTAGCCCATATATGGAACTGTGACAAAACAGGCTTGTAGGCAGGAAGGAATTGTGGTATGTGGGTAATTTCTAAGGGAGAGAGTAGAAATGTGCCTAATATTTTTCCTAAGAGTAGAGAGTGGATAACTATTCTTTTTTTTTTCAATGCAATTGGTTCTTCAATCCTAGTATTTTATCTATTCAAAGGTAAAAATCAACTAAAAACTATATACAAAATTGTGAACTAGGTGCATGCATGGTTGCACAATCCCATGCATAGATGACAAAGGAACTATTCTCGAATTGGATTTTTCACTTTGTTGCCTCTATACCAGGTGGTGTCTCGCCTGAAAAAAATACCTACTGGTTTTATATGCCATGGAAGCCACATGGTTTTGCAGAGAATTGAGGATGCCAACAATTTGGGCATTGAATTTTTAACGCTATCGGCTGATACCACTCACAAATTGAAACCCCTTGATGTTAGTGTGTTTGGGCCTTTCAAGAAATATTTTAGGGTCGGGCGAGCTTCATGGATGGAAAAGAATCTAGGGGTGGAGGTAAAAAGGTTTGAGTTATCTTAGCTTGCAAGTAAATAATTTAAAAGGGCTCTCACACCTTCTAATATTGAGGTTTCATTTAGGAGGAGTAGTATATGGCCACTAAATTTTGATGCTCTTATGCATGATACTGGTTGTAGCTAGGAATTTGAAGTGGAAGGTGATCTAGGTGGATATTGGTGGTCACCCACCTATTCCATTTGGACCACCACCATCGGTTCTTTCAGTTTTTCACTTTCAGCACAACTTACTATTTTTAGCAGGTTTTTGGGTCTTGAACTTCGCGAGCCATTTTGAGCCCTAACGATCCAGATGGATATTGGTGGCCACCCACCTATTCCATTTGAACCCCCACGATCAGTTCTTTCAGTTTTTCAGTTTCAGCACAACTTACTATTTTTAGCAGTTTTTTGGGTCCTGAACTTCCGTAGCCATTTTGAGGCCCTAAACAAATTTTTTTGGGAAAACCAAGAGTAAAATGGGACTATAGACGAATGTTTCTCACTCAAAAGTTTTATTCCTCGGATAGATATTTCTAACAAGGTATTGAGCGCGTCAAACCGAGATAGTATGCCAAAGTTACATCCCTAGGAAGATTGATGTACCGATTTACCCAAACGAGGCCCACATTTTTGGCGCTTCATCTCCCAGGGTTAGGTTTTTGGATGTTTAGGGTTTTTCATTGTTTCTCAACAATAAATAGGCCTTCGAGCATCACTATAACACAGTTCAGAGGCTTGTAGCCGCCACATCTCTTCTCAGAGATACGCTACCAATGCCCTAGCTAGTTTATTTCCTTTATGTATGTAAGAATATTACTGTTCTTTGATATTAATGAAATGAAATCTTATATCTGTTGCATATCTATGTTTATTTTTATTTCTGTTTATTATTGCATTCCTGCATAAATCCAGATTAGTGCTATCAAAGTGGTCTACTCTTTCTCTGTTTTTCTTTGCATGTCCCTAACAAGGTCAGGGTATAAGGAGTTAGGGCTCGATCTAGTTGAACCCATGCAAGATCAGCCTCGCAAACCCTAATGATCTCACATGGCGGAAGAAAAGAGAGACGAGGGAGTAGGAGATCCTATCAAAATATTGCTCGAGGAGGCCCTCAAGAAACAAAGGAATGCGATGATGGATAAATTTTCCTAGATACTTCAACGGCTACCCACTGACGGCACATCTACATCCAGCAGCCACTCTGGAGGTGCCTCTCCTTTAAAGGTACAAGTCAACTTTGACATTCCCGTATTTGAAGGCCAGATAGATGGAGACGCTGTAGATAGATGGTTGAATTTACTGGAAGGGTATTTCTCGGTCCATGATTTCTCTGAACAAGAAAAGATTATTTTACACTCCTCAAAGTTGCCCCCCATGTCAAAGACTGGTGGGAAACCTACTACGAGAAAAAGGACGAGAGGGAACCCTCTCTGTTCTTAGCTGCACCCACTTGTAATTCATTCCAAGATGGCATCAAGGAAGAATATTACCCTGTGGGGAGCTATGAGGACAAGTACATCCAATGGACCATGCTGCAGCAACAAAGGGATCAAGATGTGCACGAACTAATGAATTTGTTCCATACCCTATGCACAAAACTGGGTATTAAAGATTTAGAGAGACATTTGGTGCTCAAGTACCGCAACTATATACACAGATACATTTCAAAGGAAATCGAGTTCCTCGACATTACATCACTTGGCACGACATATCGCTATGCCGCCAAGATCGAGCATAAATTTAAGCAGAAGAAGCGAGACTTTGGTTGTGTGAATCTGAAGTGAGGGAAAGGCACCCCAGAACTGCAGAATAAGGGGCAAGGCCAAAGCGGGGAAACTCAAAACAACACCACAAATCCAAAGAAGGACACGGGGAAGTGGTGTGAATTTCATAATAGCCCCACTCACAACACAAACGAGTGTCAGGCCAAACAATCATTGGTGGCCGAACTAAAGGCACTCGAAGCAAATGCATGTTCTGATCCTGAGTTAGAACCAAAGAAGGGCAATGAAAAAGGGAAGTAAATCATTGTTGTAGATCCCAATGTCACTGTTGCCACCACCAAGATCCAGGGTGAGGATCTCGAGGATCCAGAGGAGGGGGAGAGCCTATTCCATTCACAAATGTGGGTGAACGGTTCTCCACTATAACTCCTTGTTGATGGTGGAAGCGAAGAGAAGCTCATTTCAGTAGAGGTCATGAAGCGTCTCAGCCTACCGACAATAGCACACCCGCAGTCGTATACCATTGGGTGGCTTCACGAAGGAAGAGATCTCCATGTCCACCAACAGTGCTGCCTTTCGTACAACATCAAACCATTCATGGATGAGGTACCGTGTGATGTTGCTCCTCTTGATGTGTCTAATGTATTATTGGGCCAACCATACTTGTGGAGGCGACATTCTGTGTATGAGTCTAGGCCTCGTGTTGTTACTATTACTTTGGGAAATAACTTGTACAGGATACTGGAGGTAGTACCGCCTCTTGCCATCTCTTTGACTACTGCAAAACAACGCAGTAAGATTGTTTCCCAAACCAGGAAATTTATTTTCATGACCATTCACCCACAAGGAAAGAATAATTTTGTGGCCACAACCTCGAAACAAGGCTTCCCTGCACGGGAGCAGTAGATGGACAAAGGCATGGAGGATTATGAGAACATTTTCTCCTCACCCACAGAGGTTCCTCTACACTTTCAGGTCAAGCACTCCATTGATTTGACCCCAAGTGTACCGTTGCATGATATCCATACCTCATGTGACCACACATATAGAATCCACACATTTATTGTCTAAGGCCGATAAAGAAACCAATTTATTGAATGCATCCATCATGTCTGCCCATGGGTCCATGACATCTTCGACAAATCCAATACCTAGTTCAGCAGAATTTGCCTTATCTCATGGAAGATATCAACACAATTGGGACCATTGCTTCCTAAGGGGGGAGGAATGATCCAAGTGGATATTGGTGGTCACCCACCTATTCCATTTGGACCCCCACCATCGGTTCTTTCAGTTTTTCACTTTCAGCACAACTTACTATTTTTAGCAAGTTTTCAGGTCCTAAATTTCCAGAGCCATTTTGAGGCCCTAACGATCCAGGTGGATATTGGTGGCCACCCACCTATTTCATTTGAACCCCTACCACTAGTTCTTTCATTTTTTTAGTTTCAACACAACTTATTATTTTTAGCAGTTTTTCGGGTCGTGAACTTCTAAAGCCGTTTTGAAGCCCTAAACGATGTTTTTGGGTAAACCGAGAGCAACATGGGTCCATAGATTGAAGTTTCTCACTCAAAATTTTTAATCCTCAGATAGATATTTCTAACGAGGTATTGAGTGTGTCAAACAGAGATAGTATGCCAAAGTTACGTCCCTGGGAAGATTGATGTACCAATTTACCCAAACAAGGCCCACAATTTTGGTGCTTCATCTCCCAGGGTTAGGTTTTTGGATGTTTAGGGTATTTCATTGTTTCTCAACGATAAATAGGCCTTTGAGCCTCATTGTAACACAGTTCAAAGGCCTGTAGATGCCACATCTCTTCTCATAGATACGCTACCAACGCCCTAGCTAGTTTATTTCCATTATGTTTGTTGGCGTATTTCTGTTATTTGATATTAATGAAATGAAATGTTATATCCACTACATCTCTATTTTTATTTTTATTTATGTGTATTATTGTGTTCCTGCATAAATCCGGATCAGAAGGTCAAGAAGAATAGAACTTACAAGATCATGTTGATTCCCAAGAAGATGTGGATGGGCAGGGAGATGTTGATGTTGTTGAAGGTATAATGCCCCTTAATGAAGGGAACTTCTATGGTGATGATGATGAACATGTGAGTGATACATAGTTTAGTCATGAACCAATTTTAAATAGCATGGAGGTTGTCACACCCACTAAACCACTTGCCAGTTTTTCATGTGATATTCCATATGAGGGAGTTGAATTCAAATGATAATGCTATAGGATTAAAAAATGATCAATTGAGCATGCCAACCAAGGTAATCCCACCATCATGGTTGGAAGAGGCCATGATGAATATCAACACACATAATGTGGCATCCATCAATGAGTAAAGCATGTACATGCCTTCACAACTAGCAGAGTTGAACACTGAACTTGTTCATTTTTTTATGGACAATGGATCATTAGAAGAAGAGCTTTTTCAACATGAAGTACTAGAGGAAGAAAAAAATGGGTGGGAATTAGTTTTCTTGGAGGTTGAAAGGCAAGTGTTAGGCCTTAAGGAGCATGTGAAAAAAAGAGAAGAATTCTTGGCATGTTCCTAAAGCTACTAGTAAATAGACTAAAGGTGTCATCAAGGCACTCAAAATCACATTATCTTCATTTAGGGAGGATTTCATAGTTTCTCAACTCTGAAGACTATATGAATTTATTGTTTGAGTTTGAATGTAAAAAAAATGAAATTTATGAATCTTAAAAGAGAAGGAAGGATTTGTCCAAGGAAAACAGAACTGCAAGGATTGCAACAACAGAAACTCGAGCAAAGGAAAGGCTCAAAAGGTAGAAAGCAAGGGAATATAAGGAACATCAAAACCAATTGGCAAGGAAAGAGGGGGAGGCAAGAAAGATTCAACAAGTGTTGGAAAAAGGAGGAGGGTTGACAGACGGGGAAGACTATGATCCAAGCTAGTTTGACACAAACAATATTATTTCCAACACTTTGGACCACATTACATAGCACACACCATCATACCAAGTCTAGATTGTGAAAATTTCAAGATTGAAATCCTATTGCAGCGACTGATATTATTTCTTCTAATTGTTAATTATTTTAACAAATTATTTGCTACAGAAAATATTGAAATAAACACACTGCAACCTTCACAAATAAAAATGTGGAAATAAAATAGCGTTGGAAAATGAGAAAATACTAGTACACACACATAAAATTTGACATTATTATTTTTGGACAAATGTTCCTGGGCAAAAAAAAAAAAAAAAACCCAACTTGGGAAAACTGATGCAAAAATGAGGGTTTTTCTTATTATGCAGTAGTGAAAATATGAGTACAATCTGGATGCCTGAAACTGGAAATTCACAGAAAGAAAAATCTGGGCAAAATTATTGAAGGGAATTACCCCTCCTCCACAAGCAATCCTGGCACAACTTAGCTACAGAGAAACTCGACCTGCATCAACCCTTGCACTTCATTGCGTAGTCACTATGACGTTAATCCTCCAACCAGTCTTTGATGAAGTCATTTTTCTTGCTATTGCTGAGGAAATCATCTCTCTGACACTCTGGGCCCTCTGCCTAGCCTCTAGAAATGAGAACGAATTTCTCTCTAGTAAATTGAACTGCCCTATTTGAAGAAACTATGCAGTCCTCAGCGTTGCCTCACTGGGAATAACTTGGCCCTCTTGTTGTTGCCTCTCGGGATCTGGAAAACTTCCTCCAGATCATTGTCCCTACCCCTCACTCACTATTTCGATCTCTGTCTCTCTTCGAAAACTGACTACTAGTACTATAGAAGTCGATTTGCCAAGATAATCGAACTGATCAAATGTGCTCTCCATCACCACTTTGATATCCTCTTATAATCCATTGTTGGAGCACCAAAGACCAAGATTGGAACTTAATAAATGGCTAGGATCATTTCTGGATCGATCCATGTGAGTTTCTAGACTATTCTCACCTTAAATCAATTAATATTGATTAATTAACCATATTCCCTAAGTTTAGACTTAAGAAATATTTAAAAAATGATTAATAATATAATTAAGACACTTTTAGGCGGAATTTCTAGAAAAAAAAAATTTGGTTTTGGAGATCTCATGTATTCTAGTTTCTCCACCAAATTTCACGGCTAGAACACATTTGATGCTACAGAAACTAACACTCTCTCTTAGCGAGGAATGTCTTCTAGTGATGCATACCTTGACACAACACCATGTCTCTATATCACCTCGTGCCACGCTGCTGATTTTTGGATCTGTTGCCCACCAACTACTATGCAACTTTGATATACAGTGCATCTGTGTTGCTTTTGACCCTGTTGTATTGTTTTCAACATTGCATCTACACTGCAACTCTGTTGTTGTTGCAATTGCAGCATCTGCAACTGAAAGACATACAAAATATTGAATCAACTATGTTTAGTATGATGCATTTGTCACCTAAGTCTCTAATTCCTACTAGCCACTTCATTGTCAACTGAAGACTCTGTATTGCTACTAACTTGCCATTGTGCCACCTGCACTGCTACCAACTTTGCACTACGCTCTCCAACATCTAAATGCTACTAGTATGGAACTTTCACCCCGGAATATGACTACATCTATTGCCACTGATCCATCCTGCTACTGAATACTTTGGGCCCTTGTAGCTAGGTATTAATCCATGAGGAGGAATCCTCAAGGACCCTTCCTAACATGTATCTCTTTGGGGCTACAACTCCAAGTCGCCCCACCTCACTCCTAGAGGTATATGGGAAATCGTAGTGAAGTCTTCCTCCAACCTAGAGGACAACCTATCTATCTCGGCATGAGTTTTTGCCTGGTCCTACTTCTCCTCTTAGTCATTCTTCCCGAGAGAACACTGGGTAATGTAGAGGGAAAACTCGCAACACCTAAAGCACTTGACCTTGGATAGGTACTTATTCTTTCTCTTCTCCCCCTACCCATGACTAGGACCCTTTGATGTGAGGGCCACATTCTCCTCCTAGTATTACTTCAGTCGATCCACATCCTGGGAAACTTCCACTATATTATCAATATAGGCTTTCAAGCCATATTCATCTAGAAGGAAATACATCCTATCCTTCAAGATGAAATATTTGGAAGATCCAGCCAACCTACCCTAATCTCTAAGCCCTGTAGTGGCCATCTCTGAAATTGTCAAAAAATCCCTCTTTCCTCGTGCTCAACTATTGCTCTACTATTCGCACTCATTTCTAGAATGCATGACTATGCTAGCTGCTACTACCAATTTGCAACTGGAAATGTGAACTTTAAAGACTCAAAGTTCCCTGAGGAAAATTTTCCCTCTATAGTGTGTGTTTTTCTCTTCCACCCAACGTTGGTTTTGCCGTAGGAAACTGCTACAAAACCCTTTACGTCCAGCCATAAATATTTTCTCAATGAAAAATATGAGTTTTTCTCTCTTCCTGCTATAATCACTCAATCTGGAAGGATGCATTTTTCAGCGTCTCTGCTCTAAAAAATCAAACTTCCTCAAGTAACTCGGTATGCCTGGAAATGGACTACGCTACCCATGCGAATTTTGACCTGTTGCTCTTAGTAAATAGTGAAATTCCTTCTTTTGCTTTTGAGTTCCTTGACTTATCAATCACACTCTAATACCATGTGAAAATTTCGATATTGAAATCCTATTGCAGCAACAACTATTATTTCATCTAATTGTTCATTATTTTAACAATTTATTTGCTACGAAAAATATCAAAATAAACACACTACAAGATTCACAAATAAAACTTCAGAAATAAAATAGCACTGGAAAATGAGAAAATACTAGCACACACACATAAAATTTTACACCATTATTTTTGGACAAATGTCCCCAGAAAAAACAAAACTTGGGAAAACCTGTGCAGTAGTGAGGTTTTTTATTATTATGCAGCAGTGAAAATATGAGTACAATCTGGATCCCTGAAACTGGAAATCCACAACAAGAAAAATCTGGGCAAAATTATTAAAGGGAATTACCCTTCCTCCACAATCAATCCTGACACAACCTTCCTACAGGAAAACTCGACCTCCTAAATCCTCTGCATAGACACTATGACATCAAGCCTCCAACTAGTCTCTGATGAATTCGTTTTTCCTACTACTGCTGAGGAAGTCATTTCTCTGACACTCTAGTCCCTCTGCCCAACTGTTGGAACTGAGAATGAATTTCTCTCCAGTAAATCAAACTGCACATTTTGAAGCAACTGCACAATCCTCTACGTTACCTTACTGGGAATAACTATGACCTCTTGTTGTTGCCTCTATTGATCTATAAAACTTCCTCCGGATCACTGTCCCTGCCCCTCACTCGCTGCTTCGATCTTTGGCTCTCTCCGAAAATTGACCACTACTACTCTGGAAATTGATCTACCAAGGAAATCGAACTGCTCAAGAGTGTTCTCCATCACCACATCGATCTCCTCTTATAATCAACAGTTGGAGAATGAACAACTAAGATTAAAACTTAATCAATGGCTAGGATCATTTCTAGATAAATCTGTGTGAGTTTCTAGAATATTCTCGCCTTATCTCAATTAATTTTGATTAATTAACCATACTCCCTAAGTTTAGACTTAGGAAATATTAAAAAGACGGTTAATAATCTAATTGAGACACTTCTAGGAATAATTTCCAGAAATGATTTTTGAGTTTTGGAGATCTCATGTATTCTTTCATCTCCACCAAATTTCGTGTCTAGAACACATATGATGATACAGAAACTAACACTAATTAGCATCCAAGTCCCCCACTATCAGCGAGGGGTTATCCCCACCTCTTATACCCCTACTAGTGCAGGTTTAAATCCTATGTGTGTCTATAGGACACCTCCACTCAATGATGGGGTTAGTAACACAAGCAGGCACTTGGGATACTCAATCCCTCCATGGTTATAAGGAGAAAATTGGACTCAAGCATATTGAAATATTTAGGCACATCCTAATCAACCAATCTTGGGTAGGCCACCATACTTGGGTTGGGCAGAAAACTCAACAAGTTTGGGAAATGCAAGAAATGGAGGCCATCAAGCATGGGGGTGGCATGGCTTCATTTTTGTAACCACGTTGTAATGTGGATTTTGTAAGGATGCAATATGTTTCATGGTTAATATAACATTTCATGGTTCATGGTCCATTTCATGGTTAATATAATAGTTCATGGTTCATGGTCCATTTCATGGTTAATATGTTGCATGGTTAATATAATAGTTCATGGTTCGTGGTCTAGGTAAGTAACTCTAAAGATACTTTTTTTATTAAGTTAATTTTTAGGTTATCGCTGCATTTAAGGAAGGAATTGGACCTTTTCTCTATTATGTCCATGGAGCACACATATTGTATTAGTTTCATAGTAGAAGCTACACTACCAAATACCAATTTATTTGACATATCAGTTGGTCTTAAGCATAAAAGACACATGATGGCATATTAGTTAGAGGCCTTATTCCGATGTCAAGATCCAATTACAACAACTATGGCAAGGATATTCAATCACTGGTCTAAACACTTGAGCAATGGAAACAATATACCCTTGGTAAAAAACTATCTTACATAGTGACCATTGCCTTTAGTTTCTAAGTTTTATCTGTCTAAATTTTAGGGGCAAAGACATTCGAAAAGGGGCTTCCTTAATTCGATAATTTCAGTTAGTTGGATAAGCATGAACCTATTATTTATATAATTGATGTGTCTATAGAATTAGATAAAGAACTTGATGACACCTTAAGAATTCAAAGAATGAGAAACATAAAAAATAATCAAATAATCCTAAGTTAAAAAATTAAAAACATAAAACATGTACCTAAGAATGGTATAATTAAGTTAATTTTTAGGTTATTGTTGCATTTAAGGAACGAATTGGACCTTTTCTCTGTTATGTCCATGGAGCACACCTTTCAGATTAATTTCAAAGTAGAAGCTACACTACCAAAGGCCAATTTATATGACATAGATGTTGTTCTTAAGCATAGAAGACACATGATGGCATATCAATTAGAGGCCTTATTCCCATGTCAAGATCCAACTACAACAATTGTGACAAGGATATTCATGCACTGGTATAAACACTTGAGCAATAGCAAAAATATACCCTTGGTAAAGAAACTATCTTACACAGTGACCATTTCCTTTAGTTTCTGAGTTTTATTTGTCTAAATTTTAGGGACAAAGGCATTCAAAAAGGGGCTTCCTTAATTCAACAATTTCAGTTAGTTGGATAAGCATGAACCTATTATTTATATCATTGATGTGTCTATAGAAGTAGATAAAGAACTTGAAGGCACCTTAAGAATTCAAAGAATGAGAAACATAAAAAATAATAAATGAAAGAATCTTAAGTTAACAAACTAAAAACATCAAACATGTACCTAAGAATGGTAAAATTAAGTTAATTTTTAGGAGATGGATGCATTTAAGGAAGGAATTGGACCTTTTCTCTGTTATGTCCATGGAGCACACCTTTCATATTAGTTTCAAAGTAGAAGCTACACTACCAAAGACCAATTTATATGACATCGACGTTGTTTTCAAGCATAGAAGCCACATGATAGCATATCAGTTAGCGGCCTTATTTCCATGTGAAGGTCCAACTACAACAACTGTGACAAGGATATTCATGCACTGGTCTAAACACTTAAGCAATGGCAACAATATACCCTTGGTAAAGAAACTATCTTACACATTGATCATTGCCTTTAGTTTCTAAGTTTTATGAGTCTACACTTTAGGGGCAAAGACATTCGAAAAGGGGCTTCCTTAATTAGTTGGATAAACATGAACCTATTATTTATATAATTGATGGGTCTATAGAAGTCAATAAAGAACTTGAGGGCACCTTAAGAATTAAAATAATGAGAAACATAAAAAAAAATCAATCAAAAAATACCTCGTAAGAAGACCTCGTTGATCTCATAAGAAGACCCCTTACCAAGTCCCCTTCCATACCTCCCTTATCTTAAAAAAAATTAAACCAACTCAAGAATCATAAAGAGTTACAAAACACTATTACAGAGTTACTTCTTTCGACCTAACATGCAGAAAAAGTGGGATCATCCAAAAAAAACAATTTAAACCAGCATAACCCTAAACCACAAGTTAAAAAATTATTATTTTCTAACTAGAAAAACCCTAAACCACATTTACAAAATTGAAAACCTAAACCAACAAAACCCTAAATCACAATTACAAAATTGAAACCCTGAACTAGAAAATCCCTAAACCATAATTACAAAATTGAATCCTTAAACCAGAAAAACCCTAAACCACCATTACAAATTTGAAAACCTAAACTGGCAAAAATTTGAAACAAACAAAAATTCGAAATTTTTCTTGAATTCAATGCATAAATTTAAATGTGTTTAAAAACACAGGAAAAAGAAGTTGATTGGTGCATAAACACATAGGCACAAGACGCAAAAAATTCAAAGGCAACCAAAATCCACCCGTTTGAATGTGTTTAAAAACATAGGCAGAGAAGCTGGTAGGATTAAAATCCTACCTTCGAGTCATTTGTTGTGCTTCCTCCATGCCTGCATGCCACAAGAACCCCAGGAGCTCGAATACCCTTAGCTGCAACTCCAACTCGCACACAGTGACCTACAAGATAGACAAGTGAATTGTCACAGGGTTAAACTTGTGAATAACCAACAAAATCAAACAAAATCCTCCAAATTTTATTGAAAATTGCAAATTTACGTGCAAATAAACTCTCCATAGCACAAAATGGCCATATCTAGCACCGAGCTTAGCAAAATCCCCCACAGGGTCGAAGCAGAAAAATACCCCAGTTTCCAGTGTGCGACGGGGAAGAACAACCAACCCAGTGAACCAAACAAAACAACAGATAACCACTGAACATCAACACAAACCAGGAACCATCACGCCCCATAACCCACTCTCTACGACACTAAGAATGCTGATGGTTGCGACCAACATTGCAGCAAGGCCGCGCAAGTACTAAGGGGACGAAATGTTCAACTTTCGTACTTGAGCAGAATAACACAACCCAATTAAGAACCCTCCAAAACAAACGGTGAATGAAACCCTAACCCACCCAAAACCACATGAACCGATGAACATAACCTCCAAACATGTGGTTGCATGCGATGGTGAGTTGTCGTGTCGCCAACGGGGCTATCTACATGGTGTTTGGAGGGGTCTAGTGGGGGTGTCCAACTAATGGTGTCCCTCCCCTAGGTACTTGTGTTTTTTTCCTGGCAGCTTGGAACTTTCTCGATGCTTACTTGACTCATAATAACACTAAATTTATTTACTTAAATTTTTTGAATTCAATATTTTTTATTTTTATTTTTTGAACTAGGCCATCAATAGGGGATGCTATCATCATTATCTTAAAGGTGGCTCCATCTTCAACTCTTCCTTATTTGAACCTATAATTTGGTAGAGATTAAATCTCACAAAAACCAATTAATCTATTGCTAGATTAATTTACTAATTCAATATATTTTTTATGTTAAAAAATACCAACAATATATAATAAAAATGAATTCTCAAATAGCTTTGTATCCTAAGAAGCTTCAACCCACAAAACCCCCTAACATATATGAGGGAAGAAATTTAATTTTCTTTTAATATAAAGAAGGATATAATTGGTTATTTTAACTAAGCTTATTATTATTTTAAAAGGTTTTTTTAAACAACCTAATATAAAGTGATTATTTTCATAGTAATCATTAAATTGATACATAATATTTATGAAAATTTTAATTAAAAAATATTTCAGTACCAATTATAAATAAATGTTTCGATATCCACCTTAATTAAACTAAAATCATTTTAAAATATTTCAATATTAACTTTCTATATATATATATATATATATATATATATATAATAGAGAATTTTCCATGATATAGAAAGATCTCTAAAATAACTATAAATCAAAGAAACCAAAATTCATATATATATATATATATATATATATATATATATATATATATATATATGTATATGTCAGTGATTCAAATTTTGGTGGGAAACATTAAGAATAAGAACTAATGGTAGGAGTACACACAATATTTTGGTAGATCAATTTTACATACAAATTTCATGTTGGGCTCAGCCTAAACTAATTGAAAATATATAAAAAGCCTATTAAAAATCCATCTTAATTAATTGATAACAACTCTTTTAAAATATTTTTTTTAATTAAAAAAATCACACTATAATATCAAAAACTTTAATATTTTAACACACATTACATTTAAAATTTAAATTTAAATGAATTTAAATAAAATTCATAATCATTGATCAATGGGGGAAATAATATACTAATAATGTAAACTAAATCTTCTTATTAAAATAAACATCTAAAAAAATGTTCAAAAGGTCATGATCTCCTTAAATGGCACGAAAACATTTAACATGTTGTAATAAAAGGTATGAATCATTTTAGCTAAGGAATAACTTATATCATGGATAAATAGGTTAGCTGAAGAATTATATATATCTAACAACTCGAGGATCGAAGAACACAGACAGCAAGACAATGGAGGAACAAAACCATGAAATTAAGGCAGGTTGGAATGTTTCTATAGGTGAGATCATCCATATCTTTCCTTTAGGCCGTGAGGCATAACTCTCATGCTTCAAGTCCAATTCTAACTGTGATTTCGAAAAAATGTCAAATGTTATGCGGGCTTTAAAACCATGAGTAGCATTTGGCTTATCCTGTACACAAGGAAGAACCTCTCTCAAACTATTTCATTTTTCTTTGTTCGACTGGTCTTCATCAGCAATTCTACCCACTCTGTGGTCTTCTGGATTCCGCTCTTTCTTTCTCCACATCTTCGAGCTTACCTTTCAACCCATTTAAAGTACACCTGCTTCTGACCATCAATGCTGAATTTGTAAGATTAAAGATTCTTGACACCCCCGAAGAAGAGTCTCGACACTGAACTACCCTATGGAAATATTTCCATCTATGAAATAACCCCGAAGAATAAATTTCAACAGTCTATAGGGCAATATTCTAGGTACAGAATATGATCAGCGATCAATCCTACAAAGTGACCTTTACACTCTTACAAACTCACAAGGTTATCTTACAAACTCACAAGGTAACCTGTAACTGTAACTGTTGACTTTGAAGCACCGAAGTAATCTCCAGCTCTAAAAGACTTGTAAACATATTTAAACCAGTCATATGTACACCAAAAACCACTAGTTTTAAATGCTACTCTATTCTTGAATTGGTCTTCATAATTTATATAATTATACAAAATGAAACAATTACAAATTCCTCACACAAAAAAAACAAAACTAAGAATATGGAATTGCCCTACACTGTCCTTGATCAATCCAACATTGGACTTCTCAAAATTCCATAAACAAATGAAACTCTTTCACAGTCCAATGGAACTGTTCTTCGTTAAGTCCCCGCTAGTTGGCGCTAGTTCAAGAATGTTCCTAATTTTACTGTAACTATCTCTGGCCCTCTTGATGCTATCAAGAAGACGGCTGCAAAGCCTATAAACATATTCACCGTTGCTAAAATAACCAGAAACCATTTTGCCGAACTCCGATCTCGTAACAAGAAGTGTCTGTGGTAGAATTGCATTTACAGATTCCTGATCTCGCGAAAGCAGCTTAGATCCAAATCTACTATATCGGAGCTGAGACACTGTTTTCTTCGTGGCTGTGGGCGATAACACCGTGGAGTTTGCTTCGAAACTCGTCATAAGATCCAGTTCCCATTGCTGCTCTATACTCGTGGTTTACATTTCCTGAACGCTGCTGCCAAATCCCCAATACACTGCTAACGAAAAACGATTGCAGCGAGGACTGATGTATCATCGCCAATTGCTTTTGGCGTCCACCTCTTTATCCTTGGATTCACAAATATCATTTTTGAGGATCATCTCCACCATAGATTCTCTAAAGTCTTTGCGTGGATCATAGGAGCATTTGACAATGGAAAAACTCTCTGAGATTCTTCTTTGAGCCTCGCTTGGCACTGCAACAGTTTGCTCTGCTGGCCAGCAATATTCCCGTCTTACTTTTGGGCTTCCATGATCAATTTTTGCTCGATTATTCGATGCAGAATTCTCTTTGCCATGATGGTGATTCCGCTTCGGCTGCACTTCCTTAATTTCAGTCTCTGAATCCAAAATTACAGTGGCTGAGTTTCGTTTTTCTGAAGTGTAGAAAGATTCAAAGAACGAGTTCATAGTCGTACAGCGGGATTTTCGAATCACTCTCTGCATGATTAATTGACTTCCTATATAATTCTTGTGAATTGGGTACCCACTTTTCATTGAAATTCACAGACTCCATACTATTAACAGCAACAGGTAAACAATGAACACATTCAGATACTCACAGCACTCTCACAAACAAATGATTTTAACACTCCTAATCTACATATGTACAGAGAACCTCTCTCAAACTATTTCATTTTCCTGGGCACTCCCGTGAGGGATTAAGCCCAGCTAAGCTCCAATACCATATAAGATATTGGAAGAGCATCCATTGCAAATAATTCACACACAATAATTGAATGTATTGCACACAATAAACAGAGATACATATAGTTGGAGTGAGATCCAACTAATTCTAATCTTGGAGATTTAGGTTGAGAGAATATCTCAACAGTCTCCTACAAAACCTCAAAGCAATCCCCAAACTTAGCATACAACGTTAATGTGAGCATTATCTCAAACACCCTGTTCTTTCCAGTTATGGTTAGGAGGAGGTTGAAATAAAATTTACACATCAAACTACAGCTCAGGATCCAAGAAACTATTGTAAACCGGGCAAAATGAAGGATCCAAGAGAAGATTAGTAGCACAATTGCAGGCGGGGAATGTAGAAGGATACTCTCAAAAGGCTTGCAGACAAATTTTCTAGAATCCTCTGCCAGCTAGTTCAGGTGGTTGCTACTGGAATTCCAATGGTTGATCTCAGTCAGCCTCACTTTCATCTTCATGATTGCCATGGATTGAAGTTATTTCAAGGTGTATCCTGTAAATAAGAAAGCAGTGGTCCATTAAATGATCTCAATACTATACGTCCAATTTGCAATACATAAGAAGATCTACTACTACAAGAGTTATCAGTTGCAAGATTGTTTTAATGTCTTCCAAATGCATAAAAGCATATTTTTCGAATGAAGGATTCTACTTATAGTAGACAGCCCGATGCAATCTGTCTCAGAGGAGTCTGGCAAATGAGTCGGAGTGTATTAGACTGTAGAATACTATCAGTCTCATGCAAGGAGATAAGCAATTGAGGCAGCTTATTAAGAATGGGGAAGAGACTTTCAGCTATATATCTTCCACTATAGGACAGTATTGGCTGAAGAAGTTTGTATTGCTGAATTATGGAAGAGGAGCATCAGAAGGAAGCAGGAAGGCTATGGGACTTATGGGACCATCTTAGGTTTTGGATGGATCTCTTAAATTTAAAATCCTGGGTGGAGCGGGTGGAGAGGAGAGTAGGAGCAGACCACTGTTACTGGATTCTCAAGGTTGCTTCTCAAGATGATTTTTCAGTTAAGGTGGTTCAGGTAAACTTTGACTAGATCAAGTTATTGGTTGTTTTCAAGTTCCAGATTTATGACAGTTCCTGTAATTAATGCATGATATTCATATGAAATATAGGCTATTCCTGTAATTAATGCATGATATTCATATGAAATATAGGCTATTTAAATACTGAAAGATTCAATGGATCAATATCATAAATTGTCATAGAGCCTGAAAACCTAGGATAACTTTGGCACAGTCAAAAAGTCAAAGTTTCCCTGAACCACCTAACATCTGGTTGCATGAGGAGTGCGCTTTTTGTGGAGGAATTTCACCAATGGGAGGCCAGAATGTTTTTGCTAGGAGATTGGTGCTCAGATTAAAAAGCTTAGATCAGAAGATTTTCCATGGTCAGGCAAACCCCAAGGAACCATTTTTTGGAGGTCTAACCGTCTAAATGGCGCTGAAGAGAAGACTTTATATGCAAACAAACTTCAAGCTTTGCCGGGCGAAACACTTTTCCTACAATGCTGACCCGGCCAGCAAGTTACCCAGACAACTGTGTAAAAATAACAGAAATTTCAAAAAACACATCCTTTATGACTGGTCTGAATTCAATATATTACTCTCCGGCCCTTTGAACCAAGTGATTCGGCAGCTGTGCTTTGAAATTGTAGTCCTTAATTTTGTGTTCTTTTGGCATGTTCAAGGACCTTTGGTATCTCAAGCATCTCTGTTTTGTTGCTAGAACTTTTAAGCTGCCCAGGCGCACGCCAATGGTAGCTGTGTTTTGGGCCTTGGGAGTCTCAGTACTTCAAGATTATTAGTACTCTGTACTCTGGGCCTTGCATCCATATGTCAGGGTAGACTTTGTACTTCAAAATTATATATTATTAGCTTAGTTTAGTTTAACTATTATATGAAATGGACCTTGGCATTTTTGTGATCAATTTTGTCCGAAATCAATAAGAAAGGAAGGATCATAAATTGAAATTATTTAATCTGCAGAGTGTTCCATGGATTTTTCACAAAAATAATCCCAACAAAAGTGACATTCATCTTTGGTTCATAGAGAGGGCACATCTTTTTTTGACATGGACAATCACTGGTCCACTGGATAAAGAAAATGGCAAGCCATATAACACTGGCTGCGTATGATTGCATTGGAATACTATCCTGTAGCGTTCCTGACCTTCCAACTTTCTACCACACCTTCTATGGATCCAATCGCAGCTACTAGTGAAACCAGGAAACAGACAAAGCTTAATGTCTGCAAAAAGATCCACCTGGTTGTCCAGCTTTGGATTTTTGAATGTGCAATATACATTTCTACAGGAAAATATACTGTCAATGGCCAGAAATTCATGGCACCTAAAATTCCCAGCACATCATTGAAGAATGGAAATAAGATGGCTAACGAAGTAGTTGAAACAACAAATGCAGTCCTCCAAACCAGCCGAAAGAAATTAATGTTGTACAAGCCATAGAACGGAATGAGCACTCCGTACTGATCATTGATAAATCTGCTATTTGGACACTTGTCAGAGAACCATTGTTCAATAAAAGCGAACACTGGTTGACTATAAACCTGTAAAAAGGATTAAAATCATTTCTCCTGCATTCGAAGGATTTGTCTGAAAAAAGGCAGCTGAATCGTAGTATTTCTATCATTACAACCATACCGAGAAACAAAAATTAGAAATGGGGATTCATACTTGATATGCTCCAAGTAGGTGGAAAGCAACGCATGCGTTACCAAAGTCAACTAGCCAATATGGCTCATAGAATCCAAAGCTTGTTAAAAGGTTAGCAGGTGCATTGTTACCAAAGGCTGCATAGCCAAAGCAGGCGCACAGGACATAGAAGATAGTTGTTATTGAGATACCAAATAGAGATGCCCTCTTCATGGTTATGTTCTCTGCAGGAGGTGATTTCAGGGTATCCTGCAACAGAAAAATTCAAGAGCAGCTGCAATTAGTTGAGCATTTTCATCACAAACAATGTTTTTTGCTGTGCAAGTGACAATTCCAAGTGAATGGGCTGTACCTGGATCTCAATGAGAACCACCGAAAATGAATAGGCAAATGCAATGTCACCAAGAGCTTGGAAGGCAACCCAAACTTTTTCAGCTTCTCCGATCGCACTAATACTCACTCCGTCAAGAGTTCCCTTGATTTCTCTATTCTCTGCAAATGTCAGAGATTACCCTCATATGTTGATTTTTGTGACAATAAAAGATGCAGATAAATGCTTTAGTGTAATAAACCCTTTTCAGATTTCTTAAATAAAGATAAGGGTATACAAATCAAGCATACCAATCACTTTTGCAACAGCAAGACCGAATCCTATTGTTGCATATGAGAAAGACATAATAGCAGCAGCAATCGAAAGCCACCAAGCTTGATCAAAATTTGGTATTTGAGATAAAATGATTTCTACCAATCCAAATAGGATCGTAAAATTGCCACCAGAGGACTGACACTGGAAGTCATGTCCATTCTTGTGGAAACAATTTGATCGTCCAATTGCTCTGCCATGTTTTTAATATCAGTCATAAGTATACGGTATTAGGCTTGAGCATAGCTAGATTGCATGCTTCATGCTTCAGGATATCTCAAAAATTTGATGAACATGAGCAAAGTCAAGAAAGGAATACTTTTATATTTTATATCTGTCTGATTTTTGAAATATTCCAAAATCTGCAATCTAATAACCATTTTCAATTAAATCTAATTAAGAATGACCATTTTCAATTAATTTAAATAAAAATCAATCTGGATTTTCATCAGAATTGCTAATAGCATTGGACTAATCCCTGGACAAGTTTAGCAGCCTGGAAGTCACTGTGGCTCTGAATTGTAGATTTATGAACAATACAACTTACGTCATACTGAGCGCAGCAGTGATCGTGTAGCCAATAGCAGCTCCGTACAAACTCGTATACTGCACAAGCCCGCAGAACCATATTTGTGTTTTACCTGAGAAATATCAGAAAAATCAGTTATTAGTATATACCTAATCACATGAGTCAGAAACTCGACAAAAGAGGAAAGTACCAATAATACCTAAATTTACCTAAATTTGCTCTCACAGCATCAATATATGTGGGATTGCGGTTTCCTTTGGTTGGATGTCCCGACCTATAGCAATCAGCGAGCAAACCGGACGTATAATAAGTTATGGCTGAGAAAATTAGCATGGATGCAATTCCAGCAATCCATCCCAGTTGTGCCATACACCAGGCCAATGACAGTATCCCTGACCCTATTACCGCTGTGATGATGTGTCCACCAGCAGTCCATACATTTCCTGCCCCAGTACATGGCATTAGAAAGAACCCAACTTGAATTTTGAATGATATGCACAGTTATTAACCAGAAACGATCTTTGCAGCCAAGAAACTCCATGTCTAATAAAAATTTATGGAAGCTGAAGTGGCTTTGCCATTTGAATTGGGAGGATTGGAGTGCTAATCAGCCTGAAACCACGTATAATTAGTTTATGATCTCAATTGCTAGGTAGGCCTGATTTAAACGTGAACATTGCAGCACTCAAATTAGAGTCTATAGATATTAGAGCCATGATAACAGATTTAATAGGCATGATTATCAATTTCATCAGTTAAGGTTTCATTGGGTAGCTGCAGCAGACTCAAGACCTCGTTTAGTTATTGCAATAAATTTTTCAGGTTGGATTTTTTTTTTTTTATTAGGTTTGGGTTAGTTCCAATGTTGGATGGAAAAATGATCTGTCCACAAAGGATGTTGTTACCAGGATTGTGGGAAACTCGGTTGAGCTTAGACCCTCTTGGACATCCTCAACCATTCTAATAAGATTTGAAAATATGACTGAATGGAAACTAAACCCCTCATCATCCAATTAATTTATACCTCATGATTTAAATTTTACAATCCAATTGATCTACACCTCATGGATTAAATTTAATTTTACAGAAGAAGTTGCTTACAAAGCTTAGGCATATCATATACTATTCCATTATTATGGTACAATCAAATTTTCATCCTGGCATATAATAGTAGATAGAGAATGAAACCAAAACTGTAGATCAGGGAGTTAGCATCATCGGTTGTTGTCAATGTTATTGAAGGCATTCGACATTGGATTTGAGTCCCCTGAGACATGAGTCTACTCCCACAAAAGCATCGGTGAGGATTTCCTTGAAGAAAAATAAGTAAAACTAGAAGTCTGGAGGCAAAAGAGCTAGTTCTACCTGTCCGTTCAAAGTGCCCATCATCATCCACAGACCTGTCTGCATCTGTAAAAAATTCAAGATCCCTGTGCTTTCCTTCAACAATACTCTCTGAAAGCAAAGGTAACTTCATGTCTGCCATTTATGATCTGCTACCTGTTAATTTAGATTGATAGATTTTGGAAAGTCCTAGTGTCTTGGCGAGAAGACTGGTATGGCAACTTCAACTGGCTCTTGCGTGGCTGTGTTGCCTGTTTGCTGGTGTTTGTACTGCAAATGGAGGCACAGCTCTCCCCCATCCATCATACGAGCTCAACAGAGCATTGACTCATTCGCCAAGCACAAACAAATGGAATTCCTCACGGCACCTGTTAATACCACATTGAACCGAACTAAAGGGTGTATTCCCCTAAACATTTAAACTTTATTGACTTGTCTGGGCCCTCTCATATTATCCGAGTTGTGCAGTAATGACGGCCTGCACGCCTCAAACTCGCCTGTCCAGTGGCGCTGCCCTATCTCTGGGCAAACTTGGCAGAATATGGAAAACACAAAACTCTCAATTATGATCGCTTTGTGATTCAGTTGCATTCTGAAAGTAATGTTTACATTTAAACAGCTGAAAACCATATTGAGACCTCCGGATTCCAGCCAAAATAATGCTGGAAAAAACAGGAGCAAAAGGTTCTTTGCTATTACAGTCAACATGTTAACAAAAAGTACAAGCCAGCTAACTCTTTTGTTTTACTGATGCTCTTATTATATCGAGATACATGTGGGCACTCATATGTAATAATTTTAAAAGTGAACTCTATTCTATGATTGAAAAACTCTATTGTCAATCACAATCTATGATTGAAAACCGATACATTGCATCTAGTCATTTTTTAAAAGATACATAGTCATTTTTTAAAAGATACATTGCATTGGGCACAATTTTTTGGTTTTAACTCTGCGATGATATATTGAATTGGTTCAAAATACAATCCATTCAGTCTTTAAGATCATTCTATTTGTGATGCCTCCTTTTTATTTTTAAAATGCTATTAAAAACAAAACCAGAGAAATATTTCATTTCAACTTGATGGGTTTTGAAATTGAAATTTAATACATTCATTGTTTTTTATTTGATTTATTTGGGCTTTATTTTATATTAATTTATTTATTAAAAACCAATATATTTCTTCTACATATTTAAGTGAAAAATACAGTTTTATAATATCTCCCTAGTATTATTTACCCACATCCCATAAACCCATGCCATAAATAGGCATGTCAACCAAGATTTGAACCTAAATTATTATCACAATAAGTGTTGCAAGTTTCTAATTGATCACAAACATATTAAGGATGTTATACATATGTTAGAGGAAAGAGAATCGTTAGTCTTTTAAGGAATTTGATTGACTTTCCCTAGGGAAGAATACTCATATTTGTCTCATATATGAGAGATGAAGTGATTCAAATCATCATACAATTTTTTGCTTACAAAAATTCTCTTCCTTGGTTCATTGCAAGGGGGGATTTTCACGATTTTCACTAAGGCAATGTAGTTATGTCTAATTAAATTTAGGAAAATAGTTCTCTACGCCATTATAAACCACTTTGTGTAATATAAAAAGTCCAAGGAGAATGAAAGTAGCCAAGGAATTGTTGGGAAAAAATATATACATGAACTTAAATGCTTTGTAGGAATATTTTAGGCATAGATTGTGAGAAAGTTATTTTATTCTTGATTATCTTCTATGAAATTTTATTTTGATTTTTTTTGTATTGGGTTATGTAATAAAAGTTTTAGTTGATTTGATCATTGTTAATAAACACCAGCCTAGATCCATCTTAACTCCGGATCTATCAAGTATCGAGAGGGATCAAATCTCTCGAGGTGTAAACTTATTTTTTGAGTGCAAAATTTGAAGAAAGGTTTGCATCTCGAGAGATTTGATCCCTCTCAGCGCTTATAGATCCAGAGTTAAGATGGATCTACGCTGGTTTCAGTGATGTGCGACAAAGGAAAAATCTATCAATAATATGAGAGACATATGATTAATTTTATCAATAAGATGTAAATACATCTAATATTAATATAGCCATTTTAAATATGCTAAATATATCTTAGATTTATCTAAGTCATTTTAATTTTAAATTTACTTAGTTATCTCAATTTGTTGAGATGATAAATATTGTAAAATAACTTTAATGATGAAAAATGATGAAATACAAATTTTGAATGCAAAGTGACAATGTAATAATATTGAATGATACAAAATGTGAATAATAAGAATGTAGTCAATTACAAATAGTCTTCATTGTGATCAATCTCAAACTATCTTCTTCTACTATTATTATTGTCACCCTTGTTAGTTTTGTCATATTTTCATATCGATTATATGAAAAGGAAAGTTGGAATCGTAAACCATTTAAATACTTAGCTCGAGCTGTTGTAGTAAACATCATACTTTGTCTCTCTTGCTCTCCAATATTAATAGGTTTAATTACTATAACACAAAAAACAATGTACATTGTCAATAATGTTTTGTGCTTACACTGAAATCAATGCACACTATTAATCCAATGACTTTAAAATTAATGTACCACCTTACATCCTGTTGTGGATCATCTGCATATCCTTTTAATTTTATATTAAAAATACAAAAAAAAATTGAAATTGAAATAAAAGCAAATATGTTAAATATGTTAAAGTATTATAGTCTTATACTTTGGCATAAAAAGGAAATGCTTTTTCTGATGTATTAGAGTTTAATTGTTTTAAACTTTATGCAAGTTGGTTTTATATCCAAAGATTAAAGGCCGATTAATTTAACTAACGGAGAGTGCTAATATTAAAAAAATAAACTGGATGACCCATCCTGCGGGCACTAATAGCACAAGAGTTAACGGAAAGGGTGCCCGCGCAGTTGATTGGGTTGATTGCAGAGGCGATGAAGATCAATGGTGGATATCAACTGCAGGGGCACCAGTCGAAGTTTTCAGCCATACCCCGAGACCCCCACAGTGACATCATATGTTGAATGGAGAACAGTTGTTTTTCGTGTCAAATCAGTCCAACGGTTAAGTGACACGTTGCGTAGGCATTTAATGTTGAAGATTGCAACAAGAAACAGTGAAGGAGGCATCCTGAAACATCATTCCTGATCCTAGTTGGAAAGTGATCACCTAAACTAGGTGGGGCCCACACAGGTCATTTTTGTCGCAAAGTCTATTTTTAGACTATGTCTATTTTTAGACATGTCGATCATATTCTATGAGTTGCAGTATGCTATTTGTGGATGGTTGGTCAAGTTGGAAAAATAGATGGATTTCTATTTTTAGACATATTGGGCGGAATCTATTTTTAGATTGCCAGTCTAAAAATAGATATGTCGAATATTATTAGCTCTTGATAATATTTGGACTCTAAACATTATCTTATTCTCTTGGAGCACTTCAGTTAAGTGCACAGATGTGGCACAAGAGCTGACAGAAGGAATTACGCTATTCCTAAGGGTTAAGTGGAGCTATTGCATGGAGACTTCAGTTAGAACTCATGTGACATAGTTTGGTGGAGTTGATTGCGGTAGTTGGTGGAGTTGTGTTTAGTTTAACTTAGTTAGACACAGTTGAGCTCGTTGTATCTAGTCTAACTGATTGATACACTAGTGAGAGTGGTGAATTAATTATTAATTAATTCACTAATTATTAACTCATTAATCAACTGAAGAATACATTAGTTAACTTCTGATTATGGGTGATTTGATGGAGACGGTGAAATTAAATAAAATGATGTGACTGTCAGTTGTGACTATAGTGTTGCATGATTTGCAACACATAGTGGTTGGAGATGACAATGAGGATTGCATGAGCAAGGCTTGACCAATCTGAGTTCATTCAGAGCCATTATTTAGCAGTGATTGCGCAGTAGAGGCAGGCTAGCAGGTGGCAGAGATCGGGGCATGGGATTTGCTAGATTGGACCTGATTAGTGTGTAGAAATTGGAGATTGTACTGAGAGCTTGTGAGGAGCTTTGTATGATTATTGTTACATGATCTCTATGACATATAATATATACATATAGTTGGGGTTTTCAACACAAGATTTCCATAAATTCATTGTTCATATGTGTGAATTTTTATGGTTTTAATGTGTGCATGCAATTGATTTTATTTCCGCAATTAATGATCAATGGTAGAAGAGATTATGTATTGTGCATGAAGTCAAATAGTGTGTGATCAGGAGAATCTTGAATGTATAAAATATCAGTTATATAATTTCTACATGGTATCAGAGCGATATTGATAATTGGAGCAATTGCAAAGCCTTGAAGCAGTTGAGTTTTGTGTTGGTGGAATTCGAAATTGCTACAGTGTTTTCTTGGTGTCGAAGTTGAGATGTCTTTTCCAGTAGTTAGCACGGTGGGTATGCCCTTGAGGGAAAATCGAATTATATTTCATGGAAGGACAAGATGGAGGTGGTGCTAGATGACAATGGGTTGAAGGAGTTCATATATGCAGAAATTCCAAAACCTACTTCTAGCGATGCTGCCATACTTGACGCATGGCAAAAGAAGATAGCAAAGTGTCGAAGGATTCTGTTGGAAGGTGTGAAGGATCACATAGTGTCTAACCTTCATGGTAAAGCTTCTCCATTCTTGATGTGGAAAGCTTTGATGGGCTTGTTCAAAACAAGAGCGACCATAGGAAGTTAATTTCAGAGGATAAACTGGGAAAATAAAAATGGAAGAATGACACTATTCGGTATACTTGAAAAAGTTTTTCCACTGCAGGGGTGAGCTTGGGAGTGTAGGAGTTAGTGTGGATGACGAATAATTCGTGAGATTGGCTCTCCTTGGGCTTCCGAAGAGTTGGCATTCCTATCAGGACTCTGTCAATGGTCGAGAGAAATTGCCAGGATGGGAGCGAGTTTGGTCAGATCTTGTGCAGGATGAGATAAGGCGGGATACCGGGGATGGATCTTCATCAAAGAATGATGATGAAGAGGATTTTGCTTTGGCTACCAAAGCAAGGAAGGGGAAGGGTAAGAAGAATTCTTCTCAATATTGTGTGGATGGTAAAGAGCGTGACATGTCCAAAGTGAACTGTTTTCACTGTCACGAGCATGGGCATTTCGCCACGCATTGTCCACAGAAGAAGAAGAACAAGCAGGCTGCTGGAGCAACGTAGTGAGGAGCTCTTGCCTCATGACTTAGCAAGAACTTAAAACGTGATCCCACTAATGTTGTCCCCAGTGCACCTTGGAAGTCCGAGTGAGTATTTTGATAGTGGCGCTTCCTTTCACATGACGGGAGATGTGAATCTTTTTAGTGACTTGGTGGAGAAAGATCTCCAGTTGCATGTTGAGTTGGGCGACAATGGACGATACAATGCGACCGGCATTGGTACCATTACCTTTCAGAGGGAGTCAGGTAAACTCATTCTTTTACAAGATGTAGTGCATGTTCCAGGTTTAAAGAAGAATTTAATCTCAGTCACAATGTTAGAGGATAAAGGGTATGATGTTGTCTTTAGTGAAGGAAAAGTTTTCCTTCAGCACAAAGCAACAGGGAAATTCAAGAAGGTTGGGATTCAAACTAAGAATCTCTACAGACTTGAAGTAGATGGGATTTCTACGGAGCTTCCTACTGTTGGGAAGTGCAAGAAATACATGCAATTGAAGCTTGAGAGGGAGCAGGATTTGCATGCAAGTAAGAGTGAACCTCGGGATGTGGATAAGCCACAAGATGAGGATCATGGAGTGGGAGAAACCACTCATGCGGGGTTGGGGATGCAGATAGGCAGAGGGAGTCCATGGCAGCTATACCACCCAGGTGAGAGGTAGAATGACAGTATTCGAGAGGATATTTGCAGGCGGGATTCATTGAGATTGGTGCGTATCTCATGAATTGAACGGCTCTATGAGTACTTATAGAAGAAATAGCGTGTCCAGGTTGGATTGATGCGGGCAAATCAAAGTGATAGTGTCGGATGCTGAGCCTGGTCCGAGTTAGCCCGTAGTCTGAGAGTGCATGGAGTGCGAGTTCAACGGCAGTAGTGGTTCTGCAGACATGTCATTAGCTAAAGAAAAATTTGAAGACGATGTCGTCATCAGTTAGTTGATTGTTTGGAGCCTATTTGGATTTTAAAGTTCGCGAGCGGGTACATGGAGTTGCATAGTGCTTGTGAAGGTTGCAGGGCGAATGCATGGAGTTGCATGTCGCATGCAATGACAGTCCTTTCTTGTTGAGAGGGAGTGTTGAAAATGGCAACAAGAAACAGTGAAGGAGGCCTCCTGAAACATCTTTCCTGATCCTAGTTTGAAAGTGATCACCTAAACTAGGTGGGGACCACACATGTGATTTTTGTCGAAAAATCTATTTTTAGACTATGTCTATTTTTAGACATATGGAGCATATTCTATAAGTTGCGGGATGCTTTTTGTGGATGGTTGGTCAAGTCGAAAAAAATAGATGGACTTCTATTTTTAGGCATATTGGGCGGAATCTATTTTTAGATTGTCGAATATTATTAGCTCTTAATAATATTTGGACTCTAAACATTATCTTATTCTCTTGGAGCACTTCAGTTAAGTGCATAGATGTGGCACAGGAGCTGACAGAAGGAATTACGCTATTCCTATGGGTTAAGTGGAGCTATTGCATGGAGACTTCAGTTAGAACTCATGTGACATAGTTTGGTGGAGTTGATTGAGGTAGTTGGTGGAGTTGTGTTCAGTTTAACTCAGTTAGACACAGTTGAGCTAGTTGTATCTAGTCTAACTGATTGATACACTAGTGAGAGTGGTGTGAATTAATTATTAGTTAATTCACTAAATATTAAATCATTAATCAGTTGAAGAATACATTAGTTAACTACAGTGCATGGACAGTTTCAGTGGAGACCAGTGGAGAGGTAGGTGAAAGAGCAGGTTGACTATCGGTTGTGACTATAGTGTTGCATGATTTTTAAACACACGTGGAGAATGCACCAATGGATTGTGTGGTCAATATAGGATGGATTGAGTTCATTATGAGCCATTCTTAAATTGTTGATTGCTGATAGAAACATGCTAAAAGAGAGATTGGAGCATGTGATTTGCTAGATCTAGCTTGATTAGTGTGTAGCAATTGGAGATTGTACTGAGAGCTTGTGAGGAGCTTTGTATGATTATTGTTACATGATCTCTATGACATATAATATACAGATAGTTGGGGTTTTTTAGCTTTAAGATTTCCCATAAATCACTGTGTTCATATGTGTGAATTTTTATGGTTTTAATGTGTGCATGCAATTGATTTTATTTCCGCAATTAATTATCAATGGTAGAAGAGATTTTGTATTGTTCATGAAGTCAAATAGTGTGTGATCAGGAGAATCTCGAATGTATAACATATCAGTTATATAATTTCTACATGGTATCAGAGCGATATTGATCATTGGAGCAATTGCAAAGCATTGAAGCGGTTGAGTTTTGTGCTGGTGGAATTCAAAATTGCTACAGTGTTTTCTTGGTGTCGAAGTTGAGATGTCTTTCAACGGATTGCGATTGGAGTATGCCCTTGAGGGCAGCTCGAATTATATTGCATGGAAGGACAAAATAGAGGCGGTTCTGGAGGATAATGGGTTGAAGGAGTTCATAGATGCAAAAATTCCAAAACCTACTTCTAGCGATGCTACCGTACTTGACGCATGGAAAAACAAGACAACAAAGTGTCGAAGGATTCTGTTGGAAGGTGTGAAGGATCACATAGTGTCCAGCCTTCATGGTAAAGCTTCTCCATTCTTGACGTGGAAAGCTTTGACAGACTTGTTCCAAAGCAAGAGTGACTAGAGGAAGTTGGCGCTCAAGGATAAACTCAGTAAAATAAAAATGGAGAAGAATGACACTATTCCGGTATACTTGACAAAGTTTGTCCACTACAGGGATGAGCTTGGGAGTGTAGGAGTTAGTGTGGATGATGAGGAATTGGTGAGCTTGGCTCTCCTTGGGCTTCTGAAGAGTTGGCATTCCTATCAGGACTCTGTCAATGGTCGGGAGAAACTCCCAGGATGGGAGCGACTTTGGTCGGATCTTGTGCAGGAGGAGATAAGGCAGGATACTAGGGATGGATCTTCATCAAAGAATGATGATGAAGAGGATTGTGCTTTGGCTGCCAAAGCAAGGAAAGGGAAGGGGAAGAAAAATCCTTGTCAATTCAGTGCGGATGGCAAAGAGCGTGAGACGTCCAAAGTGAAGTGTTTTCACTGTCACGAGCATGGGCATTTCGCCACGCATTGTCCACAGAAGAAGAAGAACAAGCAGGCTGCTGGAGCTGCAGCTGCTGCTGGTGAGGCTCTTGCCTCACAATTTGAGCTGGACTTCGCCTTGATCGCATGCATGGTGTCTAGTGCATTGGGATCGGGGTGGTATTTTGATAGTGGCGCTTCCTTTCACATGACAGAAGATGTGAATCTTTTCAGTGACTTGGTGGAGAAATATCTCCAGTTGCATGTTGAGTTGGGCGACAATGGACAATACAATGTGACCGTCATTGGTACCATTACCTTTCAGAGGGAGTCAGGTAAACTCATTCTTTTACAAGATGTAGTGCATGTTCTAGGTTTAAAGAAGAATTTAATCTCAGTCGCAATGTAAGAGGATAAAGGCTATGATGTTGTATTTAGTGAAGGAAAACAAGGCAAGTCAAGAAGGTTGGGATTCAAGCCAAGAATCTCTACATACTTGAAGTAGATGGGATTTCTACGGAGCTTCCTAATGTTGGGAAGTGCAAGAAAGACATGCAATTGATGTTTGAGAGGGAGCAAGTTTTGCATGCAGGTAAGAGTGAACCTTAGGATGTGGAGCAGCCACAAGATGAGGATCATGGAGTGGGAGAAACCACTCATGCAGAGAAATTTTGTGCCAGATGGGCAGAGGGAGTGCATGCAGCTATACCACCAGGTAAGAGGTGGGGTGACATACATGAGTAATCCCAAGAGGAGATTTCTGGGCAGGATTAATTGATATGGTGTGGATCTCATGAATTGAACCTAGCTACGAGGTGCCCATAAAACGTGATAGTGTGATCGGTGGATACTTGTTGGTGCTTAGGGAGATTTGAGATCTAAAATGGGCCTCCTAAGGAAAATGTACAATCAAAATTCAATTTATGAGAACCAATCAAATTTTAAGGGATGACATCATCCATAATGGTTAAGGTGGCATTGCTTGAGTTAAAGGTACTTACTTGTCACATTCTCAATGGTGGATAAAAACTTATGGTTAACCATGGTAGTGCTCTAAGTACTTTAAAAGTCAAAGTAAAGTACTCATAATAAATGTCATTTCACACATTTTCAATAAAATTCATACATAAATAATATATTACATTTATTGTATTATTTTTATATAGTATATTAATTACATGTTATTATACAATTTAAATAATATAAATTTCAATTAATGACATATTATATAATTTAGAATTTATGAATTTATATTTATATCCTATTTTAAGTTATTTAAGTACAAAGGACAAATGCATTAGTTGTTCAATGATAATGAATTTTTCTTGAAAAACTCATTCTTATTTATAGACACATCAATACAATTTTTTTATTAATTTTATTTTGGTACAACTTTGAATTGAATTTAACCATGGTTACATGGATTGTTGTGCAAAAAGTGAATTGCAAATTAATAAATATTATTTTATTGATTTAACTATTATTTTATTATTTCCTTAGGAGGCCTATTTTAGACCTCAAAATTCCCCTAATGATGGGTGCAGAGTTCAACAGCGCAGTGGTTCCTGAAGACATGTGTAGTAGCTAAGCAGAAGTTGAAGACTTTGACGATAGATGCATCAGATTGATTGAGTTGTTTGGAGCCTATTCAATTTCAGAAGAGTTGCAGAGCAGATGCATGGAGTTGCATGGCGCTTGTGAAGGTTGCAGGGCGAATGCATGGAGTTGCATGTCACATGCAAATACAGTCCTTTGTTGTTGAGAGGGAGTGTTGAAGATTGCAACAAGAAATAGTGAAGGAGGCATCCTGAAACATCATTCCTGATACTAGTTGGAAAGTGATCACCTAAACTAGGTGGGGCCCACACAGGTGATTTTTGTAACAAAGTCTATTTTTAGACATGTCGATCATATTCTATGAGTTGCAGTATGCTATTTGTGGATGGTTGGTCAAGTTGGAAAAATAGATGGATTTCTATTTTTAGGCATATTGGGTGGAATCTATTTTTAAATTGCCAGTCTAAAAATAGATATGTCGAATATTATTAGCTCTTAATAATATTTGGACTCTAAACATTATCTTATTCTCTTGGAGCACTTCAGTTAAGTGCACATATGTAACTACCGAAGCTGAAATGAAATTATGCTATTACTGAGGGTCAAGTGGAGCTATTGCATGGAAACTTCAGTTAGAACTCATGTGACAGAGTTTGGTGGAGTTGTAGAAGTAGTTGGTGGAGTTGTGTTCAGTTTAACTCAGTTAGACACAGTTGAGCTAGTTGTATCTAGTCTAACTGATTGATACACTAGTGAGAGTGATGTGAATTAATTATTAATTAATTCACTAATTATTAACTTATTAATCAACTGAAGAATACATCAGTTAACTACAGTGCATGGACAGTTTCAGTGGAGACCATTGAAGAGGTAGGTGAAAGAGCAGTGTGACTATAGTGTTGCATGATTTTCAACACACAGTGGTTGGAGATGCCAATGAGGATTGCATGGTCAATATAGGATGGATTCGAGTTCATTATGAGCCATTCTTCAGCAGTGATTGCGCAGTAGAGGCAGGCTATCAAGTGGCAGAGATTGGAGCATGTGATTTGCTAGATCTAGCTTGATTAGTGTGTAGAAATTGGAGATTGTATTGAGAGCTTGTGAGGAGCTTTGTATGATTATTGTTACATGATCTCTATGACATATAATATACAGATAGTTGGGGGTTTTCAGCTTTAAGCTTTCCCATAAATTACTGTGTTCATATGTGTGAATTTTTATGGTTTTAATGTGTGCATGCAATTGATTTTATTTCCGCAATTAATGATCAATGGTAGAAGAGATTCTGTATTGTGCATGAAGTCAAATAGTGTGTGATCAGGAGAATCTCGGATGTATAACATATCCGTTATACAATTTCTACATTTAACACAAAATCCACGCCATCTATTTAGGGGTGTTTTTCATTTCGTTTTCAAAATATTTTGCAGTTTGTTGCGCTTTGACCTGTTGCATTCTCCTGTCACCTTTCTGTTTTAGTCACCTTGCAAGAGTTTTCTTCAGCACCTCTTCTAATCATGGCTAAAAGGTCTTCTTTTTCTGGTTCATCGAGCCACATTCCTCTCATGGATAATGAGAGAGACATTCAAGATACTGTGTCTTCAGTAATTCATCTTCCATTCTACCAACAAGTTGTATTGAATAATGATAATTCCCCTGTTTATTCCACCATGAAAAAATCTGGGGTCCTTTCTGCATGCATCCCAAAGACAAATTTATTCCCAGAGTTTATCTATTGGTTGGTTTCCGCATTGTATCCTGGAAAATGTTTCGTGATGAATTCCCAAGGGGAAAATGTTCTGCAGGTGTCTACCCAATTAATTTGCCAAGCCTTGTGTTTTCCTGAAGCCGAATCATCAATTCAATTTTCAGAAGATTCACTGGTTACTTACTATGAAAGCCTTGCAAGAGAAGAATTCAATCAATTTATGTTCCATTTGAAGCCCAATATGAAGCAGTTTCAGCCAGAATGTGGTGAATTTAATATGGGAGTTTTCAACGAAGACACTTGACCTGTATTAAGAATCATTGCTAAAATATTGGGTAAAGAAGACGACGTTATAGTGGACAGGTCAGTCCTAGGAATGTTCGCCATGATGATGAAGCCAGGCATGGTCCTGGATACTGCATCCTTTTGGCAAGAAGCAATCAACTCGCAATTGATGAGTCTTTCACTGACAGGTTCTTTTAAATTTCCCTCACCGATTGTCTACTTATTTTTATACCAAAATGTTGAAGAATTGATGCAATTAGGTCTAAATATAAGGGATCAGCAACAAGTAAAGATAAATCAATTGATCAAGGAAAAGAAGCCACTTCATCAGCAATTCCTATAGATTAGGATATTTACTTTATGTTATTTTCTGAAGTCAATGTAATTGTAAAAGACATTTTCAAGGCACGTAATAGACAACTTTCGAAGTCATGAAGTAGTTTTGGTAGTTAGAATTGGTTACAACTGTTACAAACTTATTTTTATTGTATTTAATGTAATTTCCAAGAGAGAGGAAGGTTCTGCGTTTTGGACCTTCAAAGCCTAATTTTTGTACTCAGAGATTGACAAGTTAATGAATGAGTATGCAAGTTTCTATCATTTTGTTAATGTTGAAATGTATTCTCAGTTTACATTATGTTTTTCCATCTATGAATGAAACAGAGTTATGAGCAACCGACCTCTTTATACTTATGTATTTCAGAGTTAAAAAACCTTAATTTGTGCTCCTTTGTTTTAACTATTTCTTCATATACTTCTTCTGGATTTTGAAATGGTATTTTCTATATAAAATAGCATATCAGTTTGAAGTTCTCCCTTCTGTTTCTTCTGATTCTTTCATTCAACATTGGCTAAAGATAACATTGCAGAATGTTCATATATTTGATATTTAAGGTTTTGATCTTTAATATTTGAGGGTTGATAAGATAGAGACAAATATATACATTCGTGACATACTTAGATATATGTCTTAAGCACTGATTCCTTATCACAGCTAAGGGATTGTCTCTTAAGGTACAACATTAATTGGCATTGTTGTCAGGGATAAAGATTCAAATTTTTCCCTGGATTTTGTTCATATTTCCTCTGGTTGTTCAGAGAGGAGGAAATACTAATCTGTGCTTCTTTAAAATAATTATGGCTCCTGAGAATCCTCACACGAGGTTAGATACCTCTCAGCAAAAAGCTCCTATTTTGTCTGATCCAGAAAAGCTAGTTTCAAAGAAGGGCCAAAAAACAAAAATATTTTCTACACCTGATGCCACACTGCTTGCACCAAGCAGCAGTTCACATACATTTTCATCCAAGGATATTTCTCGGAAACTCATTTTCCCGGAAAAATAATCCTCACCTTCATCCATTCATTTCTAAGAACCAACGTTAGAAGAACAATCTTTTGAGTTTGTATCATTTCCTCTTACAGAAACTCAACCTCATACAGTTGCCAGTTCTTTTGCTATTGTTCATACACCTATCCCTATATCAGTTGTTCCACCTCATTCATCCCCACCTACAACTGGTATCTGTTTTACCCCCGCTCAAGGAGAAGTCAATCGGGGCATAAACATGGCAGCCCCTGCTTTCTTGATGAATAGATATGCACCATTAAATCTACCATAACCAATGAATGCAATGCCTCAGGAGTATCTCAAGTTGCTCCCTAGATTTACTAGTGAAGATGAAATAACTGCAAAACAACACTTTCCCTTGTCATGAAAATTTGCTGAAAATTTTAATGTAGAACATCTTGATGTGGTAATGAGAATTTTTGTACAGTCTCTAAGTGGAGAGGCAAGAAAATGGTTTAAAGGATTACCCAATGGTTCAATCAATGATTGGGATGAATTAGAAAGAAAATTCATCCAGAGATGGGGTGAGAAAATAGACCATGGTTATTCTTTAATAGAATTTAATGTTATAAAGAAAAAATCAAATGAAAGTATGAGTGATTTTGTCAAAAGATTTAATAAGTTGTACAATAGTCTGCCTGTGGAAATGAAACCTCCTCCTATTGGAGCAAGGGTTGTTTTTACTAGAACATTTGAGCTGGATTTTAGTTTTACATTGAGAGAAAGAATATCCCCCACTCTTGAACAGATTCAAACTGATGCCTTAGAGATTGAGGCAAATATGTCTGCTGCTGGGAAAGTTCGAGATAAAGAAAAAGCCAAAGAAGAAGCCTCATCTCAAGATTAGAGGATCGATGATATGAATAAGGTCATAAAAAATTTGTCTAACAAATTTGTAAAGATGGAAATAGACAACAATAAACCTGCAAAACAAAACAGAGGGGTTTTTAATCCCCAGTTCATAAAATAGGCCCTGCATATTTTGAAAAGAGAAAGAAAGGATCAAGATCAAGTGCAAGCACCTTTATATATAGAGGCAGCACCATCACGTTCTGTTGATGATAATGAAAAGGAAGATGAAGATCAATTTTTTTTTGTGTATATGGAGGATGGTGAATCAGAAGAAGAAAGTGAGAAAGAATATGAAGAGGAAAATAAAGAAACTGATATCTCATTTGATCAAGAAGAAATGGATGATTACTGTAAACAGTTTACTGATTTTATGCAATTAGAATTGCATAAAAAATATGATTTGAGGTCAAAGAAGAGATTGAGAACTCAAGATGATGAAGAGAAAGAATCAGAATCAGTGCCTACTCTAATGGCGACTCCACTACAAAAGAACCAAATTAAAAAATCAGACAAGGGGAAACAACCCATGAATTAAGATAAATAAAAATAAAAACAACAAGTTGATGCTTCCCAAATAAAACATAATGATCCCAATATGTTGGAGAAGATTGTTATTGTTTTTTATCAAACTACAAATTCAAACAGAAACCAAGAAGAACCTGAAAAGTTGACAAAACAAAATCAAACTTTCAGTTTGTCAAAAGAGTTAGAAAAAGTGAAGATTCAAGTACCACTTCTTGAGTTGGTCAAAACCCCTGGTTATAATAAGGAAATTGCAGAGTTTATTACTTTATCTCAGTCTGACGAGGTGGGTGATATAGTGAACCTACAAGAGGAGAAACCAGTGGTTACTTTTGGACCTCATGTTGAAGAGGTAGATTCTTCTGTTCCACCTTTTTATATATCATTTCTACTACATGATTTCATTTTACATAATTGTATGCTAGATTCTGGTGCATCACACAATCTAACCACCGTCTATGATGAAAGAGTTAAAATTGAAAATTACCAAGCCATATAGAGACCTTTATTCCTTTTATTCAAAAAGGGTGAAGTGTGTGGGTCTTATCAAAGATATGGTTGTTTCCTTGGCTCAAATTCCAGCTAAGAGTATTATGATGGATGTGGTAGTAGCAGATATTCCAGCCAGATTTGGTATGTTGTTGTCTAGATCTTGGGGGGCGAAACTTGGAGGAGTTTTGAAATTATATTTCACATATGCCATCATTCCTATTTTTAATGGGGAGGAAAGGAGGTTATACAAAGAAAACATATTTTTGAAAACTACTACCAAGAAAGATGTAGGTAATTCCCCCGTTTATGGTCAAGAGAAGGAGGATCTCTCTTCTTTCATGCTGCATGAATATGCAGAATTTGCTGAAGATTCACAAAAGCAGCTCCCTTCAGCCATTGTAAATAAGGAGCTACAGTCAAATAAGCTTTGGAAGTGTTATTCCGATGGTGCATTTTCAAAGGAGGGCACCATAGTTGGATTCATATTTGTATCTCCTGAAGGCAACCTTGTACCTTTTTCTTTCAAACTGGAATTCAAATCCACTAATAATGTAGCTGAATACGAAGCATTGATTTTAAGTCTTCAAACAGCTAAACAGATGGGAATTGAGTCTATCTCTATTTTTGATGATTATGAATTAATCATAAAGAAAATTAAAAATTGGTGTCAGACTAACCATCTTAGATTGAGGTCCTATATAAACGAGGTATGGGATCTAATTGAAAATTATTTTGGGGCTTTTAATTTACAATTTATTCCAAGAGAGGAGAATATAATGGCAGATTCGTTAGCAGTTGTAGCTAGTACATTCAAACCACCAATCAATCCAAGGTTGAGATATGAGATTGAGTTGAGACACAGGCCTTCAATTCCTGATAATGTAAAGCATTGGCAGGTCTTTGAGGATGATGAGCAGATTAATCAGTTCTTGACGATGATTGGAAATTTTGAAGACAGTCCAATTGATTTAGAAGTGGATGAAAGTGATCAAGGTGAAATTTCTAAAAATCTGAAGCAGACAATTGGAGACCAGAAGATAATTCAATTGAAAGATAATATTTTTCCCATAGGTTTAGTACCTCTTGAAAGAATGTTTGATGCTAACGATGTGGCACTAAACCAGAAAAAGGTAGCCTAGGATGGAGAAATGGAGGACTGTAATTTAGGAACTCAACATGAGCCTAAAATGGTCAAACTATTCAAAGGAGTTCCAAAGTAATACAAAGAAAGGTATGTAGATCTTTTCAAGCAGTTTATGAATGTATTTGCATGGTCATATAAATATCTGAAAACTTATGATAAAAGTATTATTCAGCATAAAATTCCATTGAAAGATGGGATTAAGTCTCATAGACAGAAGCTCAGACAAATTAACCCATTATTGATAGCTCCAATTGAAAAAGAGGTAAAGAAACTTTTACAAGCAAAGATTATAGTTCCTCTAAGATATTCAGATTGGGTTTCCAATCTTGTACCGGTCAGGAAGAAAAATAGAGAGATAAGACCATGTGTAGATTTCAGAAACTTGAACAGAGCTTCACTGAAGGATAATTATCCTTTTCCAAAGATGGACTTTGTCTTGCAGAAAGTAACTAGAGCATACATGTTATCCATGGTTGACGGTTTTTCTGGGTATAATCAGGTTGCTGTGGAGAAGGAAGATCAAAAGAAAACTGCTTTCACTACACCCTGGGGAACATTCATGTATGTCAGGATGCCATTCGGACTCATGAATGCAGGAGCTACTTTCCAAAGGGCAATGGATATTGCGTTTGTAGGGGAAATTTTTTTAGTTATTTCTCTTGATGATGTTACAATTTTTTCAAGTTCTGATGATGAACACCTACAACATTTGGAGAAAGCCTTTTTAAAATGTAGGAAATATGGATTATCATTGAATCCTAAAAAATCCTTGTTTGCTCTAGAAGAAGGAAAATTCCTGGGCCATATAGTTTCAAAGCAAGGAGTGAAGATTGATCTAGCAAGGGTTGAAGCCATACAGACAATCCCACTGCCTCGAAGTAAGAAGGATATTCAAATATTTCTTGGAAAAATCAATTTTCTGAGAATATTTGTCCCAAATTATGTTGATATTGTTAGGAAAATAACATATATGTTGAAAAAGGATGCTGAAGTAAAGTGGGACAAAGATACAAGGGAATATTTTGGAATAATTAAAGAAGCTCTCCAAGAAGCTCCTGTTTTAATCAGTCCAGATTACTTGAAGCCATTTCAAATTTTCTCATTTGCATCTTCTTCTACAATTGCTGCTGTACTAATACAAAAAAATGAAGAAGGAAGTGAGCAGCCTGTAGCATTTTTTAGCAAAGTGCTTCGAGATGCAGAAATGAAGTATAATATCCTGGAGAAACAAGTAGATGCTCTGGTTAAATCATTGAAGGCTTTCAGAACTTATATAATTCATTCTCAAATGGTAGCATATGTGCCTAATTCTGCTGTAAAGGATGTATTAGTACAAAGTGATGTTGAAGGGAAAAGAGGGAAATGGATAGCTAAAATCCAAGAATATGATTTGGATATCAAACCAAAAAAGCTAGTCAAAGGACTAGGACTGGGTAAATTGTTAACAAAATCTAATTTCCAAGCTTTGGGAATTAGTTTACTTGCACCCGTAGAAGAAGTCAATGAAGAATCAAATCACATTCAGAGAAAAGCATCAATTAAGTATAAATTCCTCTGTTCAAACTGGTAAAAATATATTATTCATTATTTGTGTTTCCTTTCTTGTCCACCTTCAATTAACAGAGCTAGGTATAGAGCCTTGAAACTTAAAGCTCAGCCTTATGTTATAATTGAAGCAAAGTTGTATTGGAAAGATCTTGCTGGTGTGTTGTTGTTATGTCTAATAGAAGAGGAAACCATAGAAGTGATTAAAGAGTATCATGAGTGCTTATGTGGAGGTCATTATAGTTGGAAAGTAAATGCTCATAAGATTCTTAAATCAGGTTTTTATTGGCCCTCTTTATTTGCGGACGTATACAGGATTGTTAGAAGTTGTCAAAAATGCCAGTTGTTTGCAGAAAAGATAAGGTTAGTTCCTTTACCTCTTCTCGCTGTTTTTGTTGAAGAAACTTTCAGACAATGGGGATTGGATTTCATTGGGGAAATCAATCCATCATCAAGTGGGCAATTTAAATGGGTTTTGACTGCAATAGATTATTTTAAAAAATGGGTAGAAGCAGTCCCTTCCAGAAGAGCAAATGATTTGGTTGTAATGAAATTTTTGGAAGAAAATATTTTCAGCAGATTTGGATGTCTAGTGAAGATTGTGACAGATAAAATTCAAGTCTTCAACTCAGTCAGGTTTATAAACTTCTGTCAAAATTATAATGTGATATTGTCTCATTCTACATCATATCACCCTCAAGGAAATGGATTAGCAAAATCATCTAATAAGACAATAAATGAGAACCAAAAGAATTGGGATTGAAAGCTAGTTTTCTCTTTATGGGCAGTGAGGATGACTACTGGGAGATCCACTAGTAAGTCACCTTATGAATTAGTATATGGTACCCAAGAATTGTTTCCCACTTAGTTAGTAAGGCCAGTAATATCTTTTCTTCAAGATGCTCAAGAGGAACCTGATGCCTTGATTAGAAGAATGAATAAAGTGATGGAATTAAATGAAAGAAGAAATAAGGTTATGGACAATTTGGTCACTTATCAGGAGAAAATGAAGTCCATATTCGACAGGAAAGTAAGAGAAATCATCTCTCAAAATGGAGATTTGGTACTGAGATGGGATACAAGAAAAGAGGATAAAGGGAAGCATGGAAAATTTGATCCTTTATGGTATGGTCCATATAAAATCATTGAAGCCAAAGAAAATAACACTTTCATGTTGGAAAGTCTTGACAGAGAAGCAGTAGAACTTCCTGTTAATGGGTAGTATTTGACACACTATTTCCAGCACTAGAAGCAGCTATTTCATCATTGTACATATCCGGTTTTCTATCATTGTATATTTCTCATCAAGCAATTTTTGACTCCATGCCTGAAGTGAAGGCATTGATTTGCAGGTTCTTAGTGTTTCGTGGCAAAAAAAACTATCCCTAGGTGGAGCCAGATGTTGTGGATCATCTGCATATCCTTTTAATTTTATATTAAAAATACAAAAAAATCTGAAATTGAAATAAAAGCAAATATGTTAAATATGTTAAAGTATTATAGTCTTATACTTTGGCATAAAAAGGAAATGCTTTTTCTGATGTATTAGAGTTTAATTATTTTAAACTTTATATAAGTGGGTTTTATATCCAAAGATTAAAGGCCGATTAATTTAACTGATGGAGAGTGCTGATATTAAAAAAATAAACTGGATGACCCAACCCGCGGGCACTAATAGCATGAGAGTTAACGGAAAGGGTGCCCCCGCAGTTGACTAGGTTAACTGTGGAGGCGATGAAGATCAATGGTGGATATCAACTGCGGGGGCACCAGTTGGAGTTTTCAGCCATACCCCGAGACCCCCTGCAGTGACATCATATGTTGAATGGAGAACAACTATTTTTCGTGTCAAATCAGTCCAACGGTTAAGTGACACATTGCGTAGGCATTTAACACAAAAGCCGCGCCATCTATTTTGGGGTGTTTTTCATTTCGTTTTCAAAATACTTTGCAGTTTGTTGCGTTCTCCCGTCACCTTTCTGTTTTAGTCACCTTGCAAGAGTTTTCCTTCAACACCTCTTCTAATCATGGCTAAAATGTCTTCTTTGTCTGGTTCATCGAGCCACATTCCTCCTATGGATAATGAGAGAGACATTCAAGATACTGCATCTTCAGTAATTCATCTTCCATTCTACCAACAAGTTCTATTGAATAATGATAATTCCCCTGTCTACTCCACCATGAAAAAATCTGGGGTACTTTCTACATGCATCCCGAAGACACATTTATTCCTAGAGTTTATCTATTGGTTGGTTTCCGCATTGTATCCCAGAAAATGTTTCGTGATGAATTCCCAAGGGGAAAATGTTCTGCAGGTGTCTACCCAATTAATCTGCCAAGCCTTGAGTTTTTCTGAAGCCGAATCATCAGTTCAATTTTTAGAAGATTCATTGGTTACTTACTATGAAAGCCTTGCAGGAGAAGAACTCAATCATTTTATGTTCCATTTGAAGCCCAATATGAAGCAGTTTCAGCCAGAATGTGGTGAATTTAATATGGGAGTTTTCAACGAAGACACTCGACCTATATTAAGAAGCATTGCTAAAATATTGGGCAAATAAGACGATGTTACAGTGGAAAATTCAGTCCTAGGAATTTTCCCCATGATGATGAAGCCAGGCATGGTACTAGATATTCCATCCTTTTGGCAAGAAGAAGTCAACTCACAATTGATGAGTCTTTCATTGACAGGTTGTTTTAAATTTCCCTCACTGATTGTCTACTTATTTTTATACCAAAATGTTGAAGAATTCATGCAGTTGGGTCTAAATATAAGGGATCAACAACAAGGAAATACAAATCAGTTGATCAAGGAAAAGAAACTACTTCATCAACAATTCCTATAGATTAGGATATTTACTTTATGTTATTTTCTGAAGTCAATGTAATTGTAAAAGACATTTTCAAGGCATGTAATAGACAACCTTCGAAGTCATGAAGTAGTTTTGGTAGTTAGAATTGGTTACAGCAGTTCCAAACTGCTTTTTATTGTATTTAATGTAATTTCCAAGAGAGAGGAAGGTTCTGAGTTTTGGACCTTCAAAGCCTAATTTTTGTACTCAGAGATTGACAAGTTAATGAATGAGCATGAAAGTTTCTATCATTTTTTTAATGTTGAAATGTATTCTTATTTTACGTTATGTTTTTCCATCTATGAATGAAACAGATTTATGAGCAGCTGACCTCTTTATACTTATGTATTTCAGAGTTAAAAAACCTTAATTTGCGCTCCTCTGTTTTAACTATTTCTTCATATACTTCTTCTGGATTTTGAAATGGTATTTTCTGTATAAAACAACATATCAGTTTGAAGTTCTCCCTTCTGTTTCTTTTGATTCTTTCATTCAACATCGGCTAAAGATAGCATTGCAGAATGTTCATATATTTTATATTTAAGGGTTTGATCTTTAATATTTTAGGGTTGATAAGACATAGACAAATATATATATTCGTGACATAATCAGATAGATGTCTTAAGCACTGATTCCTTATCACAGCTAAGGGATTGTCTCTTAAGGTGCAACACATCCAATTACATAAAATAATAAATCAAGATATATGTTGAGATTCAACAAGATGAAGAGCTTAGTGAAAAGAGTCGCCTTCACTAAGTGGGCTCACAGGATATTTTTGGTGCAAGTCTATTTTTAGACTATGTCTATTTTTAGACATGGTGATCATATTTTAGAAGTTGCAGGATGCTATTTGTGGATGGTTGGTCAAGTTGGAAAAATAGATGAAATTCTATTTTTAGAATATTGGGTGAATTTTATTTATAGATCATCGATCTAAAAATAGAAGTGTCGATTATTATTAGATCTTAATAATAATCCGACAATAAACATCAACTTATTCTCTTGGAGCACTTAGTTTCATTGCAAAGAATTGAAAAATCAGTGGGTTGAATGAATTACGCAATTCCCAGGGTTTACTGGTGGTTCATGCATGGAGGAATCAATTAGAACTGAAGTGGAAAAGTTATGACAGAGTTGGAAGAGTATTTCATGGAGTTGTATTCAGTTTAACTCAGTTAAAGTGAGTTAGACTCAGTTGAGCTAGTTGTATCTAGTCTAACTGAATGATACACTAGTGAGAGTGGAGTGAATTAATTAGTTAATTAACTCACAAATATTAATAACTCATTAATAAACTAAATAATACAATAGTTAACTACAGTGCATGTCAGTTCCAGTGGAGACCCAGTGGAGAGATAGGTCAAAGGGCAAGATGGACTATCTGTTGTGACTATAGTGATGCATTGATTGCACCACACATGCATTAGAGTTTCCAATGAGGATTGCGTAGTCAAGGCAAGAGTAATTTGAATTCATTCAGAGCTAATCTTCAACAAGGATTGCGCAGTGGAGGCAGGCTAGCAGGAGGGCAGAAATTGGTGCATGGATTTGTAGATTTCTTCTATGTTAGTGTGTGACGATTGATTGTACTGAGAGATTGATGTACTAAGCTTTGTATGAGATCGTTACATGATATCCATGATACATAATATATGATAGTTGGGGTTTTCAGCTTCAGGCTTTCCCGTTAAAAACTGTGTTATGTGTGATTGTTTTTATTTATGCTTCCCATGTGTTTGCAATTAATTTTCCGCTAAAGATTAACAGTGGAATGATTCTGTATTTTGCAAGAAGTTAAGTATTGTGAGATCAGGGGAATATGGATGTATGCATGCTTAGTGTATACTAATTTCTACATGGTATCAAAGGAGTGTTAATTATTGAAGATTGCAATTGTGAAGAATTACTGAGTTTGTGCTGGTGGACAATTTGAATTTGCTACAGAAATTCTTGGTGCAGAAGTTGAGTATACATTGAAATGTCTTTCAATGGGTTGCGATTAGAGTATGCCCTTGATGGGAGCTTGAATTACATAGTCTGGAAGGATAGGATGGAGGCGGTGCTGGGGGATAATGGACTGAAGGAGTTCATCAATAGCGATGTTCCTAAGCCAGGATCTAGCGATGCTACATTACTTGATGCGTGGCAAAAGAAGATAGCAAAGACAAGAAGAATTTTGTTGGAAGGTGTAAAGGACCATATTGTGTCCATCCTTCATGGGAAAGCCACTCCATTCTTGATGTGGAAGGCTTTGACGGTTTTTTTCCAAATAAAAAATGACCAGTGGAAGTTGGTGCTGAAAGACAAGCTCAGAATAATAAAAATGGAGAAGGGCGGCAGTATTCCAAAATATCTCACGAAGTTTGTCCATTGTAGGGATGAACTTGGAAGTGTGGGGATTACTATTAATGATGAAGACTTGGTGAGCTTGGCTCGCTTTGGGCTTCCGAAGAGTTGGCATAGCTACGAAGACTCTGTCAATGGACGGGAGAAACTATCGGGATGGGAGCGACTTTGGTCGGATCTTGTGTAGGAGGAGATAAGGTGGGGTACCAGGGATGGCTCTTCATCAAAGAATGAAGATGAAGAGAATTGCACTTTGGCTGCCAAAGCAAGGAAAGGGAAGGGGAATAAATTTCCTTCAAAATCTGATGCTAAAGGCAAGAAGCAGGATTTGTCCAAAGTGAAGTGTTTTCACTATCACGAACATGGGCATTTCGCCACTAACTGCCTACAGAAGAAGAAGAAAAAGAAGGCTGTTGGAGGTGCAGTTGAAGAGGCCTTAGCCTCACAATTTGAACTTGATTTCTCTTTGATCACATGCTTGGTTTCAAGCTATATGGGATTGATGTGGTATCTTGATAGTGGTGTGCCTTTCCATATGATGGGAGACCAGGAGTTGTTTAGTGACTTGGAGGAGAAGGACCTCTAGATGCATATAGAGATGGGTGATGATGGTCGATACAATGCAACCAAAATTGGGACCATTAACTTTGAGAGGGAGTCCGATAATCCATTCTTGTTGAAGGATGTTATGCATGTTCCAGGTCTGAAGAAGAACTTGGTCTCGGTCGCAATGTTGGAAGACAAAGGTTATGATGTTGTTTTCAGTGAGGGAAAAGCCTTCCTTCGACATAAAAAAATGGGTAAAACCAAGAAGATAGGGATTTGAGTTAAGAATCTCTACAAGCCGAAGGTAGATGGTTGTGTTGTAATGGTGGGCAAAGTAGAAGAAGTGGTGAGCCGGGATGAGGGCAAATTATTGCACAGGAGATTGGGCCATCTTCACCATGGCGCTTCAAAGATTTTACAACAGATTTCTACTAGAATTCCCAAGGGTAATCTTGCATAGTCAAATCAATGCAAGGGATGTACTATGAGTAATTTTGTGAAGACCACCTTTCATGAGAAGGAGAACCGTGATTCGGTGATCCTTGAGAAAATTCACACAAACGTGTGTGGACCTTTCTCGGTTGCTTCAACAGCAGAACAAAGGTATTATGTTATTTTTTTTTATGACTATTATCGTAGAAGCTGGATCTTCTTTATGCTGAAGAAGAGCAAAAAATTATCAAAGTTCTGTGAGTTTAAAGCATTGGAGAAGGAGTCGGGGAAGCAAGTGAAAGCTCTAAGGAGCGATAATGGTGGTGAATACATCTTGGGTGAATTCAAAGACTTCTGTAGCAAAGAAGGGATTTGAATAGAACTCATAGCACATCATAACCCACAGCAGAATGGGGTCGCGGAGAGGAAGAACAAAACGATCATGGGTGTTGCACGAGCTATGCTTGAGAGGGAGCTAGACTTGCATGCAGTGAAGGAATTGCTTGTTCTGAAAGATGAGCCTCCAGATGTGGATCAGCCATAGGAGGAGATTCATGGAGTGGAGGATTCCACTCATGCAGAACCAAACATTAGACAAGGTAGAAAGCGGACCACAAAAGCTGAGAGACTGAAGCTTGATGCGGCACAGAATGTAGGAGTCCCTACATCACATCGTAGACAGAGACAGTAGCCTAACCGATTTACTGGATACATGGCTCTTATGAGCAAGTGTATTGTGACAGAGCCATCTTCTTTTGAAGAAGCAATGCAGGAGCCCACATGGGTAGATGCCATGGTGGAGGAGTATGACTCCATTGTTAGAAACAGTGCTTGGGATATTGTTCCAGGGCTGGTGGGTAAATTAGTTGTAGGATCAAGATGGATATACAAGGTAAAGCAAGCTACTGATGGGAGTGTCAAGAAGTATAAGGAAAGATTTGTTGTCCGGGGCTTCTCACAGATCGAGGGGATTGATTATGAAGAAACCTTTGCACCTATCGCACGATATTCTTCCATAAGGACCATCCTTTCTCTCTCATCGTAGATGGGTTGGCACATTCATCAGATGGATGTGAATATTGTGTTCCTTAATGAGATCATTGAGGAAGAGGTGTATATTGAAAAACCTGAAGGATTTGAGATCTTCAGTAGTGAGTCGCATGTGTGTAGGCTCAAAAGAGCGCTGTATGGGTTGAAGCAAGCACCATGTGCTTGGTACACTCAGATCGATAGCTATTTCACTCGACTTGGATTCACCAAGAGTGAGGCAGATGCAAACCTGTACCAATTGTGGTGGAGGGTAAGCTTTTAATAATTTTTCTTTATGTTGATGATTTAATACTAATGGGTGATGAGCAATTGATACACTCATGCAAGGCAGATCTGTTGAACCCTTAGTTAAACTGAGAGGGGGGGGGGGGTGAATCAGTTTAACACATTCATGGACTTTTAAAACTTTTTCATTAACACTTGTTTACATCTTCATTTCATGTCCAACTTAACATGTGAGTAATTTTAGAATGTGAGCAAAAAGCATTACTATAATGTAACAGTAGACTTAATATGAGAGTAGCAAGTATTAAGCAGATGATATAAACCAGATCAACACATAAACATCATGCACAGAGACACCAGATATAAGTGGAAACCCATAAAGGGAGAAAACCACATCTTATTATTGTTGTGATGCAAAGGCAAGTTCCAACTCCCTCTCACCACTGTTTTCTGCAGGCACCAACCTACAGGAGGCTCTATCCTCAATTCTGCAAGCTACAACTTGCAAGGAAGCTCCAACTCCCATCAATTTTCTGCAGGCACCAACCTACAGGAGGCTCCTACCTCAGTCAACTACAACTGACATCTATCAAGCTACAACTTGATAGGGAAGCTCCAACTTCCTTACTCTTTCAAAAGAAAAACACTTGCTGATTTACCTTGGATATCAGCTCTGTTTTGTACCTTCTATTCTGCTATTCATCAGTCCTCATATCAGCCTTGCATTATCTCTGCTCAGCCCCTCCTTCTTCTCTGCTCAGCTCCTCCTTCTTCTTGTCTTTTCTCCTCAATTCTTCATACTCTGCATTCTCTATATTCACACTCTCTAACCTCTTGCAACTTTCTTATTTTCTTCAACTCTCTTCAATTCTACTGCACACTCTCTTCTTCTCTCACTTTGTTTTCGTAACCCTTTTCCCTTTGGATATTATCTGTTTTATATAAATTAGCATCATGGCTGTTTGAATTCTACTGGGAATTCGAACTGGATAGCCATGTCTCTTTGCCTTCTGTCTCCTCATTTCTTTTATTAACTCATTCAAAAAAATATAATTGTAGGTACCAATTTAACATCACAGTAAGATATTTGTTCTCTTCCGGAGACTTGCCAATGCATCACAACAATATAAATTAATTAAAAAATTTACATTTCACCTTTTTGTTTACATAAAAACAATTTCACTCAGCCCATTTTCTGGCCTTTGTCTTTGCTGGTTTTGTCTTTTTCTGCTGCTGTTAAGAAACTGTTTTGCATGCTCTATTTACTGCTACTCTATGCACTTGTGCATGTACACCTGTCAAGTTAATTCCTGTGCATATTCCTGTTCACCATGATTGTGTGTTTGTTGTATACATATAGCTGCGTTACAATATATATAGCTGCTGACTTTAAATCTGGGCAAATTCCAACGCTTTGGTTTCCTTTACTGGCAGTTTAAATAACTGAATGCGGAGGCTTTAATATCACCATGGTTATAAACCCAATATATTTCATCTATGCAAGGTTATCTCCTTCTATTATTTCAAGCAATTAATGTTCTTTCTCGGCATTATTATTTTGATATTCGAACCTTAGAATCAACCCTTTTATATAATGCTCTGCGACATATCCATCATTGAGCGCACCAGTCTAGTTATTTCAATCACAATCGCAACATCCACAATACTCTACTGATTTGGTATTGGAGTACCCGTCGCGATTATAAGGCCACCATATGGTCAGTCAAATCATCTCCATCATCCACCCTTGGTTTAAAATTCAACATAATAACTTACCACGAAAGTCTCTTTTCCCTTCAAATAAAGGTTGAGGATACCATAGAATAGCAGACCATATCATAACACTACATAATATATGTTGGTCTATATAACATATAACAAACCAACAATAAAAATCTTGCTTTTCTATAAAACTTTCAAATAACTCTCGGCGATATAATAATAGACCCATTTAACATAGGAAACAACCTTTCGGGCCCACTTGTCTATCTTTGTCTATCTGCCGATGCGATGAGCTGCCTCTGATTCGATGCGATGTGATGAATCGCTTTACGAATACTTCCGATTGTGATTAATCTCAATCGCAACTTGCATTTGCATGTTCTGATGCCCTGCTGCTTCTTTGATGCGATGAAACACTGTTTACCGGAACTCAAACATATATCATTCATGGTTTATAAACCCATCGAGTCCAATCTTTCATTGCAATCGTAATCCTTTAATATATTGCTCCGATGTTCTACTTTTGTCCGATGAGATTGACCACTATTCATTTAAATGTGACGATGCGATTAGGCCGGAACTCAAACCTATAAAAATCAAAGTTTATACGCCCATCAGGTCTGAACCCAATGCATATCCTCGATATTTTAATATAGTGCTCTGACGATCTGCTTCTTTCCGATGCAATTGACCACTGTTCATTTAAATGTGCCGATGCGATTAGGCCGGAACTCAAACCTATCAAGTCACAGTTTATACGCCCATCGGGTCCGGAACTCGATCACAATCGCAACTTCTATTGTCATGCTCCGCTGCCAAGTTTTTCTCCGATGCGATTCATACGGGTCCCACAAGGTTAATAAAAGCTCTTCTGTCCATTCTATTTATCATAAAGTATGCGTTTGCCAATGGTTTAAGGCCAACATTGCTCGTCGGGCCCACGCTGCATTGTACCCTACCTTTATATATTGTGCACCGTATAAATATATATATGGTTTGGACCTTTGCATATAAGGCGCAACATGAATAAGGCGCTGCATATATATAGGCGTCTGCTTCCGCTTTAATTTATCCTCCAGCTGGGGTAATGATTCTCGGAATAAGTTTTATATATATCCTCCGGCTTGGGTTATGATTCTCGGAATAATATATAGGGGGGTCCCACAAAGGTTAATAACCTCTTCTGCCCATTCGGTTTATTATAATGGTCCATGCCTTGGAATATAAACTTCGACTTTGATTAAACCCAACTTCCGGCGATAATAACCTTGGCCTTTTCATTAGGCGTAATGTATCCACACACACACACACACACATATATATATATATACATCCTTCCTAACTCAAATGTTAAAGTCTATAAATAAACCTTGGCGTAGATTAAGTCCCCGCACTAACCTTTATAATGTTCGGGCCCCAACATTTAACATACCTCTGTGTAACTTCGATCACGATCCAACTGTTATAAGCCCATCGCGCTGCTTCAGCTGATCCGATAGATATCGCTTGCCTTAAATGCACGAACAATAATGCGCGATGAGAGTGGTTTTCCGAAATCACTTGAGGCCACGTGTCAGACAGCGTATGGAATCGCTCCGAAATCTTGAATACCGCTTGCCCAACGAAGGCGGTGCGATGAAAACCGGAAACCCGCCTTTACTGTTCACTCCGCTCTTGGTTCCGCTTCTGCTCACAATTCCGTTCTGTTTCATAAAGATAGTCACGTTTTAGTTGTATATAATCTCAGTTCAAACTATGTTATATATAAACCCGTCTTGTTTTCGTTATATGCCTCAACACGACACTTCCGCTTATTATAACGCACATTTCCACTAACACACAGGGTTATTCCCAATCCTCTGTAAACATTTCACTGCTTTGATAACGGCTCTGCTTCTGCTGCTCTGCCTCTTCTGATGCTCTGTCTCCTTTCTCTGTCTCTGCCTCTGATTTCGCTGTGCCTCTGCTACTCGACCTCTACCTCTACTGTTCGACTATTTCATCTATGCCTCTACTGCTGTCCTTTTCTTGTCTCTGCATCTGCTGCCTTCTTTGCCATCAATGACAAAATTTCCAACAAGATCTTGCAAAGGAGTTTCAGATGAAGGATTTGGGCCTCCTTCATTATTTCCTTGGATTGGAAATATGGTAGCGGGAAGGTGAATTGTTTGTGTCTCAAAGAAAGTATGCCCGGGAGATACTGGAGAAGTTTCACATGCAAGGCTGCAAGCCTATCGACACTCCTCTTCTAGGAAATTGGAAGAAAGAGGATGCTACATTGGCAGAGGTAGTGGATGCCACTGTTTATCGACAGTTGGTGGGTTCGCTCATGTATTTAGTCAATACAAGACTGGACATATGCTATGCGGTGAACCAGCTTTCACAAGCGATGGTTAAGCCTACCAAGCTCTTTTGGAAGGCAAGCAACCATGTTTTGAGATATCTTAGGGGCACATCTGAGTATGGCTTATAGTGCTGGTGAGCGGCAGGTGAAGTTAAATGGATTCTGAGATACTTGAGATTGAGGTAATCCATGACGAAGAGCTTTTGTAACAGATTTCGAGTATCGAATCTATAGCTTGATTTCCTTGTAAAGGCGAGCAGATTTGTGGCACTCAATTGGCCCAGGCATGATACATGGCAACAAAGTCAAGAAGCATGTGAGGCTATATGGATGAGTAAGGTCCTGGTTGGTTTGTTCGATTCACATTTAGATCCTATAGTGATACATTGTGATGATTAGAGTTGCATTAAAATCTCAAGTAATCCTATGTTTCATGATATACCTAAACATATTGATATCCGGTATCATCATATCAGAGATTGTGTGCAGCGGAAGATCATGTTGCTTTAGTACATTCCTATGGAGGATCAGGATGCAAAAATTCTGATGAAGGCGCTCGGGAGGAGAAAATTCGAATACCATAGAGACAGGATCAGGGTGAAAGATAATTCCTATCTTGTTGAGATTGAGTGTTGAGATTCAACAAGATGATGAGATTAGTGAAAAGAGTTGCCTTCACTAAATGGGCCCACAGGCTATTTTTAGCGCAAGTCTATTTTTAGAATATGTCTATTTTTGGAAATGGTGATCATATTTTAGAAGTTGCAGCATGCTATTTGTGGATGGTTGGTCAAGTTGGAAAAATAGATGAAATTATATTTTTATAATATTGGGTGAAGTCTATTTATAGATCGTCGATCTAAAAATAGAAGTGTTGATTATTATTAGCTCTTAATAATAATCCAACAATAAACAACGACTTATTCTCTTGGAGCACTTAATTTCAGTGCACAGATTTGGAAAATCAGTGGGCTAAAGGAATTACGCAATTCCTAGTGTTTACTGGTGGTTCATGCATGGAGGACTCAGTTATAACTGAGGTGGAAAAGTTATGACAGAGTTGGAAGAGTAGTTCATGGAGTTATTATTCAGTTCAACTCAGTTAATGGAGTTAAACTCAGTTGAGCTAGTTGTATCTAGTCTAACTGAATGATACACTAGTGAGAGTGGAGTGAATTAATTTACAAATAATAATTCATTAATCAAATTTGAACAATACATAGGAGTTAACTTCTGAGTGCATGTCGATTCCCGATGGGAACCCGAGTGGAGATAGGTGAAAGGGAAATATGGACAATCTGTTGTGACTATAGTGATGCATTGATTGACCACACACACATTGGATTTTCCAATGGGGATTGCGTAGTCAAGGCAAGGGTATTTCGAATTCATTTAGAGCTATTCTTCAGCAAGGATTGCACAGTGGAGGCAAGCTAGCAGGAGGGCAGAAATCGGTGCATGGATTTGCATATTTCTTCTATGTTAGTGTGTGACGGTTGATTGTACTGAGAGCTTGATGTAATAAGCTTTGTATGAGATTGTTACATGATCTCCATGATACATAATATATGATAGTTGGGGTTTTCAGATTCAGGCTTTCCCGTTAAACAACTGTGTTATGTGCGATTGTTTTTATTTATGCTTCACATGTGTTTGCAATTAATTTTCTGCAAAAGATTAACAGTGGAATGATTCTATATTTTGCAAGAAGTTAAATATTGTGAGATCAGGGGAATTTGGATGTATGCATGCTTAGTGTATACTAATTTCTACAATATATACTAAAATCAATGCACCTAATACAAGAAATCAAAAAATATTAGAAAACAACATATACACTAAAATCAATGCATCTAATGAAAGTAATCAAATAGGATTAGAGATCAACATCTACACTCAAATCTATGTATCTAGTGCAAGTAGGAAAATAGGATTATAGACCAACATCTAAATTGAAATCAATGCATCTAGTGCAAGCAATCAAATAGGATTAGAAATCATCATCTACACTCAAATAAATGCATTTAGTTCAAGCAATAAAATAGGATTAGAAATCATCTACATTGAAATCAATGCATCTATGCCAGAAATTAAATATAATTAGAAATCAACATCTACATTGAAATTAATGCATCTAGTGCAATAAATCAAATACGAAAAGAAATAATCATCTACACTAAAATCAATGCATTTATGCAAAAAAACAAATAGGATTTGAAATCATTCACATTGAAATCAATGCATCTAGTACAAGTAATCAAATATCATTATAAATCAACATCTACACTCAAATCAATGTATCTAGTGGAAGAAATCAAATAGGATTAGAAATCACCATCTACACTGAAATCTATGCATCTAGTGCAAGAAATATTCTTCCCTCTTCCCCCCCTCAATCTATATATATATCTCCCTCCATCTCTCTTTGTTTGTCTCTTTATCATACCCCATGAAACACACACGCTCTCTCACTCCATATCTATCAATCTCTTTGTCCCTCCCTCCTTGTCTCCATTTATCTCTTATTTATATTTACCTTCCATCTATATTTATATCTCCTTATTTCTCTCTATATCAACCCCAAAAAAGAACTCTCCTTCTCCAATATATCTATTTATTAGTCCATCCTCATCTCCCTCTCCCTCCTAATATCCTCTCTCCCCCTCTCTCCATCTTCCTTATCACTCCATCTCTCCCTCTCTCCACCTTTAACTCTCTATTTCTCTATTCTTACCTCCCTATCTCTCGCCCTCTATATCCATCTCTCTTTCCCTAACTCTCTTCACTCTCTGTCCTCCTTTCTCTCCCACCTTTCTCTCTCTGTCTATCTTCACCTTCAAACTTTGTTACTATATTCCTCTATCTCTCCTTCTCTCCCCCATTCTCTCCATATCTCCTTGTTTGTCTCTTTATCTCACCCCCAAACATAGAAACTCTCTCTCCATCTCTCCCTTCTCACTCCCTCTCTCTCTTAACTAGTTACTCTTTACATCTTTCTTCTTCCCTCCCTCTCTCCCCATCGAGTTCCATCTCTATATCCCTCCCTCTCTCCCCCTCCAACTCCATCTCTCTATCCCTCCCTCTCTCCTCCCATCTCCCTCCCTTTGTCCTCCTCTCTTTCAAGCCTCCTCTCTTTTCCTCCCTCTCTCTCCCCCCTTCTCTCAATCTCTCCTTGTTTGTCTCTTTATCTCACCCCCAAACATACACACCCTTTCTCCATCTCTCCCTTGTCACTCCCTCTCTCTCTTAACTACTTACTCTTTATGTCTTTCTTCTTCCCTCCCTCTCTCCCCATCCAGATCCATCTCTATATACCTCCCTCTCTTCCCCTCCAACTCCATCTCTCTATCCTTCCCTCTCTCCTCCTATCTCCCTCCCTCTTTCCTTCTCTCTTTCAAGTCCCCTCTCTTTTCCTCCCTCTTTCTCCCTTTCTCTTTTACCACCCTCTCTCTTTCCCCATCTCTCTCTCTCTCTCTCTCTCTCTCTCTCTCTCTCCTACAATCCTCTCTCCTCCCTTTACCTTCCACCTCCCTCTATCCCCCTCCCCCCCCCCCCCCCCCACTTGATCTCTCTCTCTTTTCCAATCAATCCTCTCTCTCTCTCTCTCTCTCTGCCCTCCAATCCTCAGTGTTCCCACATCACTCTATATCTATCTCCAACAATGTTACTATATCCCCCCCTTTCTCCTTCTCTCCCCCATATCTCCATCATTCCTTCTATGTCTCTTTATCTCACCCTTAAATATACACACACACTCTATCTCTATCTCTCCCTTGTCACTCCCTCTCTCTCCACTTCTGACTGTCTATGCATTTCTTCTTCCCTCCATCTCTCCCCCTCCAACTCCATCTCTCTATCCCTCCCTCTCTCCTCTTTCTCTCATCCTTCCTCTCTCTCCATTTCTATCCTATGTCCCTCTCCCTCTCCCTCCCCCCTTCTCTCTCTCTCTCTCTCTCTCTCTCTCTCTCTCTCTCTACCCTCCAATCCTCTCTCCTTCTCCCTCCCTCTCTCCTTCTCTCTCTCCCACCTCCATATTTATGTCTCCCTCTCCCTATGTTACCCTTCTCTACCTCTCTCACTCCTCTCCCTCTCTCTATCTCTTCATTCCTCCTCTCCCCTCTCCTTAATTTTATCTCCATCTCTCCCTTGCCACTCCCCCTATTTCTCCACCTCTATTATATGTCTTTGTTCTTCCCTCCCATATATATCTAGAGTTAATATATATATCAGGATATATTATAATATAAGAAATTTAATATTGTATTAATATAAAGTTATTATATATATATATATATATATATTAGATTTAACAATAATAATATTATTAATATTAATGTTAGGGTTAATAATGTTTTTTTGGCACGGTATTAATAATAATTTGGTCCATGATATTTGTGCCATAGGGTTCATACATAATTAGATGTTGATTTCTAATCCTATTTGATATATTTTTATTTATTTACCTTACCTCTTTATACCTCTTTTATATTTATTTATTTACCATACCTCTTTTATGAATATGGTATTTGTCACATGGTATTAATAATAATTTGTCCCATGGTATTTTGCCCATAGGTTTCACTTAAATAAAACATCTTTTTTGAGTTCTTGTAAATATAGAGGTTTATGGAGTAAATATAAAAAAATAAGTTATATTTATTTACCATACCTCTAAATTATTTATATTTTTATGTATTTACCATAACTGGCGAGTAAGTATAAAAATACGTTTTATTTATTTACCAGACATCTAGTTTATTTATATTTTTATTTATTTACCATATCTTTTTTAGTATTACTAAACCTCTTCATATTTTAATTAAAAAAAAATTAAGTCCATATTATTTATATTTTATTTAAAAAAACAAAATTAGCTTCAAACATACTTACACATCGGAGTGAAGTAAAATCTAAAAGGTTCTACCCATCGTTATTAAAAGGGGACTTTCTATTGGGCTATTTTATTGTCACAAATAAACCCTTCACATGTCAATCTCGGATGTAAACTTGCTAGTTGTAAGCACAATATATGTAGGAAATGAGATGAAAATTATGCTACTTAGCAATCATCTTGCACTCTATTTTTAAGATGAAATTTGATCTCGTTATAAAAATAGTGTTGGCAGAGTAAAAATTCCTATGAATGTAATTAAATAAGCCACGTTGAAACTAAAGATTGGCTGCTAGTCTTTGTCTTGAATCTTCTAGCAAAGTCCTATAGTGCAATATTTCACTTTGTGAGATAGTGTTCACGCACTCAATAGCTGGTTAAGTTTGAAGAGTCACGAGATTCTAGATCTGGTTTTTAGTCTCTCTCAACCAAATGTTGAAAGAAAAACATCAAAATATAAAACAAAGCATTAAAATTATAAAGCAAAGTCTATATGCCAAGACTACCAACTAATGTTTGAGAAAAATATCTAACCCAAGTGTGAAATCTAGAACAATTTTCTACCTATCAAATACTTGTTAGATGAAGTATGGAAGGTTAGAAATAGAGTATATAAAACAAAGCAGCTTATACTTCAAAATACAATAAAACCAACTCAGATAGACTAACCATAAACAAACCAATACTACACAGGTATCATGGAAACATAGTATTGCAAATATTACATCGTGTAGTTGTGCTCAAATATGTCAAACTCTAATATAAAAATGAAATTGTTGTACTATCCAAACATGAAATCAAACTCATATATAAAGGTCATGAATCAGATTGATGCTAATGATATATTGTTCAAGCGATAGGTCAATCTCAAGTATAAAATTATGAGAAAAATGATACATATCAATTATGAAAACAAAGTATCGTAACCTCGATATGAAAATTAGAAATCAATATTGTTTCTCCTTCATAAAACTCAGAGGATACTCGTTATTTCTACACACTGTTGCACCTGTAACTAAGTGATCAACAAAGTTCCTTCATAAAACTCAGAGGATACTCGTTATTTCTACACACTGTTGCACCTGTAACTAAGTGATCAACAAAGTTCCTTCATAAAACTCAGAGGATACTCGTTATTTCTACACACTGTTGCACCTGTAACTAAGTGATCAACAAAGTTCCAAAGGTTAATTGTATTGTACGAGTTTCATTATAAACCAAAGGAAATAAATGAAGAAACGCACAAAATATCAACGTAAAATAGACTCAATTTCAAAGGTGAATTCTTTGTTTATATCGCATAGTATCAAAGTGAAAAGGGGCATAACGTTATACAACACATCAGCACGTGTATATATATAATAAAAAAAAAAAATTACGTGCATAGTCATAAACACATATATATTATTACACAAATCAACATAATGCAACACTATAGGAAATAAAAAATATTATTTAACAAAACCTCCAAACCATAAGCTATATTGATGTAATGTATATGATAGCTATGTAGCCGTGTGAGGGGGCCTTCTCACCAGTGGTGTGCTAGTTAACTTGCAATCACAGAAAGAGAATCACAACAAAACCATAAAACCAAGCTGAACTTATATTAATAGACTCGTTATAGAAAGCATGTCAATACTTTAGACATAGAGATGTATCTTCATAGAGTTTTTAGGGGGTTCAAAACATTATTTTATCATCAATTATCCTCTCAAACTATTGTATGGTCTTATTTATACATGATACAATAGGTTCTTGCCTTCGATAGGCCAGTTACATGGATAAGTGGCTCCCCTGTCTTAGGAAATAGAGCCACTTGAAATAACCAAGATACCGAAAAACAAATCTCCTTGCTCTCTGAGACCTTCACCAGGAAAAACATGGGGATGTGTGAATAAACCATATCTCACCATATGGGTTGTTCACATAACTAGAATATGGTTTGGATGGTCAAAAGAGTGATATCTGCCATCGATCTGCATACAAGGAAACTAACCATGGTTCATTTGTGTAAAATGAAACTAGACATGGTTTAATTCAATCCTACACTCACTTCAAGAAGTTTGGGTGCACACCAAGGGAGGTACACTATGTTTCCAGTTGTGCCTTTGAAACCCATGTGATGGTTTTCGTTTGAACGACTTCTTGTATGTTGAATAATAACCCTTAGTACTAGAATACTTCAACAAGTATCAGATGCAGACTGAAATTCCATCGTTAGTAATATTGCCTCAAAACCCACTTAAATCTAATAAAAACTTAAGAATTCAACAAAATAAGGAACCATTACCTCATTATAATTGTTAGTTAGGGGGACTTAACTTCATATTTATAGGGTTTTAGGGAAAAATAGACATAAAAGGTAATAAAATAGTGAAGAAACAGATGATTTCTAATATCATTTTTGAAGACCAACATCTCCCTCATGTTGATTTTCTTGCATGTCCTCATGCAAGACAAACAATTTGATCTTTGAAAAAATTGTGTCCATCCCAAAATCCATTTAGGAAAGTCCTGTAGCATTAATTATAATGTTGAGCCCCCCCTTAGTTCTAGTCACCTTCTATGTTTTCCTCCTTTGGGATGATGATTGAACAGAGTCCAAAAGTCTATCTTGAAGTTTCTATTTTCCAGATGTAATTCTTTGATCTCCTCCTGGAACCACTAGCTTTGAGCCCTTGACTACTAATTTTCCTTTTTACACATATATATTTAATATTATAAGTTCCATAATTTCTTCTTTGATGCCTTTAATATGTAGGTTTTAACCCTGTATAAAATTTATCTGCAAACGAATATTAAAAATAGAAAATAAACAATAGCGAGAGAATAAAACATAAAATATATATACACAAATATTTTCCCTTGGATCCCAAATTGGGACTACTAGCTTGATTTTCCATTATGTTCCTTTTCGTGTTACAACACATATATATACATGCTGAAGCATTCATAAAACCCAATTCATTAACCCTGGATTAGAACATAACTATAGTTCCCTTGACCGGATCTACAAAATACTAGGGGTCGAAAACCATCATGCCCCAAAAGCATGTGAAACCCATGCACAAAACCATGGATGGGTCCACCCACCAAAAAATAGGGTCAAAAAAATATTTATCGGGGCACTTCCCTGGACCCTGTGCAGAGGGCTACCCTCCCCCTGTGAACCCATGGGCCGAGGACCACCGTGCGCTGGCCAAGTATCACACGAGGGGGGGGGTGTCGCCCATGACTACCGCATTTATTTAATTGTGGAAAGAATATAACACATACCCAACATTCTCCCACTTGTTGTTTTCTTTCCGCAAGGGGCCACAAGAGAGCTTAGTCATTAGTCCAACTCTGCAACATCCATTGTTTCTCTACACTAAGAAAGCTTCTGAGTGCTCACAGACTTCATCAATGCATTTTCAACATTCTTCGAAGTTTTCACCTTTACCAACAACACCCTTTTATCCTCAACCATATCTCTCACAAAGTGATATTGAACATCAATGTGCTTTGTCTTTGAATGATAAGTAGGGTTTTTAGCCAAGAAAAAATCACTTTTTTTATCACAGTCTATCCTTATAGCTCGCTGCACCAGCCCCATACTTGAACACAATATCTGCAACCAAACTGCTTCCTTGCTTGCATGAGTGGTTTCCATGTATTCTTCCTTTGTAGTTGAAAGAGCCGCTACAGGCTGTCTCTTACTCATCCAACTAACTGCACCTCCAAATAGGCTAAACACATAACCACTTGTAGATCTTCTTTGGTCCAGATCTCCACCCCAATCTGCATCAAAAAAACCATGGATGTCAAAAACTCTGTCCAACCATGGTCTTCCTTGGTAGCATAAACCATAATCACTAGTGCCACGTAAATATCTGAAAACCCGCTTCACTGTTGTCCAATGATCCTTCCTTGGTTTTTACATAAACCTGCTCAATACTCCCATTGCATGTGCAATGTTTGTTCTAGTACATACCATTGCATACATCAAGCTACCCACTGCACTTGCATATGGAACACGGGACATATCCTCCTCTTCTTCTTGTGTCTCGGGACACTATTCAACGGATAGCTTTACACATATAGAAATAGGAACCTTTACTAGTTTAATATCCTGCATATTTAACCTCTGGAATATTGTCTCGACATACTTCCTCTGGTTTAACCAGAGCTTCCTCTTTTCCTGATCTCTCTTAATTTCCATGCCCAAAATATAGTTTGTAGCACCAATATCCTTCATGTCGAATTTGGAGAACAATTGGGTCTTCAAATCTTGGATAATTTCTTTTTCATTTCCAATCAACAACGTATCATCCACATACAAGACCAAATAAATAACACAGTCACCACTTAATTTAAAATAAACACAATGATCCTCTTTGCTTCTGGTGAATCCAAGTCCTCATATATAGGTATCAAATTTCGATACCACGTCCTCGGTGACTGTTTTAACCCATACAAAGACTTTTTTAACCTGCATACAAGTTATTTCTTACCCTTCACCATAAAGCCTTTAGGTTGCTTCATGTAGATCTCCTCTTCCAGATCCCCATGAAGAAATTTTGTCTTCACATCCATCTGTTCTACCTCAAAATAAAATGTAGTAGCAATAGATAAAAGTAATCTAATAGAAGTAACCTTGGCAACAGGAGAAAAAAATATCACCAAAATCAATTCCCAACACCTGGGAATAACCTTTTTCTACTAACTAAGCTTCGAATTTCTCCACCTACCTTCTACATTCATATTATTCTTAAACACCCATTTTCTCTCGATGGGCATCCTTCCAGCCGACAACTCCACTAGATCCCATGCCTCATTTTTGTGCAAGGATGCCATTTCATCAACCATGGTCTCCTTCCAGAGTTTTCAATCCTCTGAATCCACTGCCTCCCTAACAGGTTTGGGATCATCATCAGTGACAGTTAAAGAAATTTTTTAACACAAAGCAGATGGACTATACCTTTCTGGTTGTCTTCTTTCCCGAATTGATCTTCTCGCAGCTAGATTTTGTGGCTCTTCCTCTTCTGAATATTCTTTTGTTGTAGAGTTTGATTCATTCTCCTTTGGCTCAAACTCTATCTTCTCGGGTTCCTTTGGTAGGACTTCATGTTTAACAACATCTTTCACCTCTTTAAACACCACAGCTCAATTGTACACAACTTTCCTTAGTTCTAGGTTCCAAAGCTTGTAGCCTTTTAAACCATCCTTATACCCAATAAATACACACCTTTCATATTTATTATCCAACTTGGTCATTTTCTCCTTTGGAACATGTACATATGCATCACATCCAAATACCCTCAAATGTGAAAGAGAGGGTTTCTTACCTGTCCATACCTCATGTGGAGTCTTATCCTCCAACGCTGATGAAGGTGATCTGTTAACCAGGTAACATGTAGTCTCCATTGCCTCTGCCCATAATTCTTGTCCTAACTCGGTACCACTGAGCATGATTCTTTCCTTTTCCATCAACGTTCTGTTCATTACTTTTGCAACTTCGTTTTGCTGAGGTGTGTATGGAGTAGGTTTCTGCCATGTTATACCACACTTCTTACAAAACTCTTAAAATTCCTCCTTACAAAACTCTCCACCATTATCTGTCCTTAGCACCTTTATTTTCTTCTCTGTCTGATTTTCCACCAGAGCCTTAAATTATTTAAATCTGTCAAAGACTTCAAATTTCTTCCTCAAGAAATATATCCATGTATTCCTTGAGAAGTCATCTATGAATGAAACGTAGTACACAGACTTACCCAGTGATGGAACTGACACAAGTACAAAAACATCACTGTGCACAAGCTCTAATATCTTGTTCACCCTCTTAGCACAAGAAGGAAAACTGACTCGATTTTTCTTCCCATATACACAATGTTCATAGAAATCGAAATCTAGAGAGAAATTAGACATACCTTCTACCATACCATTTCCATGCAGTATCTAAAGGCCCTTCTCTCTAATATTTCCAAGCCTTTGATGCCATAGCATGGTCTTTTCTCCAGAGACCGCTAGGCTTTTTGCTTCACTTCCAGGAACCATAAAACTATTGCACCCATCAATAACAATGCTACCCTGAAGCTTGTACAGAGTTCCAATACGAACTCCCCGCATTAATACTAGTGCTCCCCGAACCATTTTGCATGTATCTTTCTTGAACACTGTTTTTACACTTGCATCATCCATCTTGCTTACAGAGATCAGATTTCTTGCCAATGCAGGAATATGTAGAACACCAAGAAGTGTTTTAATCCTTCCACCGTGTAGCTTCAACTTGAATTTTCCACGGCCGACGATTCTGGCCTTCCTATCATCCCCTAAGAAGACATCACCACCATCATACTTCTCATACTCGCAGAACCACTCCCTATGGGGAGTGAAGTGAAAGGATGCTCCTATGGCAATCAACCATGCCTCATGATCTACATGTGTATTTGAAGAAGAAGCCAAATACACATCACCACCTTCAACTGAGTTGGTTTTTGCCTCTGTAGAAGGAGCATCATCAGATCCCTTTCATTTCTCAGGATATTTAGATCTGCAATCCTTTTTTTAGTGCCCTTCCTTTTGGCATTTCCAGCACACCTTTACAAAATTTCCTGGAGATTTAGATCTCCCACTCGAAAACTTATTTTTGTTTCTATTTTGGACCTTCCTCATACAGATAAGGTATGTCCATTCTGGCCCTCCATATTTCTCTATCTCATTTCCTCCGAAATCAAGGCTGAGACAATTTCATCAAAATTCAAGGTAGTTGTATTGCTACCTAGTTCAATAACCAGACTGTCCCATGAATCTGGTAGAGAACACAACAAACTGATGCACTTATCTTCATATGAGATTTTCATATCAACAAATGACAACTAACTTGCCACAATATTGAAGGTGTTCAGATGCTCTATCATCGAGTCTCCATCCTTCATCCTCAGGTTATATATCTTTTTCCACAGGAACAATTTATTCACCAGAGACTTAGATTGGTACAAAGTCCCTAGCTGGTCCCACAAAGTCTTCATCGTAGCTTCCCCAGATACATTCAACAATACCGAATCTGAGACACACAACCGTATTGTTGTCTTTTCCTTATGATCCAACTTCTTCCATTCTTCATCTGACATTATCGTTGGTTCAGTACCCGGATCTACTGCGATCCATTGATATTTATCCACCAGCAGATCCTCCATTTTGAGCTTCCACAACTCAAAACTTTGACCATTAAATTTCTCAATCTCTATCTTTCCATTGCTCGTCATCTTCTTTCACCACAAGAATTGTTCCCGTGGATATCCCACTGAACAGGGTCTACCACAGGCCCGAGAAAAAAAGCCCCTCAGTAGCAAAGGCGTCCCCTTGAAGCTGAAACAACTCTAATACCAAATGTAGGTTTCAAACATGTACATAAATTATCTGCAAACGAATCTTAGAAATAGAAAATAAAAAATAGCGAGAGAGTAAAACATAAAACAAATATACACAGATATTTTCCCTTGGATCCCCAATCGGGACTACCAGCTTGATTTTTCATTGTATTCATTTTAGTGTTACAACACATATATAAAAATTCCGAAGCATTCATAAGCCCCAATCCATTAACCTTGGATTAGAACATAACCGTAGTTCCCTTGACCGGATCTACAAAATACCAAGGTTTGAAAACCACCATGCCCCAAAACCATGTGAAAACCCATGCACAAAACCATGGGCAGGTCCACCCACTGAAAAATAGGGTTCAAATTTTTTTCCCAGAGAGCTCCCTCAGATCCCGTGCAGGGGGCTACCCACCCCTTGTGAATCCTCAGATGGGGGGGCTACTGCCCCCCCTACTACACTCGATGCAACATATGGGGGGGGGGATATTTCCCCCCCGTACGTATGACTAATCGTGGAAAGAATATAACACATACCCAACATAATATTCTTATTTATCCTCTTTAATATGTCAAGAAATGGATCAATTGGCACATGCTAAAACGTTGATTCATCGGGCAGAAGATCAGTCTCAACTTTGCCAACGTGCTTACTAACAACTGACTGAGAGGTTTTATCATGCTTAATTCCTTCTTTGATGGGTGGCTCAAGGGATACCCTATTTGGTGAGAATTTTACTTTTTATTAACTCCGAACAAGTCCCCTAGGGTTTGTGTATCATCACTATCATCACCAAGATTGATATAGGGGATCAATAAAATTATCAAAATTTAAAGTGCTCGAAATTGTTCAAAACCAATGCCAGATCGTAGTGCTCATCATCCTAAATCCAACACCGCTCGAATCGCCTCAAACTAACATAATATGCTCAATTTATCACATTCTGAGGTTTTGGCCAAACAACAAAAAATTCGAACAACATGGTTGACTTCCCTACTGATTGGGAAGACTGTACAGCCGATGTCATGTTGACGCTAGCATGCTAATTGGCTATATGGAAGACAGGAGGACCAATCCTGGCTCGACACTTGGAAACTTTGTACTGAGGCAAGTGGCACGATTTTATTGGTTGCATTTGGTGTGAAGTGGACCAATGGTGAGCTGTCACGTGGCCCAATCAGAGGGTGCCATGTGGCCCTCAGTGGTTGGTCAAAAATTTTATAAGCAGACCAAGGGCCTCAGTGGGGTTCAACCCTTAGACCTCCTATAGAGAAAGACTACAGTTTACCATCATACCACGCCACCAATTCTTACTATATAGTGGAGCCCGGTTATAATTAAATTATAGTTGTTGGTGCATTGGTGGGAGGGGTGGGGAACTTGGCCCCAACCCCCGGTCTTTTCAGCACCCACACGACCATACACGGGTGAAAAGCGGAGGGGGTAGGTGGATAGAAACTAGCCCTTGGTTCTCGATGGTTATTATAAGCTCGATCGGACATGACAAGAGCTACAATGGTGGGGGCAAATGGTTAGCTTTGGCCCCCGACCATGAAATATTCGTATGACCATACCAATCAGTGTAGAGGGTTGAACCGGTGGGGGTGGGCGGTTATCCTTGGCCCCTGGCCACATGGCAGTTAATGTGACCCTGACCTAATGCTTAAGGGTTATTGACACTTTTAACTAGGTGACAATATGCACCAATTTCGGCTAGAATCAAGTCATCGCTAGGTGAAATTGTCACTCGACGGTTGGCAGATAGGAGAAATTCGTAGGATGATTAAGCAAAATTGCAGATTTGCATAATAGTTAGCAGAACTTTGTTCCAAGAGACATATCTTGTTCATTTTTCAACCTTTTTGAGCTTAAGAAGAGCCTATATGGGGTTTTTGAGCATTCTGAATCCACTGGAAACACTATTTTTGCAATTTGAGCACTGTAAACTGATGTATTTTCATATTTGAGCATATAATTGAAGAGGCCTAACATTGGAAGCTAGACCTAGAGACGTAGCCCAGGAGGAGTGAACTTCATTATCAAATTGTTGTTTTGTGTTGTTGTTCATGGTTCATTTTTATTTGTTTTATTTTTGCAAAATGAGTTTAAAAAAAACTAAGTTTATGTGCTTTTGTAACTTGATCAATTTCCCACAAGAGATAAACTTTCTTACTATTTTTTAAAGAAAACCTTCAAGTTTTTAATTTCAAATAAGTTTGGTATCAGAGCATGGTTTTTTTGAATGTTTGACTATGTTTGCAAGTGTTTTCTGATGCTTACAAGGTTAAAGTTGAAAAGAGGTGAATGAGTGACTGAAGAGCCACATCTTCAAATTGGTTAAAGGAGGTAATAAAATCCTCAAACTCCACCAGTCATGACATATGAATAAGGACATGAGATGATTTCTGAGGATCATAAATATTTTAGAAAGGTTTTCTATGACATGTCTGAAATGGTGAAAGTTTTATATGAAGAGAGAACAACAAGGTTGCATGAAGAGAGTTCAAATCAACAAAAATGAAATGGTGGTGACGGGGGAAATCCTCCACCTCCCCCTCCTCCTTCACCTCCATCTTCACCTTCATCCTCATCTTCTTCATATCCTTCACATACTCCTCCAAAATATCCAAAAGGACATGCTAAGTCTCCTTTGTTAAATCTTGATGTCAAGTTTGAATTACCTATGTACAATGGGGAAGTAAATGTTGAAAATTTGGATAATTAGGTTCGTCAGATTGAAGTCTATTGCGGGATTAAAAGGATTAAGGATGATGTGACCAAGATCCATCTTGCTTCTACAATATCTCAAACGGAAAATGGACAGCAAAACAAAGCAACATAAACAAAAACAAAATCTACAACAAATATAAGCATATACATAAAACATTGTAAATAAAATAGAACAACTAAGCCATTTTATTATATTTTATGAAATGAGGAACAAGTAAAAAGTGTGCTCATAATGATAGCACCTTGGCCTGCTCAAGGTAGGCTGGAATGATCTCTCCCTCCTCTATTAGAATCTATACTCAATCTTTGCTCTGCGCTGCTCCTCCTCTACGTAGTCCTGTAGAAAATTTTGTTGTTGGCTAGAAAGGAACTGCAAGATGGCGCTGCTCTACTACTCGGAAAATTATAAAACTTAGACACCAGTGTCTCCTCCAAAAACCTAGAAAAACCCAGAAAGGAGTTTCAGAATGGCTGGCCTTGGAAATTCACCCTCTTGGGATGACTATGCTCTCCTGCTAGGTACGCTGACCTCTGTGATGAAAATGCTAGAAGAAGGGCCTCCGACTATCAAAGGGAATCAACTATGGAAGTGTTGATCCCCTCACAAACCCCCAGACCAAAATCTCACGAAGTTCCTCCTCTCCTAGAGTTGCTTCCTTTGTGATTTTGTATTTCTCTTGGAGACTATGCTGCCTCAGAGGTGACTGCGTAATCCTATGGATGAAACAATGAAGCTTCTCTCAAAAAATGGTGGAATGGATCCTCTCCTGAGTGGGCACTCGAAGTCCCCCAAGGATGAGGTTGGGATCCCCGCTCGGAGACACCCTTGTGCTAAACATCACTGCAAACTCAACTAAACAACTTAAGCGTGCTCTACTCTTGACAGAGAGAAAATCATAAGATGTAAGAATGAATGAGAAAGGATGCCTCCATACCTTTTTATGCTTATGAACCGTACATTCCCTTAGGCCCACCAATGTTGTGTTGTCCCTCTTGCCATGTTATCCCTTGCTGTGTTGCCTCTCCCACGATTCCACTGCTCTGTCCTAAGTGCCTCCTCTCCTGCGTTGTCACTTGGCCTCATGGGCCCCACTTCACCTTTTAATTATTATGTCCAGTGATTTTAGGAAATTTATTTTATTCTAATGTTTTATTCATGGGTCCCCTAACCCTTTTATTTCTTGCTAAACTTTAGAAAATCAAAATTTAACCAAAATTGAATATTCCAATTAGTTGTCTACTAATTCGGAATATTACAGTCCTCCCCACAAAAATGTTGCTTGTTGTCAAGCAATTGAAAATATGGATGCTACAAGATCTCCTCCCCCTCCCAAGTGGCATCCTCATTTGGAAGTTTCCTCCACCTTATCATATATTCCTTGACTTTCCTGCTCCATAATTGTCTCTCCCGAGTGTCTAGAATGGCTTCTGGTTGCATTTCCAAATTCCCCTCATCATTTGTAGGTGGGAGCTCCATAGTGGCAGTCACCTTCTACCCCAAATATTTCTTCAAGCATGGGACATGGAAGATGTTAGGGATCTGGTTCCTCGCTGGTAGCTCTAGCTCATATGCCACCTCACCAACTCGTCTAATCACCCTGTATGGCCCATAGAAGTGAGGCTTGAGCTTATATGCTCCCTTCTGCTTTAGCTTGAATTGTTTGTATGGATGAAGACAGAGGTAAACCAAATCATCTACCTCAAATTGTCTCTGTACGTGACCTATTTATTCATACAACTTCTGCTGGTTTTGCATTGTGACCAGGTTATCCTTGAGAGCCCGAATGATTTCTTGGCTCTCTTGGATCCAATCTTTGTCCCTTGGGGCCTGTTGGGGTTCCCATGTTTTGGACAGATTGGCAAGACCAAAAGATGAGACAACATCAAACCACTTTCAGACCTCGGGATCTAGCCCTCCTGGGTCCAGAAAGGGATCTCTCTATGATATGACAATGGTATATGTCTTTAAAGCTCGGTGTTAAGATGTTAGGCTAGTTATAGGCACAAGGTTTGTTTGTTTGATTTGTTTTGATTTGGTTGTTGGGAATCAGGAATGAAGGGTTCACTTTAAGACAAGGCAATGAGCAGAGAGGATTTTAGGCTAAATTAGATAACTCAGAGAACATCAAGGCCATTGGGAAATGGAGTCAGGAAAGGGTTTACTTGCTGTTCAATGTGCAAGCTTTCAGTTGGGCTAGCCATATAAAGCATTGGATCCTAAAATGATTGTGCGGCATGGAACATTAAGGTTTGAAAGTGAAGAGAGGAAAACCATCCAATTCAGTCTATAGATCAGGTCAAAGGTCATTTAACTCTAGACCTGCTTGGACATACTCTTAGGAAACTCTCAAAGAAAGGCAAGGGACAAACTAAGGGAACTTGGAAAGGTTTAATCGAAATGGAAAGATCCTAGTGAGGCAGAGACAGAGTTCTAAACTTCCCAGTGTTCTCAACTCATTTAATTAAATCTAAACAAGAACATATAAAAACGGATTCCACTAATCCATACATCAGCTAGCAATATATCAGACCACTACACTGGTTATATTAATTGAAATCGATCCTTAGATAACACATTTAGCAGAAAACATTAAGGCAAGGAGAGCAGAAACATAGGGTGCCTAACAAGGGAAAATCTTATGCCAAATTTCTAATGCAAGCCAGAAGAACTGAAATGGAATGAAATAAAACACAGAGATAGGAAAACATCACCAACTGCTTTAGATCAGGATCTAAAGAAATATGCTTGTCATATTAAAAACAACACCAGTGAAGTACAACATTGCCCACAGCTTGAACATTCAGCCCGAATACATCTTTCTTCAGCCTATCTTACAACTTTACACAGAACTATATCTCACAGAAACAATTTACAGTTCTCTGATATCTTATCAACAACCTTTCAATAATTTCTTCCTGAGTTTTATAGCAGAAGAAGAGCCGAGGAGGTAGGTGAAGCACTAAATGAAACATTAAATCACAAAAAAGAAGGAGAAGGCCGAAGCCCATTCTGTTTTAAATCTCTGCATTTATCCCTGGTACCCTTTGGAACGAAGGGTTGATCCTCTTCAGCTTCCATTTACTTCTGGTATGGTCCTGATGTACTCCGGCTGTAGCGGTACTCTGTGGTACTGTGGGTGAATAAACAAAATAGATTTGAGGTCTGCCATGCTGCATAACTAATGCTCTGAGAGCTTTGGATTGTGTTTTGGGTGGAAATCTCCTTTGGAGCATGGCATATAATCAAAATGGTATGGGCAACCCGTCCTTATTCGGAGGAAAACATTCTGCTGATGGGGAAACCTTTCATACATTAATTCCCTCACCTCTGTCAGTGAAAAACTTACTGCTGTATCAAAACTGTGCCATTATGGTGGCGTTTCAACTCTTGTACCTTGCGAAACACGCAACTAGACTCAGAAACACAATGCAATGAGAGGGTGGATGAAATGGTGGCGTGACAGCGGTGGAATGGTGGCTTTCACTAAATAATGGTGAAAAAATGCAATGAAATGGCGAAACTATGAATAATAGGGTTTGATGGTTGAATGCAGTGCAGACCGTTAGATCATGGTCCGGGAGCGAAGATCAACGACAGAGATCAATCGGAGGGACGGCCATATGAAACATAATGAAACACGAGACCTTAATGAAAACATGAGACTTTGGTCAAGAAATGAAAATACAAAGAAAGGGGCGAAATTGTTATGAAAATGCGCGGAAAAAATCGTACGTGGTGGGACTTGCCAGAGGTGGTGGGCGATCAACTCTTGACCGTCAGATCTTAGATCCAATGGACGGTTAGGATCAACTCGGAGCATCACAATCGGGAGGATCAAGGGGAACACACTGTATAAGTTTCCGATTGCGATTGGGACAGGGGGAGCGATGAGCTTAGGACCATTGGATCTGGGGGGAAGAATGAACCGCGGAGATATGCTCGGAACAATCGCAATCGGAGGAAAATAGGTGTGACATATTACAAACCTTTCGATTGCGATGGGGCGGGAGGAGCGATGACCGTCGGATCATGGTTCTAAATGGACGGTCAAGATCAAATCGGGGGACGACGTGATCGGGGATCGGAGGGAAGGACCTGCGATTGCAATCGGAAGGGATTTTGCCATATAGCACGGGCCGTCTGATCCCGATAATGGATTGATGGTGGAGATTAAGTCGGGCAGTCACAATCGGGGAAAACAGGAAAGTCTCATATTGAAATTTTCGATTGCGATCAGTCAGGGAGTGCGATCAGCGCGTGTTCGTTAGATCAAAAAGCAGATCAATGGCTGACAACGCATCGCGGGACTTAATGAATAAAACAATCGCATCAGAGATTTTTGATGTTACAAAGGAATTTAACGCTCCGACCCGATCTTCCGATGCGATTAGCACTTAAAGCTTAAGCGCTTGGCCTTTGGGTGATGGGCGTATGTGGGGAAGTGGTTAGGGCTGACGGAACAAGGGGCTAAGCCCTATTACAATGTCAGAAAGTGGGTTTTTAACCCATTTTAGTGCATTTTTACACCAAAGGAGGGTAACGATAGGGGGGTAGAAGGGGAAAATGGGAAAACAAAAGGCAAGGGTGGGATTTCATGGGGATTTTGGGGAAATTTAGGAGGTTGATGGGGAAATTATGGGGAACAAAAGGGGACTCGAGGAAAAGAAAAAAAGGATAAAATGGGGGAAATCTGCAGAGATACAAAGGGCGAAATAAGGCCTTTTTGAGAAAAATTTAGTCATTCAGCAAGGTTCATTGATACCAATCAAGAGAGGGAAACAATCAAAGGCAGGGAACATAATAAGGCTTCAAGGATGATGTGTTTTCAAGGGAAATGCATTCCTTGAAGGCTCATAAAACAATCTAGCCCCTTGCTTGCTTTGTCAAGGAATTCATAAGGGGCTAACAGGGCCTTACTTGCTCCAAACATAACATCAAAAAAAGTTAGAGCATGATATCCATACAAAGCATAAAACATAGACATATCGATCGACATATGGAATTTCGTGTTGTAGTATTCCCCCAAGTGGAGCCAACACAACCATGCCTTATGTTGCCTCAAGACATAGTTTCTCAAGTAGCTCTCTAGCCACTTGTTCACTATCTATGTCTGTCCATCTGTCTATGGTTGATAACTGGTACTGGGTGTCAACTTGGTATCCACCAAATGGAACAATTCCTACCAAAATCCACCCATGAACCAGCTCTCTCGATCACTAACTGTGGTCTTTGGGAGACCATGGAGCCTGAAAAAATCCCGGAAGAACAATTCGGCCACCTGTGAAGCTGTGTATTGTGTGGATATGGTGAAAACGTATGCATACTTTGTCAGTCGATACACAACTACAAAGATGTAATCTTTGCCCTACACCATGGGCAACCCTATGATGAAATCCATGGAAATGCTCTCCCATTTACCCTGTAGAATGGGAAGTAGCTGTAGAAAACCTGCAAGGTGACTCAACTCTCCCTTGTTCCTATGGAAAACCTCGCACTCCCCGACATGCTAGAGTACATCCTCCTTGAGGCCCCTCCATGAGAACCTCTCTTGTATGGCCCTGTAAGTCTTGGTGAACCCCTAATGAATTGAAAGTGGTGAGCCATGGGCTGCATGCAAGGTCTTCTCCTTGAGATGGGAGTTAACTATCCAATAAATCCTATCCCAGTAATAGATGACCTAATCCATCACCTGATAGCTATCATCTGTCACCTATCCATCCAGCATCTCACAAGAAAAATAATCCTTGGAATAATCCACCAACAACTGGGCTCTCCAATCTGCGTCAAGGCTCATCAAAGACAATGCTACTAGCCTCCGAGATAAGGAATTCACCACTACATTGTTCTTCCCCTTGAAATACTCGATGTCAAAGTCATAGGCATGTATTTTGCTGACGCACTTCTGCTATCTCTCCTGCAATTTTTTCTGCTCAAGGAAAAACCAGAGAATGTTGTGATCAGTCCTAACCTAAAATCTGTTACCCACCAGGTACTGTCGAAAATTGGCCAACCCATGCATGATGGCCAACATATCCTTGTCATATATTGGGCATATTCTCTCATGGAACAGTATCTTTTGACTCTCAAAAGTGATAGGATGGCCTCCCTACATCAAGACTGCTCCTGCCCCATCTCTTGAAGCATCACACTCCAACATAGGGCTGCGTGAAATTCGACAATGCCAACACTAGACAGGTGCTCATCACCTCCTTGAGCTTTTCAAAGGCCCTCTATACATCATCAGTCCATCCAAAATCCCCCTTCTTGGTGAGGTCCGTGAGGGGTGCCACAAGCTATGAAAATCCCTTGACAAACTTCTGGTAGTAGTTGCAGAAGCCTACAAACCCAAAAAGTTTTGTCACATTCTTCGGTGCCGGGAAATCCCAAATATTCTCCTCATGGAATCTTACCCTATCCACTCTGATGATATTCCCCAAGTAGAGCATTTTTTTAAGCCCAAAATTTCATTTGGATAGCTTAGCATTGAAATGTTTCTCCTCCAAAATATGAAGTACAACATTAATATGCTGTAAGTGCTCCTCCTATGTGTGGCTGTAGATGAGAATGTCATTGAAGAATACCAGCACAAACTTCCTCAACTAACCATGGAAGATGTGGTTCATACAAGACTGGAATGTGTCTAGAGCATTGGTCAACCCAAAGGGCATCACCAAGAACTCAAAGTAGCTATAGTGGCATCTGAACGCAGTTTTGGGAACATCATGGTCCCTCGCCTTGATCTGATGGTACCCCGACCTCATATCTATCTTCAAGAAGAACTTCTCTCCCCTCAATTCATCCATAAATTCATCAATCCTAGGGATGGGGTAATGGTTCCTCATGGTTTTATTGCTGAGCGCCTTGTAGTCGATGCACATTCACAATGTTCCATCCTTCTTCTTCAGCAAGACCACAAAATAAGCAAAGGGGCTAGTATTGGGCCTGATGTGCCCCACCGTCAAGAGCTCATGTATGGCTCACTCAATCTCATCCCTATAGGCTTTGGGGTGCCTATAAGGGGTGGTAATCACTGCCTGGATCCCCTGCTCCAGCTCAATAGTATTCTCAAATCCCCTGTCTAGTGGTATGTCCCCAAAAACCATGGAGTAACGGTCCAATATAGGTTGTACATCAAGATGCATTGGCTTCCTAGTAGCTCATGCCTTTGAAATACACAGCTCTACTTCCCGCTCTACATCTCCCTTTAGAAAATCTGCCTCCATTCGGTGTGCTGAGACTGTTTGGGGAGGGTATGTGTGCATGCCTCTGATCATCACATGCTTCCCACTCTTCTTATCCCTCCACTCCATCTCCAATATCTCCCAATCTGTAGTGACCTTACCAAGTGTGATAAGCCACTACACATCCAATACCACATTTGTATCTGGGATTTCAACCATAAAGAAATGATCCATCATGGTGTATGTCCCCATGGTTACTGCTAATGCTGGAACATATTGCATGGTCCTGACACTTGGAACTAACACAGAGAACCCATAAAAACTCTCTGTTGGTATGCCTCTCCATTGTACTAGTTGGGCATCAATGAAGTTATGGGTGGCCTCGCTATCTACCAACACAGAAACACGATGCCCCTAAATCGTGCCTCAGACTCTCAGTGTCAAATACTTGGGAGCTACCCACAAAGATGCAAGGACTCCTCTGGTGGGTGCAAGCACTGCTCCTCTTGCTGCTAGGGGGGGTGGTGGTGGGTGATATCCTCCTAGTGCACTAGTGGGGAATCTCCCTCCAGCACCTCATAAGCCTCTTCTTCTCCCTAACTATCAGAGAAGACCTAAATTTAGTGTTCCTTCCCTGCAGCACAACGATGACCTGGTGCCCATGGCTCCTGGCAAGTGAAGCATAGCTTCCTCCGTCTCAAGTCTCTCTGGGTATCATCATCCAATGGCCCTCGGCCCTGGTTCACGCTTCGGGGTGGAGCTCTTGTGTCTTTACCCTTCTGCTAGAACATTGGTTTGTGGGGAAAAGGAGCTCTAGTCCTTGGCGGGGAATCCTGCAAGTCCCTAGTCCTACCTACTGCATCCTGCAACATAGTAGGCCTAGTGGATCTGACTAGCCCATGTGATGGTTCTTCGAACTCGTCAATAAACATATACACCCTCCTGGCCATGGAAAAGTCTGGCACCATCACTAAAATTTTTAGGAACTCGGAAATGTAAGTTTCCGGGCTTCCTGACTGCTTGAGCTTAGTTAGCTCAACGAAGTGTTCCTCAGGATCCTTTTGTTAAAATATCTCCACTAACCTCCGAGTGAACTCTGCATACGTTGTCACCCCTGTGTGATCCAACGTGGACATCATGTGTAACCACCAGTTGTGGGCTTCCCCCTCAAGGTGCAGTGCTGCCACCTTGATAGCCTCTACCTCCGCCATTTGGTTTAATTGAAAATAGATATCCAGCTTCTCCACCCAAGCCGTAGCCGAACATTTTGATGATCCATCAAATGTGGGTAGGAAAAATCTACCCATGGTACATTTCAGGTCATTCCCCTTCGTGTACCCTCCTCCTCTATTTTGGCTACGGGGTCTGCTATTGTTATTCAACTAGAAAAACTCATTAAAGGTGAGGGCCTCTCCAAAATCCCACCCATATGACTGATACTTTGCAAAATATTCCCCAGAGTGAGCCACCTCCGGCTCCTAGGGTCCTCCTATTTATGCTCTTGAAGTCAAGAAAGTATGCATGGTGGAACGTGAGGGAGTGCGTAACCATCTGTTGTGCAATGTTCTTCTCCAAAACATGGTGAGAAGTATCAGAGCCTTCTCCGTTGTGAAACTCCCTTGGAATCTAACATTGTTTGTTCTCTACGACAATATTCTGCCTCATTTCCTTTATCTTTCTAGAAATCTCCTATAAAAATTTCAAGAGAACATTACCAAACTCCTTCCTGTCATCTATCTCATCTGCCATTGGTGCCTTCCCTTTTTCTTCCTCAACCAGAATACTGTCCTCTTTTGTAGGTGTGATTTTGAGCCTATGCTCTTTGTCCCTGTACCTCTGCTTCCGGCAAGTAATGAACTCTCTGTCTTCAGGTGTCATTGACTGATTGCTCCACAGGCTGACCCAATTCTATGAGCTTTGATACCACTGTAATATCAAAAATGGGAAATGGACATCAATACAAAGCTACATAAACAAAAACTACAACAAATAGAAGCATAAAACACTGCAAATAAACTAGAACAACTGGGCCATTTTATTATATTTTCTAAAATGAGAAACAAGTACAAAGTGTGCTCAAAATGATAGCACCTTTTCCTTCTCAAGGTAGGCTATAATGATCTCTCCCTCCTCTATCAAAATATATGCTCAATCTCTTCTCTGCGTTGCTCCTCCTCTATCAAAATATATGCTCAATCTCTTCTCTGCGTTTCTCCTCCTCTACGAAGTCCTGCAGAAAATGTTGTTGTTAGCTGGAAAGGGACTACAATATGGGGTTTCTTTGCTGCTAGGAAAATTATAAAACTCAGACACTATTCTCTCCTCTGAAAACCTAGAAAAACCTAGAAAGGAATTCTGGAATGGTTAACCCTGGAAATTCACCCTCTTGGGATGACTACACTCTCCTACTGGGTACGCTGGCCTATGTGATAAAAATGATGGAAGAAGGGTCTCCAACTATCCAAGGGACTCAACAATGGAAGGGTTGATCCCATCACAAACCCACATACTGAAATCTCATGAATTTCCTCCTCTCCCTGAGTTTCTCTCCTATATGATTGTGTATTCCTTTGGGAGACTATGCTGCCTTGGAGGTGACTGCGTAATCCTGTGGCTGAAACAATGAATTTTCTCTCAAAAACTAGTGGAATGGATCCTCTCTTGAGTGGGCACTCGAAGTCCTGCGAGGACGAGGTTTGGATCTCCGCTCGGAGACACCCTTGTGCTAAACAACACTGCAGACTCAGCTAAACAACTTAAGCATGCTCTAGTCTTGACAGACAGAAAATCATAAGATGTAAGAATGAATGAGAAAGTTTGCCTCCATCCCTTTTTATGCTTGTGAACCCTACATGCCATTGGGCCCACCAATGATGCGTAGTCCCTTTTGCCACATTGTCCCTTGTTGTGCTGCCTCTCCCACGCTACCACTGCATTGTCCTAAGTGCCTCCTCTCTTGTGCTGTCACTTGGACTCATGGGCCCCACTTCACCTTTAAATTATTCAGCCTAGGGACTTTAGGAAAGTTCTTTTATTCTAATGTTTTATTCATGGGTCCTCTCACCCCTTTATTTCCTTCTAAACTTTAGAAAATCAAAATTTAACCAAAAATGAATAATCCAATTAGCTGTCTAGTAATTGGGAATATTATAGTTTCTCTTCATTTGGAAACTGGGTCTCTCATCTGATGGGAGGATGGAACTCAATAAGACTTGAATAAAAGTGGTAAAATTATCTCTTCTTAGAATGATTTTGTAGTTGCATTAAGAAGGAATTTTTATCCATTAGCTTATAGGCAAAAGGAAATTTTGGATTGGAAAATTTTTGGAAAAGCTAAAGGTCAGAGTGTTCAAAGTTACACACAAAAATTTAGAAGAAGAGCTTTAATATTGGGTGTATATTTGTCTTCACAGGACACTCTCCTTAAATACGTAGTTGGATTACATAGTTCTTTGAGACATATAATTCTTATGTTTAATCCAACCAATCTAGATGAAGTATGTATTTAGGAAACTCATTTAGAAGAAAGAGGGAAGAATGTTCCTCAAGAGAATAGCAAGAAGCCATTCAAATTTGGAGATGAAGGAAAGGTGAATTTTAAAGGAAAATGAAAAAATAATGCTAAGATCAAGAAAGAGGGAGAGAAAATCACATGCAAACATTGTTCAAAATAACTCCATGATGAAGGTCATTGTTGGAAACTACATCCATAAATTAGACCAAATAAGTTTAACAAAAAGGGGAACCAAAAGACTACTTCAACAATTCAACAAGATCTAAGATTTGATTCATGTGATGATACCAAAATAAAAGCCATGAGAATTAAAGGTAAAGCTTTTATTGCAAGTACTAGTTCTTCTAGTAAGCCTGTTGAGCCTCAAAATGATAAAGAAATAAATGATTTTTTCCATATTAGGGTCATTACAAATCATACCAAAGTTGATACCTTATTTGATAGTGGATCCCAAGTTAACATTACTTCTAAAGCTATTTTCAAGAAAATAAACTGAGAAACTACACCTGATCCAAAACCTTACCCTTTGGGTCGGTTATGTGGCAATTCCAAATTTCAAGTGACAAGAAAATGTAAACTTGAATCCACCATCACTGCAAAATTTATTTATGAGGTAGAGCTTGATGTTTTACCACTTGACATATATGTAATTGTTTTATGGAGTCCATACTTGCATGACTGGAAAGCCATACTCTATCATCATGAGAAAAAATATCATATTTTTAAAGATGGATTTGAGTATATTGTTAGATCACATCACAAGATGATGAACTTGTCTCTTGTAAGCGCTAGTCAAATGAAAAGGCTTGTAAATGTTAGTAATATTTTTGCATTGTTGATGATCAAACCCAAAGATAATGATGAATCTAAAGCTTTCCAAGGATGTAATGAAAAACTCAAGCATGATTTGGTTGAACTTGTTAATACATATGATAATATGTTTCAGGAACCTGAAGGGTTACCTCCTAAAAGAGGAATCTGGCATTATATTGAATTGCAGCAGGACGCGCCTCTTCCAAACATTGGCATGTACATAATGTCAATTATGGAGAATGTAGAGATCAAGAAGAAAATTCAAGAGCTACTTGACAAAGGGGACACTAAACCAAGTACATATCCTTGTGCGTCTCCTATTGTCTTGGTTCCAAAGAAGGATGGTACATGGCACATGTGTGTGGATTTTAGAGCTTTGAAAAAAATCATGGTAAAGAATCGTTATCATCTTCCTAGTATTGATGATTTTCTAGATCAATTGAAGGATGTTTTTTATTTCACTAAGTTCGAGTTGAGAAGTGGTTATCATCAGATCAATATTACGGAAGGTGATATTTGGAAGACTGATTTTAAGACAAAACAAGGTTTGTGTGAATGGTTAGTTATGTCATTTGGGCTTTGTAATGCACCTGCAACATTCATGAGAGTTATGAATGATGTGTTGAGACCATTCCTTGATTATTTTTTCATAGTCTACTTAGATGATATTCTGATTTTTAGTAAGACTTGTGAAGATCATGTCAAGCATGTTAAGAAAGTTTTAGATGTCTTAAAGAAACAAAAATTGTATTTGAAGATGTCTTAGTGTGAATTTTGGAAAACCTATTTAGTTTATTTGGGTCATATTGTTGGAGGGGGTGAATTGAATATTGATCCCTCAAAGGTTGAAGTCATTTTGAATTGGCCTAAGCTCAATAATGTAACAAAGGTTAGGAGATTTTTGGGAGAATCCCAATATTGGAGAAAGTTTATTGCTAAATTCTCATCTATTGTAGCTCCACTACATGCTTTGGCAAGTGTGAAATAGGTCTTTTAGTCGGGAGGAAAATAGCAGAAATCCTTCGATATGTTGAAAGAGAAAATTAGTACAACACTAGTCCTTTCACTTCTATATCTTAAGCAACCATTTGAGATTTAAACCGATGCAAATGATTATGCCATGGGAGCAGTTTTGATGCAACATGGTAAGCGTATTTGTTATCATTCTGAAACCTTTATCGGTGCAATAATTAACTATCCAACTTATGATTAATATTTGTATGCTTTGGTACAAAGAGTTAAGAAAGGGAAGCATTATTTTATGGGTAAGGAAACTATTTTTCATACGGACCATAAAAATTTTCAATATTTACAATTGCAAACCAAGCTACAACAAGCTAGACATTTCAGGTGGATGGAATTTCTACAATAGTTCCATTTGGTAATCAGGTATAAGAAATGTATATGCAAAAAATTTATTGATATGTTATCAAGGCTTATTGTTAGTGCATCTCTCATTCTTAACTATAATTATGTAATATTCCCTTTCGGGAATATTTGTAAAACACAACAAGCTCTAACCAGAGATGGATTGGGAGGGAATTTACCAGATATTTCACCTCTAAAAGAGGATGAGATCTGGAGGCTATCTGGCCCTTTCCAGACTCTGTCTAAGAGTGTGGTAAAAACACAACAAGTGGTATAGAAATCTAAATGCAAAAAGGAAGAAATAACAGATTTCAGACGTACAATAGCATGTATAGATACTTCAAGAAATAAGAGAACGCCGAGCCATTTTATTAACCTGATAAATAGAAAGGAGTACAATAGGTGGTCAAATGATAGCATCTAAATCTTTCACAAGGAAAGTTAAGATCTATTCTCAGAATGTTTCATGGAATGACTGCGTTTCAGATCTGCATCCAGCTGCTGAAAAACGGCTGTGCCGCTGCCCAACATTACTTCTATGTGGATCTGCACTTTCCTCCTAATGGTTCGATTGCCTCTATCTGTGATCTTAAATGTTACACTCTCCCGCTGATTCAGAAATCCTTAGTAGACAGAGATCCTCCACGGATTTCCATTGGAGATATCCCCCAATACGGAATGCATCCTCCCCCCAGGTCTGCGCAGTCAATAAACGCGTTGTTCCTCCACTGCTGCCACGCTATCAATAGACACGCTGCTCCTCTACCAATATAGTGGATTGATCTTCCTAAAATACACTGATGGGACTACCTCACCCGAGCAGGCACTCGAAGTCCCCTGGGGCTGAGGGCGAGATCTTCGAATGGAGACACTCAATGCGCTAAACAGCGCTGTAGATAGGCTAAAAAGCCGTCGTGCTCCAAGTCGCAATGACCAGATTAAAATGCATAAATTATCCATGATGTCCGAATGAGGAAATTATCTTCTTTATATAGCGTTGGCCGCTCTCGAATCCTACGACCGCCTCAACCCACGATACCACGGTAATATCCCTTTGCGGCGTGCGTTTCCACCCATGATACCATGGTAATACCCTATTGCTGCGTGCCCAATTCAGCCCTCCTTAATTACCATGTGCGTCTTATTTTAGGGTGAGTCGTGGTCCCTTTACTCATGTTTATTCATAGGATAACTACGTTTATTCCTAAGCTAACCACTTAAGGAAAAATTGAAAAAAATTGAATATTCCAATTAGCTATTTCTAATTGGGAATATTACAGTCTCCCCCCGCAGAGTGTTGCTTGTCCCCAAGCAACTGTAGTGATGAATGCTGCAATATTTTCTCATTCTCCCAAGTCGCATCTTCATCCGGAAAATTCTTCCACCTCACCAAGAACTCCCGGATGGTTCTGTTTCGTAGTTGCCTTTCCCTGGCATCAATAATCGCCTCGGGTTGTAATACCAAATGCCCTTCATCATCTGTAGGTGGCAGCTCCTTTGTTACAGTCACCTGGTGCCCCAATTATTTCTTTAGACATGATACGTGAAAAATATTATGAATCTTGCTGCCTTGGGGCAGCTCCAACTCATACGCAACCTGTCCAACTCTGCGTATCACCCTGTATGGCCCATAAAACGAGGCTTGAGCTTCTTAGCTCCTTTCTGTTTCAGTGATGACTGTCGGTATGGCTGTAAACGTAGGTAGACCAAGTCTCCTACCTCAAAATGTCTTACAATCCGTCCCTTATCGGCATACCTCTTCTGCTAGTTCTGTGCTGTAGCCATGTTATCCTTGAGAGCGCGGAGAATGTATTGACTCTCCTGGATCCAATATTTGGCTCTCAGAGCCTTGCTAGCACCCAACATCATATCAACAAAAGATAAATAATGGTACCCATACAAAGCATAGAATGGTGTCATACCGATGGACATATGATAGGTGTTATTGTAACAATACTCCCCCAGATGTAGCCACTTCAACCATGATTTCTGCTGCCCACTAACATAGTTACGCAAGTAGCCCTCCAGCCACTTGTTAACTATTTCAATTTTCCCATTTGTCTATGGGTGATAGCTGGTGCCTGGTGTCAGCTCCGTCCCTACCAGCCGAAAAAGCTCATGCCAGAATCCACCCATAAAGCGATTGTCCCTGTCACTGGTGATGGTCTTGGGAAGACCATGCAACCTGAAAATCTCTTTAAAGAACAACTCCGCCACCTGTGCTGCTGTGTAGTGTGCGGATATGGCGAAAAAGTGTGCGTACTTTGTCAGCTGATCAACGACGACGTATATGCCATCCTTGCCCTACACCGTGGGCAACCCTGTGATGAAATCCATCGAAATTCTCTCCCATTTCCCCTCCGGAATGGGAAGAGGCTGCAACAAACCTGCGGGATGGTTCATCTCCCCCTTGTTTCTCTAGCAAACTTCGCACTCCCTGATATGCTGGAGCACCTCCTCCTTGAGGCCTTTCCATGAGAACCTCTCCCAGATGGCCTGATAGGTTTTGTTAAACCCCTGATGTCCAGATAATGGTGAGTCATGAGATTCCTGAAGTATCTTCTCCTTGAGCTGGGAGCCCTAAGTTAAGAAAATCCTATTTCTATAGTAGATGCTCTCATCTATCACCCTATATCTATTGTCGGTCACCTGACCATCCAGAACCTCACATGAAAATATATCCTTGGAGTACTCCACCAAGAGTCGAGCCCTCCAATCTGTGTCCAGGCTCATCAGAGACAACGTGGCTGGTCTATGCGAAATTGCATCGGCTACCACGTTATTCTTCCCTTTGAGATATTCAATGTCGAATTCATAGGCCTGGATCTTGCTGATCCACTTCTGCTACCTTTCCTGTAGCTATTTCTGCTTCAAAAAGAACCTAAGGCTGTTGTGATCAGTCCTTACTCGGAACCTATTGCCCACTAAGTACTTCCGGAATTTGGCCAATGCATGCATAATGGCCAACATCTCCTTGTCGTATATAGGATACAACCGCTCATGAGGAAGGAGCTTTCTTCTCTCGAAGGCTACAGGGTGGCCTCCCTGCATTAAGACTGCACCGATCCCTTCTCCTGACGCATCATACTCCAAAAAAAAGGCTGTGTAAAATCTGGCAATGCAAGCACTGGACAACTGCTCATAACCTCCTTGAGCCTGTCAAAATCCCACTGTGCTATATTAGACCAACTGAATGCCCCCTTCTTTGTCAGATCTGTAAGGGGTATCGCAAGCTGAGAGAAATTCTTGACGAACTTCCTATAATAGGTGCAGATGCCAATAAATCCTCGAAGCTCTGTCACGTTTCTTGTCTCTGGCCAGTCTCTGATGGCCATGATATTCTCCTCGTGGACCCTCACTCCATCCACTCCTATGATGTGTCCCAAATACAACATCTCTGTCATCCTAAACTCACACTTGGAGAGCTTAGCATAGAAATGTTGCTTCTCCAAGATATGCAATACTGCCTCTATATGCTGGAGATGCTCCTCCCAAGTCTTGCTATATATCAATATATCGTCGAAAAAGACCAACACAAACTTCCTCAGATGACTGCGGAAGATATGGTTCATGCATGACTGGAAAGTAGCTGGGGCATTAGTTAGCCCGAAAGACATGACCAAAAATTCAAAGTGGCCGTAATGGCACCTAAAAGCGATCTTGGGGATGTCCTGTTCCCTCACGGGAATCTGGTGGTACCCAGATCTCAAATCGATTTTTGAGAAGAACTGAGTTCCTCTTAGCTCATCCATTAGCTCGTCAACCCACGGTATGGGGTAATTTTTCTTCAATGTATTCTTATTTAGGGCCCTATAATCAATGCAAATTCTCAATGTGCCGTCCTTTTTCTTCACCAACACCACCGAAGAAGCAAAAGGATTGGTCCTAGGCCGAATATGTCCACAAGCCAGCAAATCCTGGATGGCCCGCTCAATCTCATCCCGATAAGCCTTGGGGTGCCTATAGGGTGTGGTAATAACGGCCTGGACACCCTGTGCTAACTCAATAGTGTGCTAAAACCCCCGATCTGGTGGCTGTCCCGATGGTATCTCTCCAAATACCGTCTCATACTTGTCAAGGATGGCCTGTATATATGGATGAAATTTCTACCTAGTAGCCCCTGCCATTGATGCCTGCAACTCAACTTCCCACTCTATGTCTCCCTTCTGGAAGTCTGCCTCCATCCGGTGAGCTGAAACGGTCTACGGTGGGTAAGTGTGCATTCCACATATCTTCTCATGCTTCCTGGTCTTCTTGTCATTCCATTCCATCTCTAAGGCCTCCCAATCTGTGGTGACTTTTCCAAAAGTAATCAGCCACTGAACACCAAATACCACATTGGTGTCTGGTATGTTAACCATGAAAAAGTGGTCGGTTACTGTGTAGGTTCCCATCGTTACAGCTAGTTCCGGAACACACCTGGCACATTGCATCGTCTGATCGCCTGGGACCAATACTGAAAATCCGTCGAAGCTCTCTGTCGGTATGCCTCTTCTTTCAACCATTTGTGCATCGATGAAGTTGTGGGTTTCCCCACTGTCTACTAGGATTGAAACTCGCTGCTCATGTACTGTCCCTTGGACTCGTAGTGTTAGATACTTGGGTACTCCTTGTAATGCTGCAAGGGTCCCCCCTGTGGGTGCAAAGGCTATACCTCCCACCCCTGAAGGTGGGGGTGACGAATGATCTTGCTCCGTCTGATTGTTCCCTGCCTCCCCATCCTCATACTCATCCTCTTCCCCGCTACTCTTAGAGAAGACCTCAATAAAATGTGCCTTGCCAGCAGCACATCTGTGTCCTGGTGCCTATGGTTCCTAACAGGTAAAGCACAACCTCTTCTTCTTCAATTCCCTTTGGGCATCATCATTGAGCTGTACCCTCCCCTGATTCCATTTTGGGGGCAGAATCCTTACATCCTTCCCCTTTGGTTGGAAAGCCGGTTTCTGGGGGTAAGATGTCTTGGTCCGGGGTAAGGCATCCTGCAAATCCCTAGTCCTGCCAATGGCATCCTAGAGTGTGGCTAGTCTAGTGGATCTGACTAGTCCTCGAAGTGGCTCCGTCAACCCTTCCACAAACATATAGATCATCCATGCTGCGGATAGATCTGGCACCATTACTGAAATCCTGAGGAAATCTACAATATACCTTTCAAGACTCCCAGTCTGTTTGAGCCTTGTTAGTTCAACAAAGTGCTCCTCTGGTTCCTTCCGATTGAACCTCTCAATCAGTCTCCGAGTGAACTCAGCATAGGTAGTCACGGAGGAATTCCCAAGCGTCACCCTTCCATGGAACCACCAATCCTGAGCCTCACCCTCCAAATGCAGGGTGGCCACCTTGATGGCCTCTGCTTCTGCCATTTGGTTGAGCTGGAAATATACATCCATCTTCTCCACCCAAGACTTTTCCGAACTGTTTGATGAACCATCAAACGTAGGAAAATGAAATCGGTTTGCTGTACGCTGGGTATCTCCATCATGATAATGTCTATGCCCTTTATGATGGTCACGGGGTCTGCTGTCCCGCTTGATCTGAACAAAGTCTTTAAATAAAATGGCATCCCTGAAATCTTGCCCAGCTGCCTGGTATTCAACAAAATACTCACTTATACGGTCTGGTTCTTCTTGTGCTCCTGAACCCATATCTGTACTTAGAAAAGTGGGCATAGTAGCACGAACGGGGGCATGTGATGTTGGGTGTGGAGCGGCAACCTTCTCCTACAAATGGTGGGATGTGTCCGACCCCTCATCAACATGAAAACCCTTTGGGATTTCACGCTGTCTAGCTTCTACAGCCGTGAATCTTTGGCCCATTACTTCTATCTGCTTTTCCAGATCCTGCACTGATTTGAGGAGTGCCTCCCCAAACTGTTTTGCATCACTATCATCCGCCATTGACCCTCTCTACTCTGCTTCTACCGCAGGTTCCTCCTGTTCTGTGTCAATTACCCGAACACAATCTCCTTCTCCATAGGTGTTCTCCAACCTGTGCTCAATATCTCTGTACTTCCTACCTCTGTGGCAGATGTAGGGTTTTTATTCTGATGACATAGACTACTAGCTCCACAGGCTGAGCCAGATCTATGCTCTGATACCATTGTAATATTCCCTTTTGGGAATATTTGTAAAACACAGCGAGCTCTAACCAGAGATGGACTGGGAGGGCATTTACCAGATATTTCACCTCTAAAAGAGGATGAGATCTGGAGGCTATCTGGCCCTTTCCAGACTCTGTCTAAGAGTGTGGCAAAAACACAACAAGTGGTATAGAAATCTAAATGAAAAAAGGAAGAAATAACAGATTGCAGACATACAATAGCATGTACAGATACTTCAAGAAATAAGAGAACGTTGAGCCATTTTATTAACCTGATAAATACAAAGGAGTACAATAGGTGGTCAAATGATAGCATCTGAATCTTGCACAAGGCAAGTTAATATCTATTCTCATAATGTTGCATGGAATGACTGCGTTTCATATCTACATCCAGCTGCTGAAAAACGGCTATGCCGCTGCCCAGCATTACTTCCCTGTGGATCTGCACTTTCCTCCCAATGGTCCGAACGCCTCTATCTGTGATCTTCAATGTTACGCTCTCCCACTGATTCATAAATCCTCAGTAGATATAGATCCTCCACGAATTTCCACTGGAGATATCCCCCAATACGGAATGCATCCTCCCCCTAGGTCTGCACAGTCAATAAACACGTTGTTCCTCCACTGTTGTCGCGCTGTCAATAGACGCGCTGCTCCTCTAACAATACAGTGGATCGATCTTCCTAAAATACACTGATGGGACTACCTCACCCGAGCAGGCACTCGAAGTCCCCAGGGGTTGAGGGCGAGATCTCCGAATGGAGACACTCAATGCGCTAAACAGCGCTGCAGACAGGCTAAACAGTCGGCGTGCTCCAAGTCGCAATGACCAGATTCAAATGCATAAATTCTCCATGATGTTCGAATGAGGAAATTATCTTCTTTATATAGTGTTGGCCACTCTCAAATCCTATGGCCGCCTAAACCCATGATACCACGGTAATATCCCTTTGCGGCATGCATTTCCACCCATGATACCATGGTAATATCCTCTTGCTGCGTGCCCAATTCGACCCTCCTTAATTACCACGTGCGTCTTATTTTAGGGTGAGTCATGGTCCCTTTACTCATGTTTATTCATAGGCTAACTATGTTTATTCCTAAGCTAACCACTTAAGGCAAAATTGACAAAAATTGAATATTCCAATTAGCTATTGTTAATTGGGAATATTACAAATTCAATCGTGCATGAGATCTATGTTGAACAATATGCTAAAGATGAATATTTCAAAGATGTTTATGAAATTTTGTGTCAAGGAAATCATGTTGAAGAGTTAGATTATCATGTTCATGATAAATTGTTGTATCATCTTGGCAAGCTATGTTCTCCACATGGTGAAAGATTCAACATCATAAGGGAAGCTCGTACTTCTCTTATTGATGACCACTTTGGTGTAGGAAAAAAAATTGCACAATTACGAAGGTATTGTTATTTTCCTTGCATGAATGAAATTTTTTCAAGGTGTTATCACTCTGCCAGATCTCTCAGGCTGAAGAAGAAATCCTAATAGAGGTAACCACAGACCAATATTTTGGATTGGTATCTATCCCTACCAAACCAAAGAGGGTTCTCCCCACAAAATCACATCAAAGAGGGCTGGATGAATTAGGGTTTTAGGCTAGGTATAATTACAGGGGCTTTTTTGGTTGAATTTGGGTTGTTGGATGGGTGAATTAGGTCAAAGAGTCTAGGTCAGGGCAAATAATATTAGGATTGCAGAGATTCAATGGGGCAAGATAGGTAGAAAACCAAAAAATTTAGGGTTTCTTTAGTGGGATGGATCAGAAAGGTGAGGAGCTATAAAGAGCAAAGCTAAGAATGAATTATTTCTAAACTGAAGAATATGGACAAAATATAAAGGTTTTCCCAAAACAAAGCATGAGAGATGTATTCTGTTTATCAACTTAAAAACTAGCATATCACAGAAATGAAATGGATCATGAAACAAAAATTCATACATAATGAGACATAAGAAGAAAAATGATAAATTCTCATACCACACATATCCAAAAGAAATAGATGCAACCTTTTCATTAATTTCTTGCCAAAATGATTACACTAGAGTCTCTGATCAATGCATCAACATCCAACCTGCAAAATGAGTCAAAAATTACATGATATAGAGCTCAAAACAACTCCTCCCATCCTCAGGGGTCGAATCCATGAGAAGAGGAGCAGTTCCACCAAAACCTGAACTGAAACCTAGAGTGTAGAGTGGTCAAACTAACTCATCCCTCACTTTTTGCAAATTGATTCATTACATGTCCTAAAAACTTTTCACCTAATGTATTTACCCTAGGTAAGTGTATAAACATCATAATTACATTTACTTCTATCAATACATCAGTAAATCATGATTTCTCAAGGTGAAAATCAAAACTGCAGAGAAAAATATGAAAAAACAGACATTGGCCAGGTGAGCAACGCCTCTACCCTATGCACAATGCCTCTGCTCTATGCACAACGCCATGTCAGGTGTGAAATGCCATCTTCAAACTGAGTTTTGGAGGAGTTCCCAATGTCCAAAATGAGCTTAGGATAACTCATTGGAAAGATTATCCAGTCTAATTTCCAAATATGTTATTGGTTTGCAGAGTTGACTTGATTTGACCTCCCAAAAAGTGATTCTCCCAATACTTTTTTATGCGCAGTGCCAAGCACAAAAAGAGGGCAAAAACATGATTTTTTGGGTGTTTTTTGACCTTTTCACTGAATAGTTTGTCCAAAAAAATTTATAAAAGTTGCTAGGGTGCATTTCTTCATCATTATGAATCCAATGGTGGTTTCTGTTTGGCCAAAATATGCCTCAAACAAGTGTGCAACACCACCTGATAGTCCAACTGTCACATGACTGTTCAGGAATGCACAAAAACGTCAAAAAATTGCAAAAATATGTGAAAAATTCCCAAATTTTTTTGAATGATGGTTGATGATGAGGATTAGGAATGGAATGAGGCTTCAGCAAGGATATCAAGCCTTCTTTTATCTTCTTGCATGGTCAAGGTCTCAATTTTTGCAATGGCTTGTTTAAGTTTTTACCTTGCAATTTTGTTTTTCTTGGCATAATGATTTTCCATTCTTCTCTGAATATCATTATCCTTGTTTGCTTTCTCCAAGAGACTCTAAAGATGTTTGTTAGCCCTATCAAGCCATTACTCCTGGTTCTCATTTATTACCACTACAAATTGTTCATTAAGAGTGAGCTCATCTATTAGTTCTCTTTCTTTCCGCCTTTCTAGTTTTAGGGCTCTCTTCAAACCTCTAGTCCTTGGCCTTCTTCTTGGAACTTGTTCATTTGGTTCATCTAGCACACCATATTTTTGTAGTGTATCTTCAAGCAAGACTTTATATTTTTCTGCCTCTCTTTAAGCTTTGATGAATTTCACTTCATCAATGAAGTGTTTGGTCTTTAGCTGTCGGTTCTCCTGCTCAAGAAAGGTGATGACGAATCTAGATCTATCAAGATTAGTTTGTAGATCTTTAATCTTGTCCTCTTTTTCCTTGATGACTGTGCTAGTGATCTGAGAATCATCTTGCTGATTCAAGTCAACAAGTTCAAACTCCATTTCTATCTCATGAAGATTTTCCTCCTCATGCCTAATCTCTTCCTGAATAGCTTCCTTCGTCATCTTTTGCTTTCTTTTGTCTACCTACTTTTCCGATGAAGAAGGTAAGGTCCCTTCCATAATCTATGGAGAAAACACCTGCCTATGACATCTCTGATATGTTTTAGCCAATGTCTCTATCTCGACCACTTTGATCTTTTGAATCTCAATGTTCTTAACCATGCTGGATGACCCAATCTGAGTGTGAAATGGTGATGATGGTGGTGAAATGGGTGAAGTAATTTGAGTTGATGAAGAAGTAGGTACTGTGGGATGAGATGGAGGAATGGATGTGGAAGGATGAGATGATGGAGGCACAACTTGATCATGTTGAATTGGTGGAGCAGTAAAGATGTTATTAGCTATGAAAGTGTCCCATGAGATGTTCAATTTATAAAGGTGATGTAGGACAATTATCTTGATGAGAGAGTGGCGAAAAATAATTCTCATTTGGTGGTCATAATTGTTAGTATGAATCTTAATCGCAAGTGTATGAAAAAATACCACTTTAGCGGTGCATAATGAACAACCCTAACAAAAAATATGGATGCCAATATCTTTAGATCTGCAATTAAGTGACCAAGATAAATGCTGCAAATATCTAGATCTATGCATTAAAATACATTAAGTAGTAAATAAAAACAAGAGTTTCTCCATGCATCCAATAGACAAGACAAGAATATGTTGAATGAATTTTGTATTAATGGCACCTGGGAGGAAAACAGGATGTTACCAGTTCTCCTCAATGGGATGGGTTCTTGTAAGTCCTCAGCACTTTAGATCTAAAATTCCTCTCTCTTGATGGTGTAGAATGCCCATACAAAAATGAAACTCAAAGGGAGCTCACAAGCAAAAAGATAGAAAAATATGACAATGATGGTGGATCAAAGTCAGACCAAAAGTATAGATCCAGAGTGATCTTTAGGCAACAAAAGGTGGTGAATGAATGGAAAAAACCATTCTATTTATAACAAAATATTGAGTTAGTCTAGATATTGGTGCATAATTAAAATATTATTAACCAAATCTAGATCCAACTTTTATGGAATATTTTATTATTTTTGTTGGAGGGAAAAATAATTTGACTTGGGTCAAATCCCTTTATTTGTAAATAATAAATAAATAAATGATTTATTTATTATTTTAAGGATGTGGTTGAGTAATAATCAAATAAATAATGGGTTATTTAATTATTAATGAATAATTTAGTCAAATTTAACAAGGAATATTATTTAAATAGGGTTTAAATAATTATTCCTAGAAAATAATGAGATAAATAAGAATTTATCTAATAAATTTTCCTATTTTGGGTTAAATATGACAAGGAATATTAATTAAATTGTTGTTTAACTAATTATTCCTTGAGGAAAATCAAACAAATGTAGATTTATTTAATATTTCCTCATGGGGTTTCCTGTTTAGACCATAAACAACTTAATAAAGGTGGTTTACTAAGTTATTTTTCATAGTGAAATAAATTTTACTTAGGGTAAAATTGGTCTTACATGGTGTACTAGGTCCATCTAATAGTAACAGGTTAGATGACCAAAAAATTGTGTAACAATAATCTCTCTTTTGAACAATGTATGCCATTTTTTAATGTCCCTAAAGAAAAAATAAGGTATGTTGAGCATTTTGACCCTTGTGAAGTGAATTAATAACCTGATATGGTAGGTGTAGAGTCTTGAGAACCGTCCTTCACAAGAAAAGTACCTCATGATGATTTTTTATCATGGGGGAATACCTATCCAGGAGGTAAGAGAAAGGAAATAACATTTTTCTTTCATTCTTGTGCCTTGGCTTGATATATGGATCATAGTAATGATTGTACAAGTCTTTTTCCTTGTACCACTTTTCACCAACATTTGGAATTCCAGTGGCATCTGCTATAATGGTCGTGGATATTATTAAAGTGAAACAAACAATAATTACATGGTTATCATGAATATTAGAGATGAAAAGCCTGATCAAAACGGGGTGATGTTGGACCTTTTGCATTTTTTCACATAAGTCAAAGAATCCTACATGCTTAAAACATGCCACAGTCATGGGAGAGGCCATGAGTTCTCTGGTGTTTTTAAGTTTGAGGATCTTCCCTCCTTTGTGTGGCCTCCTCTCTTACCTTTCTTCTTCCTCACTAAATTCTCTTTTTTCTTCTTCCATAGTGTCTTGGATAGAAAATCTAGGGAGATGAATTGGAAGTGAAATGTAGGTTTAGGGAGTGGGGAATGGGATGGAAAAAATTAGGTTGGTGACAAGGAGTAGAAATGTTGTGGGATTTGGGAATACGAATTTTATTACAGGTATGGGGATTTGGGAGCCTAGGAATTTGAAATACCTAGGTCTTAGGGTTTAGGGGAGAAAGGGTTTTGGGATAGGGTTTTAATGATAAAGGGGTAGGGATAAGATTTATTGTGATGTAGGAAGGGTAAAAGGGTATTCAAGGATCAAATTTGGGATTAGGAAGTGAAACTAGGGTTTCTATCTTGAAAAACTAGAGATTTCTCATGAAAATGTTGACACTATGAAATTTGTACTTGAGAGATGCAAGGAGGGCATAATGATGTCTTACTTACTTGCTGGGAAATGAAGAAACCATTTTATGATTTTTGGAGGACCTATACCGAGTTTGGAAGCTTGCAAGTGAAGTTTTCCAGGTGCGCAACACCTCTGGCTCTATGCGCAACGCCCTGGCTCTATGTGTAGCGCCCTGGCTCTATGCACAAAACCTCTTTCCATATGAGTAGAGCCTCCAAGAATTTCGACCTTTCACCCTTCAATTTCGATTTTGTAATCTATGTGAGTCATGGCTTGTTAACATAGAGAGAAAATGAATATGCTTTGATCTTTGAATGGGCTTTATACTTGATGAATTGGATGCTTTGAGCTTTGGGACCCAATTTTCATTTTTGTTTTCACTTTAAACCTTTGAAACTATACCTTTGATTTTTATTTCTTTCCTTTGACAATTGATCAATTTTATGGACTAGGAACTCATTGGACTTTGATATTTGCTTTTTTTTTTCATGTGGAACTCTAAGTTGGCAGCTTGGGAACCTTGTACTTATTACATATTAAATGACATAAAATTACACAATAAAAATAAAAATTACATCTTTTTGGAATAAAAATTACATTCTAGGATGAAAATCACAACTTTGGTATCAGAATTACATCTTTGCAAATCATCTTTACATGGTAAAGAGATGTTATTTTGTTCACTCTCTTACCTTTCTGGCTTTATGTAATGGAAATGATGTGTTTATTGTAACTTGGAAAAAACCCTAGAAACCTAATGAAACCTTGAAAAAACCCTAAATACCTAATGAGACTTTGAAAGAGTGATTTTCATGATGACATTAGCTTTATGGATGATGTACAATCAGCAAATGAAATTGAGCCAACAAGTAATGGAAATTTAGAAAAAGTGTTTTTTATTTTATTTTATTTAGGGCTACCATCAGTGAGTAAATTTTTGCATGACCTAGTGGAATGAATAAAATTTTCTGAGTGGGACTCCTAAAATGATATGAAAAGAGGATTTTGATCACTGATGGCAGGATGCAAATACTGACACTAACACAAGGTATGTAAGAGGATGTACCATGTGTGCAACTAGCAAGCCTAGTAATATAAAGTTGGGTTTGTATACTCCACTTCCTATTCCTTCTCGTCCTTGGGAAAGTAATTCTATGGATTTTGTAGGAGGACTACCTATTTCTAGGAAGGGTCATGATTATCTTTATGTTGTTATGGATGGTTTCAACAAAAGGTGTGTTTTGATGCCTTGTACGAATTAGGTTAGAGCTGAATAGAATGCACAAATGTTCTTAAAAAAATGTATGGGTGCACTTTGGGTCACCCACTTCTATTATTTCTGATCGATATTCTCGATTTTCTGGTAAATTTAGGTCAATTTTATGGGAAATCATGGACACCAAGTTAAAGAAGATCACATCATTTCATCCACAAACCGATGCCTAGAAAAAAGTTGTGAACATAACAGTAGTACATAGCCTTCATGGATACTGAAAAAAGCATCCTAAGATTTGGGATGAACACTTACATTACATCCAACATGCCTACAATAGAGCCAAGCATTATTTGACTCAAACATCTCCATTCGAAGCATGTTTGGGATATTTACCAAAATTTCCCTTAGATTTTATCTCTGGGAAAGATGTTGTAGTGGATGGACACAATGATATAGATAAGGCCAAGAAATTCATTGAACAGATTCAATTGGTGCATAAAATGGTACAATAATAGTTGGAGAAGAGTCAATCCAAGTGCAAGGTGAGACATGATAAGCATCGTGTTTACCACAATTTCTAGGTGGGAGATCAAGTTTGGATTTTTATCGACAAGGAGAGGCTCCAAGGGGAAGGTAAAAAGCTCAAACCAATCAGGTATGGTCCTTTTAAAATATTGTAGAATATTGGTAATAAAGCATATGATTAGATTTACCACCATACATGCAAATTTATGTTGTTGTAAATGTGGAAAACTTGAGATTATATGAGAATCCTATGATTGAAGATCAATGAGAGAATGTTTGTATTCCAAAAATAGAATATATCTCTTCTGAATACTTAGAATAATTGAAACAAGATATTATTCTTGACAAGAGGATAAGGAATTCATGCAGAGGCAATGTGGAGTACCTTTGTGTGAGGCTTAAGGAAATTAATCCAATTAAGGGTTGGTGGATTGAGATCGGAAGGGTGAGGGAGTTGTACCCTCAACTAATTGTTGACTAAAAACAACCTTTTGTGGTCCAAAAGCTTCTAGTGGGGAGGAATGATCTAGGGGATCATAGTGCTCGTCGTCCCAAATCCAACGCCACTTGAATAACCTCAAATTGACATCTTATGCTCAATTTATCGTGTTCTGAAGTTTTTGCCAAACAACTAAAAATTAAAACAACAGGGTTGACTGGATGTTTACTGAGCATACCATACATATGATGTCATGCTAACATCAGTATAATGGTCGAGCGCACGATAGATAAGAGGACCAATCCCAGATCAACACTTGGAAAATTCGTACTGAGGAATTTGGCATGATTTTATTAGCTGAATTTGGTGTGAAGAGGACCAATTGTGAGGCACCACGTGGCCCTCAATGGTTGGTCAAAAATTTTATAAGCGGCCCGAGGGCCTTGGTGGGAGAAATGCTATAGTTTACGGTCATACCGCACCAAAAATTCTTACCATATAGTGGAGCCCAGTTATAATTAAATTATAATTTTTGTCGCATTGGTAGAAGGGGAAGGGTACTTGGCCCCAACCCCCGGTCTTGTTAGCACCCACACAACCATACGCCAACGAAAGGTAGAGGGGGCAGGTGGGTATGCTCTAGCCCCCGGTTCTTGGTGGTTTTTATAACCATAGGCGGACAAGGCAGGAGCTACAGTGGAAGGGGTAGGTGTTTAGCCCCGACTCCCAACCATATTAATATCCATATGAACATACTAACCGGCGCAGAGGGCTGAACCGATGGGGGTGAGTGTAACAGCCTCTTCCCACATCTACCCAAGTAACCAGACAACCGGGGTAAACATGTGGTGAGAAGCTACTAATATGAGATTCAACCTCCTAGATGACCTTAAGCAAGTGGAGCCGGTGGAAACACCAAAAACACACCTTACACTGCATCGTTGACATCCCAGGGGGTAACGCAACCTCCTAGGGCCTTGTTCCCTGAGGTGGGACTATTTTTTAGCCCCTTTGAGGCTGAGTCATGGGCTTGTAAGGGAAAGGGAGCATCTCTAGACCCTAGAGCCATGGGCTAGCCTTGACAAGGTACCAGCTCAGGCCCAAACAACAAATTTTCCGCCTATAGCTCTGAGATTTGTGCCACATTTTCAACCCCTGAGCCTAGGTCACTGCCCAAAACTTCCTGTAACTTTAGGAGAGGGTTAATAACATTGATACAAACATATTGTAGCAATCACATCATAAGGAACTCATTCGAACCCACCTCTCCATGACAAACATTTCTTCAAACATGTCACAAACAAAGCATCTACAGGTATAAGAAGAAAATTTAAACAAAGGGGTCTCTTTCTTATCCGAGAATGGATAAGAAGCATTGATCCCCTAAATTATAAGCCATGATTTAATCAATTTAACCATAAATACGTTTTGCATTCATTTACAAGTAAAAACATGGAGAGATCCATACCTCATCGCTATCACAATACATGCTTATAACCAGTGTAATACCAACAGGTGTACCATGGATACATCAGAAATAGAATCCATATATATACCAGTGCATATACACATAAAATACCAAGGCAATGAACCTTTCATTAATGAATGTAAAAACCAAACCGGAATGGTACTTCCACATTCCACCCGACTGTAGACATGGTTGATCCAAATCTCACTTCAACCAATCACCCCCGTGCCATATTCCAATCATGAATTTAGGAATTTCTAAAACACATCAATTAAAACCAAACTAAGGCTCTAGAGACCAAACTGTCTCAACCCCAAACTTTTGATTCCATCTCACGGTCGAACATCACTAACCATCACAGATTGGTCTCTATCCAAGCTGCTCCAAGGCTCCAGAGTGTTTGTTCCAACCAAGGTTTCCAGGACTAGTAACTCAACCTCGACTATTGCAGAGCTTCCAAAGTGTTTTACCAACCAGGGCTTCCAACACTAGTAACTCAACCCACCTAGGGTTTCGAGAGTATTTTTCCAAACAAGGCTTCTAGGACTAGTAACTCAACCCACAATTGTTTGTTGTGGTTCCAAAGCGTTTTTCCAACCAAGGCTTCCAGGAACTAATAACTCAAACCAACAACTAAAGTAATCATGAGAACCAACCAGAAAACAATTAATGGAAATAAACCCACAATCACCATGCATATCCATGAAATTTCAAGGTTAGGAAATCCACATGCATACACCATGCATGCCAAAACCAATGAGGAAAACATACATGAAACTGGGTACCTGCACTCAGAACTTGTTGTAGATGTTGATCCCGATGTCCTCTTCCTCTTTCCTTCTTTTCATTTTCTTTCTTGATCCAAATCTCCAAGTATGCCACACTCTACAAGAGTGCTCCAAGAATACACTAAGTGCTCAAGAGTATGAGAGAGAGAGAGAGAGATAATAATGCGAAATCCAAAACTAAATTGACCAAGACTTGCCCATTGATCCTCAAAAGACTTTTTATTAATGAGGCCTATATTTTCTTCATTTTCCATTATTTTCCTTCATTTTCCTCCTGAAATGCAACTTGTGACCTTTCACCTCCCTTTTCTCCTATTTTCCTTTATTTTTATAAATAAATGTGCCAAATATGCCATTTTCCTTTCCAAATGCCTTTGTCAATGCCTTGGAAAAATTCCTTTAGCCATAATAAACCAAATGAACACCCACTAGGGTGTTTTTCCCACCATTCAGCTTGGAATACGTGTCTCATCAACTGTGGTCTTATATATTCTTTTACATGAATTTTTACCAGGGCTGTTATAGAACCATCCCCTTTGGGGGAACAATGTCTTTGGTGTTCAATCACACCTATAAACTAGAAAATCGCTAAAAACCAAACATCCTACCTATGGAGTTTTCTAACATAGCTCATTGCAGTATTTACAATGGCATCCTGTTGAAAACATGATGATCATACCGTTTATTAGAGATTTATAACACAACTCATTACTGTATTTACAATAAAAACCACATATACTCCTGCACATTTGCTTCAACCAACAAATAACCATACTATTTGTGGAGCTTAATAAGTCCAAATTGATACAATATTTACAATAATATACACATATACACATTTTATCAACCAGAAAATAGGATACGATGTCGGTATCAACAACAAGGGAATATAGAGGCTCACATTTCCACCCTCAAATTAATACCAGGATTCACCTCCCTCCCAGGAAGTCCAGAATGCACTGCTAAAGTAAAATCTGCATCCAATGTCCAACGATACAATCCTACGCCACTGTACCCTCAGTGAACAGTCACTGACTCATTTTTCTAGGACACACTCCCTATGTGCATCTAATTCCATCTAGAAATGTTAATGACCAAAATAATATATCCACGACCTTCCCTTATTTGCTACATATTCCCTCGGGAAATTCGGTCACCCCCTTCCATGCAATCACACAGCTTCCAATTTTCGCTGGCACCACCATCTCAGGCAGTCCATCCCTTGGCAAGGCTTCCTCACATTGGAAGGTTAAACAACCAAGGCATATACCTGCCTCAAAAACATCATATCCGTCATAGAATGCCCATGGAAATCAATGGACACTATTGGGTAGCATTGTCCCACAATGGCCCTACTCCTTAAGTGCTTTACCAATAGTATCTGCTGCATGTTTCAATTCCTTTTGCTGACACTGCTATTTCTTACAGTAGGTTTCAACCACCCAACCGGGCATTTTCGTTCTTCCTGTACCAAGAACATAACTTCCATTATATTCAAAACAAATTGAAATAAATTCACATCATGCCTCATTGGTAGCTCGTCAATAAGGTACACTTGAAATTATGTTCACTTCCTATCACACAAGTCAAACCAGTTGTTTGATAAAATCATCATTTATAAACATATCATATCTGTGTAATTCAAAATGAAACCATCATAGATAAAAATCATAAATCACATGCAATCATCATAAACCATAATCATAAATCACATGTAACCATCATAAGTCAAAATCACATATCACATGCATAATAAAATATCGATACTTATCCTTTATCATTCCTTACTTATGCCTTTGTTCTTTCTGTACACATACCGAATTAGTTGCAAAACCCAGAAAGCACCCAAACACAATGTTCAACACATACATCCACACAAGGCATGCAACACCACACAATACATACAACCACACCAAGTGTACAACATAACCCAATAATTATACATATATGGATTACAACATGACGAATGCACATGTCATGATATTACGACTACACCATGCACATGCATAGTACCGCATGCCCACAACACAACAGGTATGGCATGCACACAATACCACATGTCTACCAATATGATATGCACAACATGTATACAATACCACATGTACACACACTACCTTCACAATGTGTGCTATGAGCTAATTGAGTACCCAAATAAGAAAATAATTCTGTCCAAAAAATTATTGTGAAAATGGGATCTTTATCGCTTACAATGATCTTTGGGTTTCCATGTATCTTTTGAATTGTTTCCATAAATGCAGTAGCAACTATACTGGCTTTAAATGGATGCGATAATGCACAAAAGTGTGCATACTTGGTAAGTCTGTCAATTACCACCATGATGACAATATTTCCTTCGGAATTGGGTAAAGCTATGATAAAATCCATTGAAACCTCCTCCCAAAATTTACTTGGAATGGATAAAATTTGTAATAGACTTGGGGTCTTAATTGTCTCAACTTTATTTTTTTGGAAAACCAAACATTTTTCCACAAAATTTTAAATATCATATTTAATGCCATCCCAAAAAAATTCCTTCTTGAACCTGTAGTAAGTTTTTAAAAATCCTAAGTTCCATACTAAGGGAGAGGTGTGCAATTCAAAGGAATCTTTTGTTTGAGTTGGGAATTCGTACAAAGATATAAGAGATCTTTGTACCATAATGAATCATTTTTCTAGCTAAATTTTTTAGATGTACTAGGATATTGCTGCAAATTTTGAATGAGTGTCCACACATCTTCATCATTCTTCCATTCATCCCACGCTTCGGTTATCCACTCTTGTTGGATAATAGAAATGGAACAAAGTAATGCTTCCACATCCTTTTCCTTTCTTGAGAGTGCATCTACAACAACATTTTTCTTCCCTTTTTTGTAGATGATTTCAAAGTCATAACCCAACATCTTTGTGACCCATTTTTGTTGCTCTTCTGATGATAATATTTGTTCCAAAAATTATTTAAGACTATCATGATATGTTTTTACCTTGAAGTGTCTTCCCCTTAGGTGAGGTTGCCATTGTTTTAGTGCATGTAGTATTGCCAATGTTTCCTTCTCATAAATAGGTTTCTATAAATAATTTCCTTTTATTAGACAACTTTGAAAAGAAATGGTCTTCCTTCTTGCATTAAAACCACACCAATTCCATTTCATGAGGCATCACATTCCACAATAATTTTTTTTGTGAAGTCTAGAGTAACTAAGACCGGTGCTTGGAAAATTGCCTCTTTAAGATGTTAAAAGGCATTAGTTGCTTCTAGGGTCCAAGAAAATGCATCTTTCTTCAATAATGATGTTATAGGTGTCGATATTCTCCCATAATTCTTAAAAATCTTGCGATAATACCCTATTAACCCCATAAATCCTTGAAGATGCTTTATGGTTGTGGCGATTTTCCATTCCTTAATGGATTTAATTTTGTTAGGGTCTACATTAACACCCTCATGAGATACAATATGTCCCAAATATTCCAAATCTTGTACTCCAAAGAAACATTTCGAGGTTTTTGCATATAATTGTTTCTCCTCGAATAGTTTTAGCACCCTATCAAAATGTTGAACATGATCCTTCCAAGACTTGTTGTATATTATTATATCATCAAAAAACACTAACACAAATTTTCTAAGGAAGGGTTTGAAAATGGAATTCATCAAACCTTGAAATGTGGAAGGTGCATTAGTAAGGCCAAAAGGCATGACCAAAAATTCATAATGACCCTCATGAGTTCTGAACGTATTTTTCGAAATTTCTTCAGTCTTCATTCTAATTTCATGATATCCAGAACGAAGATCCAAATTGGTGAATTAAATTTCTCCATGTAATTAATCCAATAATTCATCAATGACGGGGATGTGAAATTTAGATTTAAGAGTGGTGTTGTTGAGCTCCCTATAATCCTGACACATATGCCATGATCCATCCTTCTTGTGCACCAATACTACTCGAGCAGAGAAATAAATTTGACTAGATTTAATTATACCAGCCTCTAGCATTTTTGCAACCGTACATTCAATCTCACTCTTTTGAGCATAAGGATATCAGTAAGGCCTGATGTTTGGAGGAAAAATTCTTGGAATCAAATGAATAGCATGATCATGATCATGAATACGTGGGAGTCCTTTGGGAGTCTCAAACACCTTGGAATGATTGTCCAATACTTTTTGGAGATCTGGAGAAATAGATCATTTTGATGTTTGAACCTCTAATGAGCATAATTGTGAAATTACACCTAGTCGTTATTTCTTTGGAAGCTTTTTCATGATGTTAGAGATGATTATCTTTCCTGACTTCCCTGTGATACCCCATAATTCAACTTCCTTTCCTTTTGATTTTTTTTTTTCAAAAAAAGTTCTTGAAAATTAAAATCTACCATCCCCAAAGATTGTAACCATTGTACTCCTAGTACAACATCAGCACCACCTATTGGAATGGAGAGCATTGGACTATTCAATACATATTCCCCCATGGTTAGCTTGATATTATGGCACTTTCTAGATAAATTTATAGTTCTTCCATTTGAAACCATCACTTGACACTCTAGTACTGGGTATAGGAAGCAATTCAATTCCTTGGCTACCTTACAATGAATAAAATTATGGGTACTACCCGAATCAGTCAACACTATTACATTTTTCTTCTTGATATTCCCTTCTATCTTGAGAGTTTGAGGATTGGTAATTCCTGCCAATGCATTCAAGATATGGTCAAATTAATTTTTTATTCCTAAAGGGTTGGTTCCTGGTGTATATCCTCTTCTTTTGAAGTTTCTTGTTCCTTTTCTTCCTCCTCTTCACAATCTATGTAAAATAATTTCTTCTCAGCACACTTATGCCCTTTAGTGTATTTTCTATCACAACTATATCAAAGCCCTTTTGCTATTTTTTCTTCCAATTGTTGTGATTTTGATCCGGATTTATGCAGGAACGCAACAGAATAAACATATAAACATAAATACAGAGATGCAGCGGAAATAACACTTCATTTCATTAATATCAAAGAACTGAAATTTGCTTACAGAAAGAATGGAAATAAAACTAGCTAGGGCGCTGGTAGCTATCTCTGAGAAGAGATGTGGCGGCTACAGGCCTCTGAACTGTGTTACAATGAGGCTCGAGGGCCTATTTATCACTTAGAAACAATGGGAAATCCTAAACAGCCAAAACCCTAACCCTAGGAGATGAAGCGCCAAAACTATGGGCCCCGTTTGGGTAAATTGGTGTTTCAACTTCCCAGGGGCGTAACTTTGGCATACGATCTCCGTTTGACGCGTACCATATCTCGTTAGAAAGATCTATCCGAGGACTACAAATTTAGAACGAGCAACATCGGTCCATGGACCCATGTTGCTCTCCGTTTTCCCAAAAAACGTCGTTTAGGGCCTCAAAACGGCTTCGGAAGTTTAGGACCCGAAAAACTGCTAAAAATAGTAAACTGTGCCGAAACTGAAAAAATGAAATAGACAATGGTGGAGCCCCAAGTGGAATAGGTGGGTGACCACCAATATCCACCTGGATCATTCCTCCCCCCTTAGGAAGCAATGGTCCCCATTGCGTTAAGTTCCTCCATGAGATGAGGAAATTTCTGCTGAACTTGGTCCCTGGTGAACCACTTTCCTTGGTGCAGGAGTTGGCCGGCTTTGACAACCCGATATAGTTGGATCTTCTGCTGGCGAGTGTTCTTGATTTGCATGTCCATGATGCAATCTGTGGTGGCCTGTTCCATGCAGTCTGGATTTAACTCGGTTGGTGTGAGTTGTTCTGCAATGTCCGAGGTGTCCAGTAGAGGTGGGAAGTAAGGACGAAGGCGATCCACATTGAAGACTGGGTGCAGACCAAGGAATGGTGGAATACTGAGCTCGAATGCATTGTTCCCTATAGCCTTGGTGATGGTGTACGACCTGTATCGGAGTGGGCGAAGCTTGCGGTGGGGTCCAGTGAGGCGCTCCTTATGCAAATGTAGCCATACTTTGTCACCCACCTGGAAGTTGTGTGGCACCCGGTGTTGATCATGGCATTGCTTGTACTTGGCATTGGCTCTGTCCAATATATCATGAACCTGTTGGTGGATGTGTTGAATGTGCTCGATGAAGCTACTGGCTTTGTCAACTTCAGACTGGACATGAGCTGAATTGGCCTGAGCAGCTGCAAATGGCATGGCTACGTCAATGGGACATAGTGGCTGGAATCCCAAGCCCACCTGAAAGGGGCTATGGCCGATTGAGCTGTGGAGAGTCCGATTATAACTATGTTGTACATAAGGGAGGCTCTCGTCCCATGTGCGTGGATGCTTTGAATTGTACATGCGCAGAATGTGTACAATCATTCTGTTGACGACCTCTGTATGGCCATCTGTTTGGGGATGGAAAGCTGTGGACTTGGTGAGCTTGGTATCCAACATCGACCAGAGGCTGGACCAAAATGTGCTGAGGAACCTGCTATCCCGATCTGATATGATAGAATGTGGGATCCCAAAGTGCACCCACACTCGTTCAAAGAAGAGTTTAGCAGTGGCTTCTGCTGTGTTATTCTTCTTGCAGGCCGCCATAATGGCCATCTTCGAGAATCTGTCGACGACCACAAAAACACAGTCATTTCCCTGCTTAGTAGAAGGCAGGCCCGACATGTAATCCATGGAGATGGATTCCCAAGGTCGACTAGGGGTAGGTAGAGGAGTGTATAGGCCTTGCTTCTTGATGGTCGGTTTGGCAATGGCACAAGCAGTGCAGGATCTGATGTGCTTCTCGACATCCTTTCGAAGGTTCGGCCAATAGAAATACTTCTGCAGGATTGCTACTGTTTTCTCGACCCCGAAATGCCCAGCAACTCGACTGTAGTGTGCTTCCCATATCATCTTAGCACGCTCGCTTGAAGGAACACAAAGGTGTCCATGTGACATAAAAGTGCATCTTGGAGGTGAAAATTTGGAACTTGCGTACCCCCCAAGAGTGCCTTGTAAGTTTGGCCGAATTCTGGGTCACTCTCATAGAGAAGCGGCCAATCAGAAGTCTCGTGCCCACAAGCGTTGAGTACAGTGGTGAGCGCCACGATCGGTGGTCGGCTGAGGTAGTCTGCAACATGATTGGTGCTACCCTTCTTATACTTGATGTTCAAATGAAACTGTTGCAGATATGTAGACCACTTCTGATGGCGATCATTTTGCAACTTCCCTTGTGTCTGTATGAACCGCAGGGGCCTGTGGTCTGTGTGGATGATTGTTTCCTTCCCCAAAATGTAATTCTTCCATTGTCGACAAGCTTGCACAATGGAGTACATTTCTTTATCATATGTGGGGTACTTGCGAACTGTGTCAGATAATGTCTCACTGTTAAATGCCACTGGATGTCCCTGTTGAGTAAGAACTGCCCCAATAGCATAGTCAGAGGCATCTGTCTCGATCTCAAATGGCTGTTGCAAGTCTGGTAAAGTGAGCACTGGGGCAAAACAGAGGCGGTTTTTCAGTTCTGTGAACGCCTTCTGTTGAGGTTCCGACCAAAAAAAATTTGCTCTTGCTCCTCCCTTGGTGACTTGACTCAAGGGCCAAGTGATATGAGAGAATCCCAACACGAACCTCCGATAGAAATTAGCAAGACCCAGAAAGCTGCGAAGCTCTGTTATAGTGGTTGGGGCTGGCCAATCCCGAATGACTTGGATCTTGGCTGGATCCACATGCACCCCCTTTCATCAATAATGTATCCCAGATATTGAACCTGGGTCATGCCAAAAGTGCACTTCTCCAAATTGGCACACAACTTGTGTTGCCGCAGTGTTTGGAGGACTTGTCGGATGTGGTGAAGGTGCTCTTCCAAAGTCTGGCTGAAGATCAGAATATCATCCAAGTACACCACTACAAATGAGTTGGTGAATGGCCGCAAGATGTCATCCATCATCCTCATGAAGGTGGCGGGAGCATTCGTCAACCCGAAAGGCATGACCAGGCATTCGAAAAGGCCTTCCTTGGCTTTGAAGGCAGTCTTCCACACATCGGAGGGTTCAATTGGTACCTAGTGATACCCAGACTTCAGGTCGATCTTGCTGAAATATTTTGCACCTTTTAGTTGGTCCAGAAGGTCATCAATCCGTGGGATTGGGTACCTATTCCGGACAGTGATCTTGTTCAGCGCCCGATAGTCAATACAGAGTCTCCACGTCCCATCCTTCTTCTGTACCAACACGATCGGGCTCCCACAGGGCGATGAACTTGGTCTGGTGTGACCTTTCTGCAACAGCTCCTGAATCTGCCTCTTGATTTCATCATTCTCCAGAACAGAGCGCCGATAGATCGGTCCATTAGGTAGCGGCGCACCGGGGGTCAGATCAATCGGGTGCTTGACCTGACAGTGCAGAGGAACCCCTGTGGGTGAGGTGAATATGTCCCGTACTCCTCCACAACCTTATCCATTTGTTGTTGTTGTGCAGAGGAGCCCTGTCTGGAGGTCGTGGCCACAGTCTTCTTCTTGCCCTGGGGGCGGATCATCAGGAAAACGAATTTTCTGGTTTGGGAAATGAGCTTACTGCATTGTTTTTCAGTAACCAAAGAGATAGCGACAGGAGGTGGTACCTCTGGTATCCTGTACAACTTATTTCCCAAAGTAACAATAATAGCATGAGGCCGAGACTCATACACAGCATGACGCTTCCACAAGTATGGTTGTCCTAATAATACATCAGAAACATCAATAGGAGAAACGTCACATAATACCTCATCCGTGAAGGGCTTGATGCTATAGGGAAGGCGACACTGCCGGCTGACGCGGAGATCTCGTCCTTGGTGAAGCCACCCGATGGTGTATGGATGTGGGTGAGCTGTGGTCAGCAAGCCCAACCACTTCACGGCGTCTACTGAAATGAGTTTCTTTTGGCTCCCATTGTCGACAATGAACTATACCGGGGAGCCCTTTACCCACATCTGGGAGTGGAAGAGACGTTCCTCCTCCTCTGGATCTTTCAGTTCCTCCTTTTGGATCTTTGCAATGGCAACAGTGGCGTTGGGCTCCACATCAATAATCTGTTTCCCTTTTTCATTCACCTTTTCAGGTTCTGATTCGGAGTCAGAGCATGCATCTGACTCAGAAGCCCTCATCTCGGCCACTAGCAACTGCTTGGCCCGACACTCACTTGTGTTGTGAGTGGAGCTCTTATGGAACTCACACCACTTTCCCGTGTCCTTCTTTGGCTTTGCGGTGCTGTTCTTTTCTTGTGGATTTGATGAGTTGTCTTTAGCCGCCATGCCTTGGCTCTGTCCTTTGTTCTGCGGTTTGGAAGCACCTTTCCCTTGCTTTTGATTCGCAGATCCAAAGTCTCGCTTCTTCTGTTTGAATTTCTGCTCAATCTTGGCAGCATACCGGTATTCCGTACCAAGCGAGGAGATGTCGAGGAACTCCATTTCCTCCTGAATGTATCTGTGCAGACAGCTGCGATACTTTAGCACCAAATGTTTCTCTGAATCTTTGATACCCAACTTTGTGTGCAGGGTATGGAACAGATTCGTTAGCTCATGCACATCTTGATCCCTTTGTTGTCGCAGCGTGGTCCATTGTATGTACTTGTCCTCATAGCTCCCCACGGGATAGTACTGTTCCTTGACGGCGTCTCGGAAAGAATTCCAAGTTGGTACGACCGAGAATAGAGAGGGTTCTGTCTGGTCCTTGTTCTCACAGTAGGTTTCCCACCAGTCCTTAACATGGGGGGTAGCTTTGAGGAGTGCAAAAATAATCTTCTCCCAGTCTGAAAAGTCATGAACCGAGAAATATCCTTCTAACAGATTCAACCATCTATCTACGGCATCTGCGTCTATTTGACCCTCAAATATGGAAATGTCAAAATTTACTTGTACCTTAAAAGGAGTCGCGCCTCCAGAGTGGCTGCTGGATGTAGATGTGCCGCTGGTGGGTAGTCGTTGAAGGATCTGAGCAAAGTTATCCATCATCACGTTCCTTTGTCTTTTGAGGGCCTCCTCGAGAAATATTTTGATAGGATCTCCTGCTCCCTCATCTTTCTTTTCGTCCCCCATGGGCGTCCGTCGAGGTTTGCGAGGATGATCTTGCAAAGGTTCCACCAGATCGAGCCCTAGCTCCTTATACCCCGACCTCGTTGGGGACATGCAAAGAAGGATCGAGAAAAAGCAGACCGCTCTGATACCACTGATCCGGATATATGCAGGAACACAATAGAATAAACATATAAACATAAATACAGAGATGCAGCGGAAATAACACTTCATTTCATTAATATCAAAGAACTGAAATTTGCTTACAGACAGAATGGAAATAAAACTAGCTAAGGCGCTGGTAGCTATCTCTGAGAAGAGATGTGGCGGCTACAGGCCTCTGAACTGTGTTACAATGAGGCTCGAGGGCCTATTTATCATTTAGAAACAATGGGAAATCCTAACCAGCCAAAACCCTAACCCTAGGAGATGAAGCGCCAAAACTATGGGCCCCGTTTGGGTAAATTGGTGTTTCAACTTCCCAGGGGCGTAACTTTGGCATACGATCTCCGTTTGACGCATACCATACCTCGTTAGAAAGATCTATCCGAGGACTACAAATTTGGAACGAGAAACATCGGTCCATGGACCCATGTTGTTCTCTGTTTTCCCAAAAAACGTCGTTTAGGGCCTCAAAACAGCTCCGGAAGTTTTGGACCCGAAAAACTGCTAAAAATAGTAAACTGTGCCGAAACTGAAAAACTGAAATAGACAATGGTGGAACCCCAAGTGGAATAGGCGGGTGACCACCAATATCCACCTGGATCAGATTTCAACCTTGTAGGTTGTGGAAGTATAGAAATAGAAATACTTCCATTTTTATAGTTGTGAGTGGTAGCTGGATTCCTTGTCACCATAATTTTTCTTTCATTTTTTCTTTCCAACCTGAATTCTTTCTCCAATGAATCGGGTTCCCAAAGGTAAAACTCATGTTGGATGTTATCCTTTAAAGTCCCTATGAATACATCAATCATGTGCTCCTCTGGAATATCATTTACCCTTATATTCAATTTTTTGAATTCCTCAATGTGATCCACCATTGAGCCCTTTTGTTTGAGATTTATCAATTGGCTAAAGAAGATGTTTCTCTTTGTATCCTCATAATGTGCTACCATTTCCTCTGTAAAAAGTGACAATTTTTTTACAAGATAAATCCACTGACACCATACAAATTTATTGGGTTCTGAATATAAAGTTTCAATGCCTACCTTTTGTGTGTTTTTCACATTATGAAGATCAAAGCATTTTTCCATCTATAGTAGCCATGTTACGATATCATTTCCACAAAACTTCCTCATATCGATCTTTGGAATATGGTGGGTCTTCAATACAACATTAGAGTCTATGAAATAACGATTAACATTTATTTTGTTCTCATCATGAGTTTCCTCTAATACCTTTTCACATTACGAATAATTTCTTGTAGCAACTTTGTCAAACCCTCCTTCAAACCGTCCATGTATGCTTTTAGATCATTCTTCATGTCTTCCATGTTGCCTTTCAGTTTTTATTCTATACCATCGATCTTAGATTCCATGCCATCCAGTTTAACTTCCATTATATTCTTCAAACCATACTTCTTATCTTCCATTCCTTTCTTCAAACCATCCATCGTAGTTTCCATTTCATTTTTTGTTACTTTTTGCGAGAGCGAAATTTGTTGCACTTGGTCTTGTAATTTTGATATATCATGTTGCACTTATTCCTATTCATGCATCATAGTAGAGATTTCTGAGGGCTTAATGGGTGTGTAATTCTTTTTGCAAGGCATCATATAACTCAATACTGATATCTATGCTTCAAGATGCCCTTGGAATCACTTCAAACTGAATTTTCAAACAAATGTTATGCAATTTATTTTTTTAATTACACATCTTTTTTCTTGCTTTTAGGAGCTCGATCTTGAAATGGTTGTAACTATGTAATTTCATATCTCCAGGATTTGAACTTTTGTCATGTGATAACTCTCTGAGTCTTATTTCCAATGCCATAGGTCGTACCTAATTTTTATACTTCAAGATAAATTTATTCCCAATATCCCACAATGGCCTAATTATGGGTTAGTTCAACAGAGTGAAATTGTACGACATGCCATGTATCACTGTTTTGACCTTCGGCTTTTAAATCGATAAAAAAGAAGCTACATTCTATGCAATTTTAGTCACTTTTTACAGAATTCCAGTCCAATGTCTGAAACGAAAGTTATTACAATTTTCCTTTGCCCACCTGTTTGAGATGAAATTCTGGAGCTTGCAAAAACCCTAACTTACTCAGATCATATCTTCGAGAATATAGCAAACCAAGACATGAAATTGTTACACGTAGCTCCTCAGGATTTCGTCTCAACCGGGTTTATTTTTCATCTTTTAAACCTTTGTATAAAAAAAATTATATCACAAATTCCAAGCTGACTTGTTTGCAACATAGAAACCCTAGAATCCAAAGCTCTGATACCAAATTTTATGAAACCAACTCACAAAATAGAAGAAAAGAGAGATCAATGACTTAGAAATCAGCCTCTTTGAGGGGGAAACATCCTTTACACTACATAAATGAACAATTCTTGGATGACACAAATGAGAAAACCTCATTTCTATATATAGGAGTCCCATGAGTCACAATATAATAACAAACGACATAATAATAACAATGAAAGGGCACAACAATAACAATAGTGGGCTTCTATGGGGCACAATAATAAAAATATGGGGACTGCATGGGCAAAAAAATAAAAATAAGGGGGCTATACTAACAAAAATAATAAGGGGATACACTAGTATTATAGGGACCTAACACCAAAGACGTAGCCTAGGAGGGGTGAACTCCATTATAAAATTTTTGTTTTCTGTTTTTGTTCATAGTTCATTCTCCTCTATTTTATTTTTGCAAACTAAGTTTAAAAACACTAAGTTTATGTGCTTTTTCAACTTGATCCATTTCCCACAAGAAAAAAACTTGCTTGCAATTTTTTTTAAGAAAACCTTCAAGTTTTTAATTTAAGTTCAAAGATAGATAAGAGTGTGCCTCATTATATATAGTGTATGTATAGGTGGTGGCATTGTAGGCTTCGAAATACTTTTTCCCTGACATGTTCCTACTAACATTCCAAGTGGGTGGCTTAGCCATAAGGACATTCTTCTTTGAAACATCACATTTTATTTTCTTTTGTTTACACTAAGTAGGGCTAGGGGACTTGGCCTTAGTTGAAGCAAGGTTTTCACCATGATTATCATTATCATGCCCTTGTTCTAGGAATTCCTTTGCCAATTCCTCCCCTGGATGCATTGTAAACTTATTCTGGATTAAGAAATTTTCATAGGTTCCTTTTCTATTCTTCAATTATTCCATGATTATCATTTTTATAAGGCTATGGAGATGCAAAATTTTAAGAATGATTTTATTATTCCTTTTAACCTTACTTCCAATATTCCCTAAGATCTTCCATTGATAATATGGAAAAATTAATTTATGTCCTAATTGAAAATATAACAGAATTCGAATGTGGTATTGAATGGCGAGGGCATACCATCCTCCGCAAGTTATAAAATTTTACAATATTAGCAGGGATTTTATCCATTCTCTTTGACCCATGCTCTGGGCACTCCCTTCGCCCAGTCTGAATTTTTATTTCATTGGCTTCATGAATAGATTATAGGTGCTTCGATCCAAATGTTTCTAATTGAACCACTTTTCTCCCATCGTCAAAATACTAGTGGCATGTGCCACCATCTCCTCTAATACCCTCATCACTGGACAACTAATGTGAGTAATATGCCCATAAAAGCATTTTGAAAATTGAAGGGATACTTCATCGTGATACCCTTAAATCGAGTAAGAAACCCTTGCCATTCTATAATGCCAAACATTTTTCAACATGTGTTATAATCAAGGAGGGTTTAGAAAGCGTGTATGGTTGGTTCATTCTTGTCAACCACCCTCTTCAATTACCACTACTATTACAAATTAAATCCTAGTGTCTATCAATGCCTCACTTCTTCAAATAAATAAATATGCTATAACTCCTTCTTTTCTTTAACTTGGAAAATTTGTTAATGGAGTCACAATAACTCAAATTGGGTTGACCTGAATCATGATAAAATAACTCAATTGTGATAGAAGCAATTAATGGTGTCTACGACCATGGCCACATAATTCGCAGATTTATGACAAAAAAATGTGGGAAATGATATAAATTTGATTTGTGCACATATTATAGGTGACAAATTATATCAATTCATGGTGTAATTTGGAAAACTATCACTTAGGAATCAACCTAAAATAGTCATCATTATAGGAGATGGAGTATAATCACAAGTGTTTATTAACATAAGTAAAATAGAATTGAACACTTAGGAGGTTATCATGTGTAGCCTAATAGCTGGTAACGTAAATAGGAAAAAAAATATTCCATAATGTATTAAATAGTCATATATCAAGGAATTTGAAATGAGGACCAATTAGGTATATAGAGTATGGAATTAAGAGTGGAGTATAGGGAAGTATAATGTAATAGGATAACAAGTATAAGAGGGTTGTATATATAAAAAAATAAATTCCTTTATTTTTAATAAAAAAATTAATGGATTAGAAGACACTTTTACCTCAAGAATAATTCAGTCATAAATACGTTTCTATACCTAGTTTTAGTATTGAAGACGCGAACTAAGAATTGTTGAACAATTGTGTTTATAGGCGGGAAAATTACCTACAATTCCTCTTGTACCACTTGTTCTATTCTTGTACCAGAGTAGATACCTGAAAAATTCTTTGAACTCTGAAGTTCTACTAAGGGTTGTAATAGGCTAAAATCAACTGAAAATTCAAAGACAATAATCTAATACTGAAAATTAATGTTGCTAGAAATAATTTTATCATGATGCCTAAATTAAAATAACTATGGTGGGAATAATAAATAGGGAGGTGGATAAAATAGGACAATGTTGTGTCTTTATCTCTATAATGAGAAAAGATTTAGCCCCTTGACATGAGGCCTATCAAGGGAACCAGAGAGAGCCTTCTCTTTTTGAAACAATAAACTTGTCTATGATTTCTAGCACACTGTTTCCCTTTTATTCACACAATTTTGAAGATTTCAACTGGTGTAAAAACCATGAGCCAACAGTCTTCACAGCGACCTAATCATGCCACAATTTCATCTATATGAATTCTTTTGCTAGAGTCAAACATAGAGGGAAATCATTGGATTACCAAACAATGATGGAAGTTGTTAACCAATGAAATACCCCTCATCATTGGTGTTAATGAGTGTCAAGGTTCCCTAGTACATCTTTATAGGGATGAATGGATGAGTTGAAGTCGAGTCTCTTGTAAGATCTGCTAAACAGGGAGTAGTAAGGAATACCCAATGTCATAGGATAATCCTCCATCATCCAACATGAGAATAATAATAATAATAATTTGAAGATTATAGAAGATGGTAAGAAACAATATGCAAAATTCATTGTGGTTTGGCTTCCCAACAAGATTTTTTCCAAGAAAGCCCATGTCTTGCTACGTCAACAGGCTAATTTTCATAACCAAACTAATTATTTATATTTACATACACACAAAAAAATTCTTTCATACACATATATTATATACATATATCAGGCATTGGAAATAAAACTTAAGTAAAGGTGGAAGGGGGAGTGGAAGTATCCATACTCACTACCTCCATTTTTGAATGTTGCACAATATCTTGGAAAACATTTTCCTTGGATATGAGTTTGAAATATAGTATCAATCATGAACATTAACCACATAGGAAGCCTACTCGTCATCAATTGTATTTATTCTCACTAATATGTTATCAAAGACAACCTTAAACTCGTAAGGTCTTATCCATCATGTAGTGAGATTTCCTCTAATTTTTTAAAATTTTGAGTTAAAGAGAAGGACCCAATCACCAGGCTTGAAGTGATGCTTTCTAATAAACTTATCATTCCATATAAATTGTTTCTCTTGCACAATAATGGTGTGTTGGATGCCATCCTGTTTGATATCATCCATATCATTTAGTTTAGTAATCATCTACTTTTGAGCATTTGACAAGTTTATACCCAACTACATGGTTTTCCTAAAGGTATTTACTTGGAATTTGATGGGAAGGAGAAATAATTTTCCATATACCAAATTTTAAGGTGTGAATCTTGTAGTAGTCATCCGTATACTCTTATAAGCCCAAAGTGACTCTAGGAGCCTATTTTCCTTGTCTTTGTGGTGTAAAGGTATTGTCTTGTTTAGAATGGTTTCCAACATTTTTTTTTTGGATTAAAACTATATGTTTCCCTACAAGTGGTTTAGAGAATATTTACAATTATTTATGTGGTACTTCTGGAAAATGGATTGTATTTCATTGTAAATAAATTTCACTCCATTATCTATCATGATTTCTCTTGGGACACAAAAATAGGTAAACATGTCTTCGAAAAGAAAATCTACTATTGATTTTTCACTAGCTTAATAAAGAGAATTTGCTTCTACCCATTTTGTGACATAGTCAATACAAAATAAAATATACCTTTTCCTTCATGACATGGGAGAGATTGGTCTTACAAAATCCAAGGCCCATATTTAAAAAATTTTGATAATAAATTGCAATTTTAATGGAATCTTATTGGCTCATATTGGTTTTCTCATCCTTTGTCAAATATCGCAACTATGCACACAGTCCTTTTCATCTTTAAAATGTGTTCACCATTAGTATCCTTGTTGGAGTACTTTGCAAGTGGTCCTGTCATTGGAAAAGTGACCTCTGCATGGTCTGTTAAGGTAAGCTCACAAAATATCAAGCATATCATCCTCCCATATACATTTCTTAATGATTAAGTATAGCCTATTTTAGAAGAATTCTCCCTCAGCCCACGAGTATGTGGCACTAAGATTAACAATGTTTTTATTTTCTCATGGGGAGAGGTGTTGAGGGAGCTTTCATGTGGCCAAGTAGTTGACCATATCTGCAAGCCACAAAATGTTAGTGGTGACAACATATAAGTGTTCATTAGGAAAACTATCATCTACAAGACTAACTTCATCATCGGTACGAATTCTAGAAAGGACATCTGCAACCAAATTTTGTGTCCTGGCATATCTACAATAGTGATATTAAATTCTTGTATTAATAGAATCCATCTAGTAATCCTACCGTTAGTAATCAATTTTTTCGTTAAAATTTTATGGTAGAATGATCAGTGCGTATGAAAACCTCATAGACAATTATGTAGTGCCTAAACTTATTTATGGCATGCACAACATCCAAAAAATACTTTTTAATGACTGTGTAATTGAGTTATTTTGGTGTTAGTTTTTTTTATAAAAAAAATAGCATAAGGGAACTGATTATCTTTTTATCTCATAACAACTCCAAGGATTGTGTCAGAAGCATCTATAAAAATGTGAAAAGGAAGGGACCAATTTGTCCCTCTAAGTATTGGTGCTATAGAAAACTTCTCTTTAGAGGTTCAAAAGTAGTTTGAAAATTTGAGTTCCAAGAAAAATTAGCATAATTTGTAATTAATTTGAACATATGTGCAACTATTTTGTAAAAATTTGAATAAACCTTCTAGAATAACTAGTGTGACCCCAAAAAATTCTTACCTCTTTTTGTGAACATGTTGCTATAAGGTCTATATGACTTTGACTTTAGCTAGAATAAATGTGTTACCTACATGAGAAATGTGATGTTTGAGAACAATCCCCCTTTTCATTAACATTTTATATTTTACATCACTTAAAGAGATAATAATTTTTCTACATCGAATCAAAACTTTCTGAAGGCTATCAAGTGCTTCTTTAAAGGTGTTACCATATACAATAAAATCATCCATATAATATTCTATGCATTCATGAATTACATTGGAAAAGATACCTAGTACTTCTCATTGAAATATGGTAGGGGAATTGCATAAACCAAATGGTAGGAAATTGTAAGCAAATTACCCCCATAGGCATGCAAATATAGTCTTCTCTCGGTCTTCTTGTGCAATTTGATTTTTTTTTTACCTACTAAAACCATCAATATCGGAAAAATATTGTTTTTATGATAAAGTATCTGATACGTGGTCGAAAAATGACAATGGGAAATAGTCTTTCGAGATTTCTTTATTTAGCTCTTGGTAATCAACAAAAATTATCCATTTGTCATTCTTTTTCGATATTACCACAAGTAGAGAAACCTACCTGTTGTTAGATATTGGGTATATGAAACTGACATTTAATATCTTTTGTAATTCTTAATATTTTAAAGTTGGATTCATGTGATGTTGTGGCTTTCTAATGGGTCTAGCATTTTCTTGAAGATAAATATGGTGTAGGTAGCTGTAAGGATAGATGCCGCATGAAGGTCATGAGGAGATGATGGAGCTCCACAGGCTCCTACCCTACCAAGATGAAGAAGGTTACGGTTTTTCACTGAATTTTTAGGGTTATGGCTGCAACAACTCCGTTGAGCATCCAGATTTTCCTGCTAATGACCAATTCTTCTCTATAGCTACTAGTTTCTCTCCATATCAGTTTCAACATTGACAGACCAAAATCCGTAACAAATGGTTAAGGTTTACTATGCCAGTTATGGGTGATGAATTCGTTGATTATTCACCGGACCCCCTTGATGGAGTCGAGATCTGGGGACCCCCTCACTACCTCGTGCCACCTAGCGCCCCGCTGGCCCTCAAGATTCTGGAGGTGGCCTCTGATGGCCCCTGCTTCCCTTCGCCTCTCGCCCATCCTTTTCTTGGCCCTCCTCCCATCGACCTTCCCACATTTTCCGAGTCCCCTCCATTTTCTCTTGTAGATCTACTGAATATACCCTTGATATCCTCGCCGTCGACGAATACTGCTGTATTTTCTCCTGCTACTCTTCATTTCCTCACCACTTGTCTCCAAGGTACTTCCATTTCGCCCCCTCATGGCCCTCCTGGCACTCATCCACTTGAAGATACTGCATCACCTCTTCACTTTCCCTCCAGCACTACATCAGTAAGAATAGGCCTCACATCTTCAGGTTGCTTCTCATCTCCCCTTATTGTATCTCCTGCAGATGATTCAAACCCTACCACCTTAGACTAGGATACCGATCCTCAACACAACTAGAGGGGATCCAACTTGACTCATAAGGGAAGTCAATGCTCGAAGTGCATAAATAAAGGTAATAGGAACTTTGACCTCAACCTTGGTGAAGGGCTCCATTTGGGAGAGGTAATGGAAACGACAGATCAAGTCCTCATTTTTCATGTTCGGGGGTGGTGATACAACCTCAAACGATTGTGCACATGGATGAAAGAGATCTGGGGTCCTATCATGGAGGAACTATCGTGGGTAGTAATATCTCTTGGGGATGGTTTGCACTTCGCTTTCATCATCCAGAATAGGTTGCTTGCGTGCTCTTAAAGCTATGACACATTGAAAAGGCTCCAGTCATGTTCAAATAGTGGAGACCCCTATTCGATCTAGAGAGAGAACAACTTGGTGTAGGGCCGATATGGGTTAGGTTTCCAGGTCTCCCGCTTCACTTCTGGTCAGAGGACATCATGCAGAATATAGGCAACACACTAGGCACTTATCTGGATCATGAAAAATCCTATTTAACCTCGGGCATTATGATGATGGCCAGGATCTTGGTTTACCTAGACACTTGCGAAGGATTGGAAGAGGCCATCACACTTTAATGGGGGAAACTTGTCTGCATCCAGACCCTGGATTATGAAGGAGTACCTTATCGATGTCGGAGATGTCATGAGGTTGGTCACCTCTACAAGGATTGCCCCCTTCTCAAAGGAACATCTAATGTTGGCAAATGGAATCATCTGAAAGCACATGAGACATTGATCGATCCTCCTCCTATGAACACTTCGGCGGACTGACGCAAAGGCAAGGAAGCTGCTTAGGGGCCCAAGAACGCCTTTTCACCTCCTAGTCCACCTTCCCCCTGGATGAAAATGTCTCAGGTAGCGACGACCAAACTTGCTTTAGGTAATCCTCATTCCTCTTTTCCTGTTTCTCAATTTTTCACATCTACATATGTTTCATCGACTGCACAGTGCACTTCATTCCCCTCATCTACTTCCCAGCCCATTCTATCTGTTAGATGTCCTACCTCCCTCCCCCTTACCCTCCATTGTTTACCTCCCCCCCACCATTCCTAGTTCACCTACTTCTCAACCTCCCTCCGCACCCTCATTGGACTCAAGGAGCTCTCACTCCTACCTCCTCCGATCTCTCACACAACCCCCCTCCTCTGGACCTGGAGGTTTAGGGCTTTTGGACCCAATTCGATCCAAAGCTGGTAGGGGAAGACACTCTAAATTATCCAAGGCAATAATTCAGGCTGGGATGGGGGTGGTGGATGGAAAAAAAAACTCTTGAAGGGGTCCTTAGAGCATGTATGACCCAGCCACAGGTTACCTCATGAAAATCATATCCTTCAACTGTCATGGGCTGGCCAGCCCCACCAAAAAACTGGCCCTGCAAAGACTATTGAAAAGCACACCATTAGACATCATCTTTCTCCAAGAAACCCTTGACTCTTCTGAACATGTGATTTTTTCCCTTAGAACCACCTTCTCGGGTTGGACATTTCAGGCAATGGATGCTTGTGGCCGCTCTGGAGGAATTGTACGTGGCACAAATCCTCGATCCATTATGGTACTCAATCAATGGGGTAGGGAAGGATTTTTGGGTGTGGATATTTTCTCCTCATAAATTGGGTAAGAATACCGTCTAATAAATATTTATGGACCCTGCAACTCTCATCTACCCTTCTGGAAACACCTTTTCAATACTTCCCTCATGTCTGCCCACAATCTTATTCTCAGTGGTGACCTTGACTTTTCCTTGGGTCTTGCTGAATCCTGGGGTCCCCTTGCACAACCAGATCCTTTGGCTACCGATATTATCCTGCTCATTGAGACCCATCACTTGGTCGACATCCCTAAGCCTTAGATCAACCCCACCTGGAGCAATCACAAGGTTCGAGAGGCCTCTGTTGCATGTAGACTGGACCGTTTTCTCATTCATGAATCCTTAACCACCTCTAGATTATCATATTGTCAATGGGTGGGGTCCGGGGGTATGTATGACCACTTCCCCATCTATATGGAACTTTCTCCAAGCGGTGGGAATCCTTGCAACCCTTTCAAGTTCAATGTCACTCGTCTCTCCCACCTGGATTACACTGAATTAGTCACCAACTTTTGGACTTCCCACCCCCCCAATCCTGGTTCCTCACCCTCCATGACATTTGCTGCTAAGATGCCAGCTGTCAAGAAGCTAACAAAGACATGGGCTCGGGATAGGAGGAAAAAGGATGAGGAAAATCTTTCCAGAATTGAATATGAAATTGCTGGGATAGAATCTGCCTTGATGGAAGGACCGACCACAATAGCTACCATGAAACATCTCACTCAGCTTGTTGTTGAAAGAACTCAAATACTCAAGGAACGAGAGGAAACATGGCACCTTCGGAGTAGAGCTATATGGCTAAAATTTGGTGATGAAAACTCAAAATTCTTCCATCAATTTACAAATGGATGCAAAGCTGTTAATACCATCTGGTCACTTGAGGACGAAAATGGAAATCAGGCCCATAATTTCCATCAGTTGGCTCACATGGGGGTGGAACACTTTTGCAACCTCTATAAGGCTCCTGTCAACACTAATTTGGCTAAAATCATAAGAGTGGCTAGATTATTTCCCATATTTGTGGAACTGGATGATGAAGAAAAATTGACACGACCTGTCATCATTCAAGAACTCCAAGACACTTTGAAATGGTTCCAGAAAGACAAGTGTCTTGGGCCTGATGGCTGGCCCATTGAATTCTACTTTTCCTTTTTTGAGATAATGGGACAGGACAACCTTAATCTGGTTGAAGAATGTTGCACGACGGGGAAATTATACGACGCCTTTAACTCCACCTTTTTTTCCCTCATACCCAAATCTGACGATCCCAAGATTTTCTCTAATTATCGACCTATCTCCCTCTGCAACTGCATTTACAATATCATAGCAAAAATTATTGCAAATCACATCAAGCCCATCCTCTCTGAACACATATCTCCTGAAAAATTTGCTTTCCTCCATCACCACCAGATTCAGGAAGCTATCGACACTGCCTAGGAAGTGCTCCACTCCATCAAACACAAGAAGCTCAAAATCATCATTCTTAAACTAGACCTTGCTAAGGCCTTATATCAATCCAATTGGCTCTACATTCACATGATTCTCACCCTCCTAGGCTTCCCCTATAGCTTTATTAGATGGATCAAGTGCTGCATCATCAATGTATCTTTCAATGTCCTCATCAACGGATTTGCGTCTCCTTTATTCCACTCTGAACGAGGACTTCGATAGGGATTCCTACTATCCCCACTCCTCTTCCTATTCATAATGGAAGCTTTGAGCTAGCTAATCATGGATGAAAAGAATCAGGGCCGCGTTCAAGGCATCAAAATTGCAGAAGGATGCACACTCTCCCATCTTCTTTTCGTTGATTACGTTCTCATTCTACTCAATGGATCCATTGGTGACACTCTATCTTTCTTAGCAACTCTTGCAGACTTCAACATTGCAACTGGCATGGTCTGTAATGCACTGAAATCGACCATATATGTATTTGGATGCACTCCACAGGAGAGGAGGCTTGCTTTCCCTTAACTCCTATGGATCCTCTTGATGGCCACTAGTATCTCGGGTTTAGACTAAAACCCTCAGATTACCGAATTGCAGATTGGACATGGCTTATTTCCAAATTTGAAAATGGATTTTTTATATGGCACAACAGATGGCTATCTCGGGCAGGCCACCTCACCTTAATAAAATCAATCCTGGAAGCTACTCTAGTTTACTGGATGTCACTTGCTTGGATACCTCAAGCCATCATTGAAAAAATACAACGTTTATGCAACATTTTTTTATGGAATGGAAACCAGGAAGGTCATACATTTGCATGGATTAAATGGGACCGCATTTCCATCCCCAAAAAATGGGGAGGATGGGGCATCAATAACTTAGACATTTTTGCTAAAGCACTCACAGCAAAAATGGGATGGACGATTATGACCTCCAAGAATATCTAGATGAATATGGTCTACATGAAATACATTTGGCCTTTGAATATCATTGATTGGATCAGACAACCCTCTTGGAGCCACCATAACATTTCATCTATATGGAAGGTTGTCCTTGCCTCACTCCCGCACATTTGAAATGGTCTGACTTGGAGAATAAGATCTGTAAATATGGCGCGCATTGGTATTGATCCCTAGTTAGGATGTGGGAATGCACACACCCTTCCCCGAGATATCAATAACCATCTATCTAATCAAGGCATCCACTTCATTGCACAAATTTCTGACCATTTGTCCTCGACTCTCTATCTGCAAGGTTGGAAAACTGCCAATCAACTTGGACTCCCTAGACTGATGCACCAAACTTGGCAGTCATACACAGCCGATCTATCTAAAGGCCATATCCGTATATGTATAGGGGATGATGAATTATCCTGGGCCCCCTATAAATCTAGTCTTTACTCTCCCAAATAAGGCTACTTACTCATATATTCAAATCACTTCCCACATATGCAAACTTGGTGGTGGAAGTGCATCTGGAAACTCAAGGCACCACAATGCACCAAACTCTTCATGTGGTTTATACTTAATTACATTTCACCCACTATGGAAAACCTGCACAAAAGATCCATTCATGTACCCACTTGGTGTTCACTCTACCAGATAGAATCTGAATCTATAGATCATCTCTTCCTTAGATGCCACTCCTCTCGGGCATTATGGACTTCTATTCTATTTGATCTGGGCATCAATTTGCAGTGGCATGGACATAATCTAGTGGAGGATTGGAAAAACTGGTGGAAAACAACTTCTTCGCATAAGGCTAGGAATATTACCCTCCTCATTTGTTGGGGAATTTGGCTGGCCAGGAATGGATCCATATTCCAAGATCACCCTCCCATTTAACACTTGATTACATCATGCATTATGTCCTCCTATGACAACATCCCTAATGAAGACCCCCCACATCCCCCTGGAACCATCACACCCGAAGTCATTAACTTTGACTTACCATATGAATACTTTGATGGTTTGGCCCAACCCATGTGTTGTGGTGGTGGTTGCCTTCTTCATATCTCCCCACAACACTTTTACAAATCAATATGGGTCTCGGACTGGGCACGAACAACTTCGCTGAGCTCATCACACTTTGTCATCTCCTTCAGTTTGCATTAGAGCATGATGTCCACCACTTACAAATCTTTGGATACTCTAAAATAATCATCAATTGGTTCAATAAATTTGCTTCATGTCACGTGCACACACTTCAAACTATCTTGGAAGATCTCTGGCATCTGAAAGCTCAATTCTTATCCATTTTCTATTCTCATATTTACAGGGAATGCAACATCATTTCTGACGAACTATCCAATGCGGTAGCGGTCCAACATAGGGGGATCTGGCATATAGAAGAAAATAAGGATTTACAATACTACAACTATTATCATCGTCCCTTCATCGACCAACCAGAAATTTGATGGATGACAACTTATTTTTTTGACAGATTTTGATCATATATGACCGAACTTCAATTATTGTATTTACTGTATTTATTTTGACAACCATATGTGTACACCCCTTAGGGGATTTTTGTAGAACTATACGATGTGACCACAGTCACAAAAATGCATATGAAATGCATATACAACATGCAATTTTCACATATTAATGAAAATTATGAATTTTCCTTGGGAAAAAAAAAGGATAGATGCTGCACATGTCTTGATAATCTCATGTGAATGCACTTGCTTGTTCTTGCTATACACATTAATTTTTCTTGTCGATTTTGGTCAAGATTATGATTGATATGAAAAAAACTTATAGGACTTATTTCAACATGAATACAGTTGAAATATGATGTTTCTTTAATAATTGACACAAGAGATAATGAATTTTTCAAATCGTAATGCTCTTGAAAATCTATAAAAATATAGTCATATATAGGAGATAGTTTAGGATATTGGATATAATATATGGTAGAAAGGAATCGATTCAATAGGTTGCCTTTTGTTTTTTTATTTAAATTCCCTTGATTCTTTGACAGTTAAAAGTGGTTGTGCATTTCCTTCATTTTCATAGGGATCCTCTAACCACAAAGGATATTCTACTATAGATTTCACGGGTAGGTGTAAAATGAGTTTCCTCATGGAGGATATGTTAGATATAGTTTGTTAGTATGAATCTTGATTTGAGGTGTATGAAAAAATACCACTTTAGCTGCGCATAACAAACAGCCCTAACAACAGAAATGACTGCTAATATCTTCAGATCTGCAGTTAGATGATCAGGACAAATGCTACAAAAATCTAGATCTATGCATTATAAGACATTAAACAGTAGAAAAATAAGATTTACTCCATAGATCCAATAGGCAAGACAAGAATATATCTAATGAAATTTTTTATTAATGGCACTTGGGAGGAAAACACAAGAGGGTGTTCCCTATTCTCCTCAATGGGATGGGTTCTTGTAAGTCCTCAACACTTCAGATTTAGAATTCCTCTCTCTTGATGGTGTAGAAAACCCAGAAAAAAATGGAAAAATATGGCTATGATAGTGGATCAATAGCTAAACCAAGAGTTGAGATCCAGGGTGATCTTTAGGCAACAAAAGGTGACAAATGAATGGGAAAAAGCTTCTATTTATAACAAAATATTGAATTAGTCTAGATATTGGTGCATAGTTAAAATATTATTAACCAAATAAAGATCCAACTTTTATGGAATATTTTATTATATTTGTTGGAGGGAAAAGGAATTTGAATTGAGTCAAATCCCCTTATTTGTAAATAATAAATAAATAAATGATTTATTTATCATTTTAAGGATATGGTTGAGTAATAATCAAATAAATAATTATTTATTTAATTATTTAAGGGATATGTAGTCATATTTAACAAAGAATATTATTTAAATAATGTTTAAACAATTATTCTTAGAAAATAATAAGATAAATAATGATTTATCTAATTAATTTCCTTGTTTTGGGTTAAATATAACCAGGAATATTAATTAAATTTCTATTTAGCTAATTATTCCTTGAGGAAAAATAAAATAAATATGGATTTATTTAATGTTTCCCCATGGGATTTTCTGTTTAGACCATAAAAAATTAATAAATGTGGTTTACTAAGTTACTTTTCATAGTGAATGCGATTTTACTTGGGGTAAAATTGGTCTTACTTGGTGTACTTGGGTCCATCTAATAACAATGGATTAGATGACCAAAAAATGGTGCAACAGATTGCCCCCCAGCGTGCGAGCGTTAGGAGCTAATCGTATGTTGTAAGAACTCAATCACTAGACAACCACGGGGAAGTCAAAGAGAGAGGATTGTAAGGTAGACCAAAGTGCTGAAAGAACTAGACCCTGAGGAGGTGACTTGCAGGTGCGACAAGTCTTTTTGATAAGTGAGTACCTGCTATAGGCGACAGGGGAGGTATACCTATGCCAACCGAGGGAATAGTACAAAAAATAAGGCGTCCAGAAAACCATGAGATGACATAATGCCGACATAAACATGAGCCAGATAAACAACACGATAATGAATCCCACATACATATTGTGCCTGGGATAACAGCCAGGACTTGTACAATAATATCTGAGTACATGAGATATAAATACAACCCAGATGCCCCTGTAAACAGGAAAGGGCTTTAAAAATCTGACTGATATATGCAATCAAGAAGGTGATGCAAGCGACTATGGTTGGTATCATAAAATATATGGAGCTGCATCAAAGGCTGAAGTGAAAAGGTCATCCGAGTGTGTGGGAGGCTACTTTTAGGGCCATCCCCTCATGAGGGCTGAGACATCTCACACACACCTGGGAATCACCGATGTCAATTGCTGCATCACTGAACCATCGAGTATGTGGAAATAAATCATGTTGAAAGGAGCTGGAGCTAAGAAACAATCAAGTAAAAGGGCAATAAGGATTCCCTTTGCCTGATCCAAGGCGCCAAACAAGAGGGGAAGCTGGAACCAAGGTACACCACCCTCTAGACCTGTCTTCTGGAATGAATGAGATGATGTCTATAGAAGAAGGCCTGCCATAGGTGAGGCAATAAGGGATCCTCAACTAAGGCACGAGAGAAAATAGTAGAGTGACTAACAGACTGACACCAATGATGATGATGAAATGGGGGGGACTGAGTAGCGAACGGATGACTTCGCTTGTTAGAGCATAAATGGCATGGATAACCTGGCAGAGACTTACACAATATCATGAAGGATAGGGGACAGTGGGACTGAAGGCCATAATGTGCGACATGAGAGAGGGACCAAGCAATGAAGGATGGATGACTATGGCGGGATGTGAAGGGACTCAGGATAGACTCCATGAAAGCAATGATGACTCAACTCGGATGCTCTAAGCAAGGGTAACTCGATGGTGCTGCCACACAGAAAAAAGGGTCCAATGGGGACCATAAAAGCATGAGTAAAATATGGTAACTCACGACGAAAGTCGACACGTGTGTGGACAAGTATGGAGGCAACATGGCGCCCCTAGTACGAATGTTGCAAGTGAAGAAATTCGTTTTTGAGGAAGGGTGAAGTGGCTCATCTTGGAAAAAATGTGTCCTGGTGAAGTATCAAATCAAAAAAGCTAATAGATACCCATTTGAGGGCTCAGTGGGATCTTTCCAATGGTATAGACGGTTCGTCAAACTGAGCTACGGTTTGGTCGCAGTAAGAAAAATAAAAATCAGGGGTTTTCTTTTAATAAGGAAATTTCCTTCCAAATTCACTCATTTTCCAGTGGAGCTATGGTGGATTTCGTGAGGAGAGGAGGCCTTAAATCTTACGGTGGTTGTAGCAGATAAACCGACCGTTGGTATTTAAGATCCGAAATTTGTAGGTAAGATGCCTAATCCTATTCTTTCATTTTAGTGGGTTGAAAATTCAGCTTAGGTACCCAGAACTCATGAACAGGTCAAGTCACACTTTCTTGGGGTCTATTCTGGGACTTGGGTAGTAGGTACTAGGTAGAAAAATGCTACCTATCCCTAGGGAATGACCTAGAAAGTGTGATCTGTCAGAGAAAGGGGGTTTCAGTGATGTTATGGGCTAAGATCTGAGATTTTATGGTTGAGGGGCATGGGTGCCCCCAGGCATGTTATGGACATGCCAAAATGTATTTAGAAAAAGAGAAATCTAAACACATTTTAATGATGTGGTGCGCCACTTGTTTTTGGTATGGTTATGCAGTTTGTGAAAGGAAATAGACAATTACCAATATCTTTTGGTACTACATTTATGAATCAGATGGAATTTAAGTTTCTAGGTTGGCATACATGGTGTTGCTATCCCAAAGGTAGGATTTGGGGATAATGCACTGATGTTCTCCCAGAAAACCCATAGGTTGGTCAATCACAATGTCTATGAGGCTGGGTTGTTGATGAAATATGAAGGAATGATGAGGGGACGTATCATCCCTATAGTGATATTGAAGTGATATGGGACTCTAGATGTTCTTCTAAATATGGAAGAATAATGGGACTAGAGTCGACATAACTAGATTCACTAGGAGAGTGGTGGAGAACTGCTTCTCTTGGTCTCTCAAATATGGGTTCCCCCTTACCCAAACATTTGGTGTCAATGTAATGGCCATAAGGTGCATGTGGTTCGAATACATGAGTTCGATGTAAGGAGGGATAAATAAAGTCAGGAGTAGTCGCTGCTTCCATAATGTCATCATCATAATAGAAGATGGGGTGACTGATGGAAGAAAGACCACCTGACGCGGCGAAGAAACCTTACTCCTCATCATGAGAGGAGAGGTTCTCATGCGCATCGTCACAAGGGGTGACCGAAGAGTGAGTAGATAGAGGATATACCGATGTTGAGACTAGGGAGGGTGCTGAAGGGGGGTCAGGAAAAACATCAGGGGAGGTATCGTCGTGGACTTCCGGCGAAGGCCCTATTATCTCAACATCATAAGGGGAAAAGTTAATGGGAGCATATGTGTCCTCGGGTGTTGTCAAAGCAAGATGCTAAAATAAGGGAGCGGGTGACTCATTGCACTAGGCCTCAAATTGGCATAAGGCTTATAAAGAGGAACGATACTCTTTGAGGTGAGGATAAAGGTGAGGGTAGTGACCATGGAAATCACACAAAGCACAAGGGTGATTTGTGCACAATGGTTTGAGTTTCGGGATTGAATCGGGTATAGTGACATATACCTCTGGGATATCAGATTCCGGAAACGACTCATTGACCATGGACTTGAAGTGAGGAAATTCTGGACAAGTATGGGTGGTGTGGCTGACAACATCACACAAAGCACACTAGATGGTACGTTTTGGAGGCTGAGAAGGGGCAGGGTTTATCAGGGTAGCCTTGTTCTTTGATGCCCCCTTGTGAGCTTTGCCCTTCTTACCCGAAGCGGTCGCAACGGGAGGTGGTTCCTGTTGAGGTGAATGAGGCACTGTTGCAGCAGGAGAAGTCATAGGGACCGATTGAGCTAGGGTCAAAGTGAGATAAGTTTTAGGTTGACCAGGCGGGGTAGCGGCTGGAGGGTCAAGGTACCAGACAGGAATCCCGAGGGTCAGGTTAGGAAGAGAGAGGGTGGCCATAACAGGTACTGTGTACACTCCTGGTGGGGGAGCTAGGAACGGTATCTGACCAAAGGGGTAATGACTAGGTGGGACAGTGCCAAGATGGTTGAGGCTGGGAGGAACCATCCCAGGAGGGTAAAGGGGTCATGAGTAACAAATGAAGGTGAAGGGCCAGGAGAAGAAGGTTCAGAAGGCTGATCAGAGGACATCATGAAAATCTGGTAATTAGGGGAACTGTATGGAAGAGATTGAGTGGCCACCTGTCCTTCAAGTGGTTGGGTAGCCACAAATCCCTATTGAGGGAAAGGATCAGTAAGCACGGCCGGTTGACTAGGTGCAAGACTAGGAGGAATGGAAGGGATGGCTTGCTGTCCTATCAATGTTGCTTGAGACTCCCATAGCTGTCGCATTTATGGCAGAAGAGGATAATCATGCGTATAATGACCATAAACACCACAAAAAGAACAGGGCTTGTTTGTACGAAGAGGCCTATCCTACTTGGGCTAAGTGCCTTGTTGCTGGTTTGTAGTGTTAGCAGCATTACCTTGATTAGGTCTAGGATTACCAGGGGCATCTTGATTTTGAGTGCCTTTCCTCTTCCTTTTGGAGGGAGGAGGATTAGTCATGCCCTGCTGTGCATACACCTGTCCATGAGGCGATGGTAGTTGCTGTTGCAGGGGTTGAGAAGGCAAGGGAGGAGGAGGTGCTAATGCTGGAGGAGCTGGAGCACCAGGTTACAGATATGGATAAAAATGAGGTTGGGTAGCAGTGTGGTAAACAGGAGGTTGGGAAAAAGGAGGAGGCATGCCGTATCCTAGATACGTGTTACCGAGAGGGGGAAAAGTGCTGGAGGTGCTGGCCCCGCCCTGAGAGAAACCATAGCCCATGGGAGGTTGAGCATATGGATTAAAGAGAGCTCCAACGATACTGTCGGCGGCGTGAGATGCCCCCCGGTGCGTTGGCACCACCGGGTCTAGGAAGATCGGGTAGAACGGTATAAACATAACCCAAATGAGCATAGATCAGGTCATATTTTAACATAATTTGGAGAGAGGCTTCTTCGGTTTGAGGAATGTGCAATGCGATGTATTTCCCGATAGGCGGTAAGAGAGTCCTAAGGAACCAGTCCATGTAGACATGGTCTTCGAAGGTAGGGGCTCGACAAAGGCTCCTTCTTCTTCACCATTCCTGAACATGGTCAGATAGGGGGGTCGCAGATGATTGACAAAAAGAGATCAAGAGCTCGATACCGGTTTCGTAATGAAGGGAAAGCTGGAAATAAGACAAAAAGGCTCGGGCAAGAGTCACAAAGGTGGTATGAGAGGAAGGAGCCTGATCAACATACCACTCAGAATCTTCACTAGTAAGCGTTCGTTGGAACAACCAAAGACGAACAGAGTCAACGGTAATGGAATTAGACGAACACCACATGTGGAAAGATCTAGCATGATTTGAGGGATCTTGTCCAGCAAGACCTTCAAACTTTGGGATGTCTAAAGGGAGCTTTGTTGGCATAGCAGGCCAACTAGCGCCATGGGGTATAGGGTCGTTTATCAACTGGTCGAAGTCGGGGAGGCTGAGGCCTGCCATGAAAGGGAGCAAGGGTGCAGCCGAGGTAGTGTCCGTTGCGGTCCCACTAGTGGTATTCCCGGCGAGAGGGCCGGGGTTACCACCAGTATTAGGTCCTACACCAGACATGGTGAAGGTGACAGGGGGAGAACCAAAGGAAAAATGAGAAGGAGAACCCAAAGGACCAGAAGAAGAGTCAGAGTGCGGACTCGGTTGAGGACTAACTCAAATCCTATCCGGAGGAGTAAGTCTCCCTACCAGAAACTAAGGATGAAGGCCAAGAAGTTTCCGAGATGAATGCCTTGGTGCCAAAATGGTGACGACACAAGCATGACACGAAGGAAAAAGAGACTGACAAGGGCAAGGAGGTGTAGGATCAACTAATTACAATGTCAAAACAAGGGCAGAGAGGTGCAGGATCAAATGATTTCAATGTTTTAGAGTCTTTTCTTGGCGGTGTTAACCAAGCCCTTATTTGCTTAGGGTGTGTGTGTAAAAGTGTGTAAATCTTAATTTTTAAACCCAGACATTTGTAGAGAAAAGAAAAAGTGTTGTTGTATAGCTGTAAATAAACCTGCAAATGACAGTATATATGCCTGCAAAAAAACAGAAAATAAACAACTAATAATGCAATAATCTAAACCCAAGGAGGTGGGCCTCTCAACAACTAGTGCATAAGTGAGTGAAAAAACTAATAAAAACACACTAAAACAGCCAATAGATCTAAGGTCAGAAGGGATAGGGATCTAAAGGACAAAATATGCTGAAAGTGGTGCAAAAACAACAACAAATCATAGGAAGAATTGCTGTAAAAAGAGGTGGCCAAAGGCTATCTCTAGGAGGGAAGCGGAGTGCACCCTAAAGGAAAACCAAAACAAAGCTAAATGAGGAGATTTGTATGGATAACAAGCCGATCTAAAGTGGACCTGGAGGTGAGGTATCAGATCTAAAAAAATGGCTGAAGACTCTGAAATTTCAGACAACCTTCAACAGCAAAAACTCTTCCACAAAAAGTGGAGGGTATTGAAGCCCTAGGGGACTAGGTTCCCAATTTTTTGAGTGAAATAGAACAAGTACAGGTCCAAAACGGGCGGAGAGGGAGGTGAGACAACCCTGAACAAAGGCTCAGACAAACCCAAAAAACTTTCAGAAAAATCCCTGCAAAAAGTCCAGGTCGCAATTTCTGACCTGTTTTTAGCAGAGGTTGCACTTTTTGGGCAGTAAAGTGCCCCCTGGAGGTCCAGGTCACAGATTTTGGGCTAAAAAGTGTGACTTTCACTTCCGTCACTCTCGGTGACAGATTTTAGAAAAAGTTGTCGTCTCAGCTGCGGCTGATGTCTGTCACCTACGCAATAGGTCCGAAAATACACGGAAGTCAGAATTTTATCGTTTTTAGGGTTTTATGGGTTAAAAACAACATCAAGAAAAGAAAAAACAAGGGGCTGAAGAGAAATCTTAGGGTTTTAAGCAGCTAGATATGCAAGGATCGAGAAAACAACAACGGTCGTAATCGTAAACCTGTGTGGAGTCGCCAGTTGTTAGTATGAATCTTGATTCGAGGTGTACAAAAAAATACCACTTTAGCTACGCATAAAAAAAAGCCTTAACAACAGAAATGACTGCTAATATCTTCAGATCTGCAGTTATATGATCAAGAGAAATGCTGCAAAAATCTATATCTATGCATTAGAAGACATTAAACAGTAGAAAAATAAGATTTACTCCATAGATCCAATAGGCAAGACAAGAATATATCCAATGAAATTTTTTATTAATGGCACCTGGGAGGAAAACACAAGAGGGTGTTCCCTGTTCTCCTCAATGGGATGGGTTCTTGTAAGTCCTCAACACTTCAGATTTAGAATTCCTCTCTCTTGATGGTGTAGAAAACCCAGAAAAAAATGGAAAAATATGGCTATGATAGTGGATCAATAGCTAGACCAAGAGTTGAGATCCAGGGTGATCTTTAGGCAAAAAAAGGTGACAAATGAATGGGAAAACCCTTCTATTTATAACAAAATATTGAGTTAGTCTAGATATTGGTGCATAATTAAAATATTATTAATCAAATCAAGATCCAAATTTTATGGAATATTTTATTATACTTGTTGGAGGGAAAAGGAATTTGACTTGAGTCAAATCCCCTTATTTGTAAATAATAAATAAATAAATGATTTATTTATCATTTTAAGGATGTGACTAAGTGATAATAAATAAATAAATGATTTATTTATCATTTTAAGGATATGGTTGAGTAATAATCAAATAAATAATGATTTATTTAATTATTTAAGGGAGATGTTGTCATATTTAACAAAGAATATTATTTAAATAATTTTTAAACAGTTATTCTTAGAAAATAATAAGATAAATAATGATTTATCGAATTAATTTCCTTGTTTTCAGTTAAATATAACCAGGAATATTAATTAAATTTCTTTTTAACTAATTATTCCTTGAGGCAAATAAATATGGATTTATTTAATGTTTCCCCATGTGGTTTCCTGTTTAGACCATAAAAAACTTAATAAAGGTGGTTTACTAAGTTACTTTTCATAGTGAATGCGATTTTACTTGGGGTAAAATTGGTCTTACTTGGTGTACTTGGGTCCATCTAATAACAATGGATTAGATGACCAGAAAATGGTATAACATAGTTGATTATCTGTATCTATATTCAATGAAAGCATTAGTCGTAGCTAACCAAGGTCTCCCAAGAATCAAAGGGTGACCATTCATAGTCGTTTTATGTTGGATAACTAAGAAATCCATGGGATATTCCCATGAAAACAAAGTCACAATAACATTGTCCAAAGCACTAGTAGGATTGATTTGGGATCTATTAGCAAGTTCAAGAATTGTAGGTGTAGGTTGAGAATTTTCTAGTTGTAAAATTTCTATGGTGATAACAGTCATGATGTTGATTTCATCCCCTATAGGCATGTCCTTAATGAAAACAATAATTACAATATTTTGGGATCAATATACTTTTCAATCAATTCTTTAGTTCATCTAGTTGACCTATAATTTGAATTATGGGGGGGATATTTTCATTTTCTTCCAAGTCTCTTAATGGATAATTCCTTATGGTTTTTGCATAACTAGTTACATCGTTTATAACTAGCAAAAAGGGAATATTTACATTGAAAATTTTCAATTCTGTCTCTATATCAAACTCAGGTTGGATGCATTTTTTTTATATAGCCAACCTCTTTGGATAAGGTATATTTTTCATGTTTGGGGTTTCTCTAAATGTGAGGTGGAAGGTGTTTGAGAAATGGGAACACTCACATCATTAAGCTAGTCATCTGAATAAATTGATCGGGGGTTCCCTCCCCTTCAAGCTCTTCTTCAATGATGAAAATAGAATATTTTTGTTTAAGAACCTTCCATGATCTAAATTTTATTCATTGTAATGATATAGGAGTGACTGCATATGGTATGATGATTTGCAACTTAGCATTTAAAAGAGGCCAAGCTAGTTTTTTTTTGGGATTGGGAACAAACTATATAGGAAATTATGGTCTAAGATGGTTTTGACTTGTAGTTCATTGTGGTAACTGGGGTACTATTGGTTGAGGGGGGTTTTTTGTTTTTGTTTGAATAGGAGGGTATGATTATGGCATTGGTGGGGAATATTGTGGATACTAAGGATAAGGAATAGGAAGTAGTTATTGGGAAAGTTCACATAGGAATTTCCTCACCAATTTTAATGTTGAGGTTTGTTTTGAACATGTTGTTTAGGCCATGTGGGATGCCAAGGAATTTGAATATTTCATTGAGAATTACAGGATGGAAATAATTTCAATGAAGGATATTGTATCATAACTTTCATATGTGGTTTCCAGGGCATGTTTTGTGTAGCTTGAAAGGATGATTCTACCTCCTCATTGCTTCATTTATAAATAGCTTTAAGGCCTAGAAGTGAGGGGAAACTCTCTGTACTATGATCATCTGCGCAAATAGCATAAATTTTAACATTATTCAATGGAGATCCTCTCAAAGGATTTTTTTTCTACACTAAGAACAAAGTATAACCAAATGTATATTTTCTCCCCCTACTTCTATTTAAGTTTCAATCTATCTAAATGCGAGATAAGAGTACAAAGGATTTTTTTTCTAACAAATTTCCTAATTCTACCCTTGGTACTTCCCCTACAATAAACTTAGTTATCCTAGAGAAAGCATCCCTTATCCCTTTACCATACTTGGCTCTACTTTGCGAGTACTTGCACAAATTACAGATTTCATGAAATTATAAATGAGAAATATCACCATAACCCATCAAATATAACATATCTATATATTCATCCTAAATTCTCCTCAGAAAAATGGTGCTAACTATGTCATCGCTTGGATAACTAGGTTTAGTTTTATGAAGGTTGTATAGGAACCTTTCGACGTAGTCCTAAAGACTTTCTTCTTCCTGCTACTACATCTTAAAAATGTCAATATGTGAGTCCCTAGTTCTATATTAATCTTGGTATTTTTAAAGAAAAGTGGTCTTCATATCATCCCAAGTCATAATAGTACATTCCCCTAGTCCCATAAACCATCTCAAAGAAGATTTTTTTACTGTTACAGAAAATTATTTTAATTTATGAACATCTTCCACATAGTTATAAATCTTGCACAAAATATTGAATTCAAATAAAAGGCATCTGGATCCTTTTAGCCATACCTCAGAAATTTGGCAAGACTGATGGAGGAATGTTTTTCATGTTTTCATTCAGTTCCATGTCAAAAATAAGGATCCAAAAAGTGGTTTGACTTCCATCTTCTTCATTTTTTTGTTCCTCTACCATGTTGCCAAACAAGTTGAACTCAATCAAACTTGGTGATGAAGATGGCTCGATAAACAGATTTTGATGTATGAGGAAGTTGTGTTCAACACATATTTCTAGAACTTCTGTTACAACAACAACCTCTACTTGTGATACAACAACTTTTTTTGGAGTCTCATAAAATTAAATGATGTGTTCTAAGATACTGCCTAATACAATACCCAATCAATCCTAGAAATTGGTTCTTAAATCTACTTGTATTTAGCTTCCTTTTCCTTTTTCTTTCATGTATTCTATACAATAGATTCAAATTGTGGTGAAACTAGCTCATGGGTCGAATTTTGTGTGAAAGCTTCTCCTTTTCAACTTTAACCTATGTATATTTTAACAGAATTAGTAGTAGAGGTCCTATGACTACAAAATAAAGCAGTCAAAATTTCAAATGTTGATTTAAGAAACCTACCTTTACTATATCTAAGATTAACTATTTAACCACATTCTAGAGAAGGTTTGAAAGGGATCACTAAAGTGAATGTGGAAAGCTAGAACCTATTTTTTATTGTTTTTAAACAACGTGTCTTTGCATCTTACTATCTTTCCTTCGCTGATATGAAAAGTGATTAGAAATGAAATTAAAAAAATCAATAAAGGAAACTACTCTTACCATTACCTTGAAATAAATCCCTGGAAGCAGTGCCAAAAATGTTGGGGTATTTTATTGTCACAAATAAACCCTTCACATGTTGATCCAGGACATAATGTTGTGAGCTATAAGAATAGTATATGCAAGAAACAAAATGAAAACTATTCTACTTAGCAATCATCTTACAATATATTTTGAGAAAAAAATTCAAATTCATTATAAAAATAATGTTGGAAATGTAAAACTTCCTAACTTCCTAAGAATTTAATTAAATAATCCACACTAAGAAAATAATTTGTATTGGTCCTAGTCTTAAATCCCTTGGCAAATTCCCAGAGTGTAGTCTTTCACTCTATGAGATAGTGTTCATGCGATTAATAGAAGGTTATATTTGAAGAGTCACATGTTTTTGGATCTGGTTTTTAGTCTCTCTTAACCAAACATTGAAGGAAATGCACCAAAACATGAAAGATGGTATAAAAATTGTAAAACAAATAATCTATGCCAATAGTACCAACTAATTCTTGAGAAAAATATCAAACATAGATGTGAAATCTGCAACAATACTCTACCAATCAATTACTTGTTAGACAAAGCATGGGATACAGGAAATACAATATAAAAACATAGAAACTTATACTTCAAATATCAATAAATCAAAATCAGATATATAGACCATAAACAAACCAATACTAACTAGGTATCATGGAAACAAAGTATTTCAAATACTACACCATGTAGCGCTGCTCAAAAAGGTCAAACTTTGAAATAAGAATGAAATTGGTGTACTATCCAAACAAGAAACTGAACTCAAGTATAAAGGTCATGAATCAGAGTGATGCTACTAATATATTTTTCAATCAATAGGTCAATCCCAAGTATAAAATTATGAGCAATATGATATTAATAAATTATGTAAGCAAAGTATGAGAACCTCAATATGAAAATTAGAAATCCATATTGTTTCTCCTTCATAAAACTAAGCCTCCATACCAGCATTATTTTTACACATTATTACACCTATAGCTAAGTGATCATTATTTTTTTAGAGGTTAATGCTTTATTTATATCCCATAGTATCGAAGTGATTTTAACAAAAGTGAAAAGAGGAGGAGCGTTATACAATGCAGGGTTCAACACGATATCAAATCGGCTTCAAGTTTGAACCTTATGTATCAATGTTGCTCTCAAATAAGAGTACATTTCACCACATTATTAAATACTTTCACACACAATCATAAACACAATATATATAATATATAATAACACAAATTGACAATAATGCAAATATAGAAGAAATAACACATATTAAAAGAAAACCTACCAACCATAAGCTATGTTAATATGATGTACAAGATAGCTATACAGCCGAGTAAGGGGCCCTTCCCACTGGTGACATGGTAGTTAACTTGTAATCACAGAAAAATCACAACGAAACCATTGTACCAAGGGGAATTTGTATTAATAGAAACTTGTTACGACAAATTTGTCAATACATTACTCAAAGAGATGTAAATTCACAGAGTTTGCAAGGGGATCCACATATTGTCAACTAACCACTCATACTATTTTTTGGTCATATTTATACATGATACAATAGGTTTTGGTCATATTGTCATACTCGTCGAGAGGCCAGTTACATGGATAAGAGTGGCTCCCTGTCTGAGGAAACAAATCCATTTGAAATAACGAAGATACCAAAAAACAAATCTCCTTACGCTTTGAGACCTCTGCCAATACAAACAAGGGGATGTGTAAATCAGCCATATCTCGCCATATGTGTTGTTCACATAAATAGAATAGGTTTGGTTGGTCAAAAGAGTGATCTCCGCAACTATTTTGTGTTCTAGGACACTAACCATGGTTCGACTCAATCATGCACTCGTTTGAAGAAGTATAGGTGCAAACTAATGAAGATACACTATGTTTCTAGTTGTTCCTTTCAAACCCATGTGATAGATTTCCACTTGAGTTGTTCCGTGTATGTTGAACAATAACCCTTCGTACCAAAATCCTTATAGAGGTACCGTAAGCAAACTAAAATTCCATCATTAGAATTATTTCCCCAAACCCACTTAAATATAATAAAAACTCTGGAATTCAATAAAATAAGCAACCATTACTTCATTATACTTGTTAAGGGTACTTAGGCTTATAATAATAAAAACTCTGGAATTCAATAAAATAAGCAACCATTACTTCATTATACTTGTTAAGGGTACTTAGGCTTATAATAATAAAAACTCTAGAATTCAATAAAATAAGCAACCATTACTTCATTATACTTGTTAAGGGTACTTAGGCTTAGACTTATAGGGTTCTAACCCTAGGGAAAATTAGACATAAAAGTAACAAAATAGTGAAGAAAGAGGATGGCTAGTCATGTCAATTTTGAATACCAACACCTGCATACTTGGAAATGGCAGTTATTTAGCGATGTACAAGAAACTACATGGTTCATTATTGTGAACGTTGTAATTAACCTTAGTTTCTCAAATTTGAAATAATAAGGAAAAATATAAAATTTTAAATAATAAGGAAAAATTTAGATTAAGAAGCTATGAATTTTGATTATAAAATTGCTAATATCAAGTATTGTTAAAGTGTAAAATTTACTATAAAAGTGGCAATGCTGGTTTTCAAATGTGTGAATTTTATTTTAAAATTATGATTTTTAAAAGAGACAAAAAACAAAAAAAAAACGTGGATTTCGATTTTAAAAATGTCAAATTTCAATTATGAAATTGTGAATACCAATTCCAAAATGTTATCCCATATCTCTTTTGCATATTGACAATGCTAATGTAAAAATAAATGGTTTATTGACGAGCTCCATTTTTTTTACATATTATACATGTTGCTAACCCATGTTAGTTTTTTTAAGCATTTTATTAGAATTCCTAACATATGAGAGAGCATCATAACTTTTATATTTTTCCCCTCTACTCTTCATTATCCCCTACTTTTTACTCTTAAATTTTTGGTTGCATATCGTAATTTAGTTAACCCTTGATTTTTTATTACTTTGACTAAGAAATTATAAATTTTGATTTTTGAAGTGTGAATATACTAAATAGTTTTTGTTTTTTTTTGTTTTTTAATTATTGTTGCATAATATGATTATGCCAAATCTACTTTGCCAAATATATGAACACTTAGAGATACAACATAATAATTTGAACCAAATGGTGATGACAATCATTTCATTGCAGTGTTGCACCTTTTCAATGCAATTTAAGGCAATGTACAAAAGGGTTCCTTGTAAACAAGGAAAATAAATTTTATGATCTACTAATTTCAACAACTTATTCACCTTAATTACAAACATTGTAACCTATTTATTGTAAAATATTAATTCACAAAACTCGAATCCCAATTGAGGATAAAAGAAAGCAATTGATCTTCAATCGTTCATCCTGAAGCAATAGTTTTGAATTAAAATAATTGGATCTAATGTATTCAAATCAAGATATACTCTTAATGAAGTATTTGAAAAATAGAAGCTACATGGATTTCCTATAATAATAGCGTATACAAAAAATATGCAACCACAAGTTGGAGAAAAACACAAATGTTTACAACGAACCTCAACGTTGTTTTTATTCCACATATTAAAATATAACACAAACATTTATAATGAGCCTCAACATTGTTTCTATTTCACACGTTAAATATACTTATGTATACAAAAATGTGATAGCTGAAATATCCCCTTGGACCATGAATCCTTCAACTTCTATCCATGAAAATTCAAAGTACCAATTGATTGATTGTTTAACCATATTATCAAATAAAATAAAACTGAAATTATGAGCTACTTTGTTATACAAGAGTACCTACAAATGAAATGAAAGTAAGTTCTAAGCTACTTGGAAATCTAGTTGTAGTGTTTTTAACATGATCAAATTATTCAATGTGATATTCATGATTCAAAATCACAACCATACTTCTTTTCCCATTACCTAATTACTTAAATATTGTATTTCATATCTTGAAAACTGTTGTTCGAAATTGAATCTAGATCAAACAAAAGTCCTAATTTTTGGAGGATCACTTTTTTTTGTTGTTATTTATTTTTCATCTTGCATGTTTACATCTAATTTGTTAGATGATTTAAATATTAAATTATGTATCTAAATAAACAACCATTATAAAAGAATGTGTCTATTTTAACTTTTATATATAAAGAAGATTTGAATTTTGTATGATTGACCTAGATTCAACAATTGTAGGTTCCTTATGAGCTTGGATAATGAAAACAAGATGTGATTTCAATAAATGTAAGTTCAACAATCATGATCTTGTATAAAGAATGTATAGTTTTAATAAACATAAGGTCAATAATAATGGTCTATAATAAAAATAATCTACTATAAGAATACAAAAGTTTAAAATGAAACACTATGCTTATAATACATTAACGATTAAGAATTCATACTTGGCATGATTTAGTTCATTACTTATAAGTAACGAAAACAAAAATATGAATTCTAGGGTGAGATTGGTAGTATTTCCTTACCAATCTAAAGTTTCGCATTTTCATTGATTAATATTTCAACAAACTTCAACCAATATTTGAACATATATAATAATGCAATAAATTTCTCAATAAAAAAAGAAAAATATGACCCTAAAAAAGAATATTATTTAAAACAAGAACATTTTTTTGGAGTAAGCTTTCATAGAAACTTTCAACTTTTCTTTCCGCATTATGGTCCTTAGTTACATCATTGGTTATGAGTGTTTGGTCATCCATTCAATAGAATCATGGCTCCTATGCTTTCAAGGAATTTATTATGCAAAATGAATTAGGAAAATCCAAATGTAGGGAGTAAATATGTTTATGGAGGTGAATATTTCTCCAAAAATAATTTGTTGCATGTATAATTTGAATTTCATTGTTCAAAACTCACTTTAATTTCGAAGCAACCAATGATAACACACTCAACACAAAGAAGTTTCGTGACATTAGCTAGACCTTTCTAATACCATAGTTTAGACTACACTAATACCATAGTTTAGATGTACCATGGTATTCTAAGCATTGTAAATATTTTACTTTTTCATTTAATAGAATGATGGTGACCAAAATCAACAGACTATGAATGAATATAGAGGCTATGATATTGCAAGGCAAGGAAGGTAAGGGGTTCTAAGGGATTTCTTTGTTATTTATCTATCTATCTTACCTTATCATACTCACCTTTATTAGGGAAATTTTGAGGTCTAAAATCGGCCTCCTAAAGAAAATAATAAAATAATAGTAATAAATTTCTAAAGGAAACAAAAAAACTAATTTTTTAATTGTATTTTCAGCTTATCTCTTTATAAGTATACTCATTTTTCAAGTGTGGGCAATCATTGGATATGGAATAACATAATTAGATTCTACATCCAATGAGTACCCACTCTGCATAAATTTGATAATATCTACATTGAGAAAAAATGAAAATACATGAAGAGAACATGTTTCCAAAAAACATGTTCTCTTCATGTATTTTCATTTTTTCTCAATGTTGTTCTTCTCAAAATTATGGAGAGTGGGTACTTTTTGGATTTGTAATCTAATTTTACATCCAATGAGTGCCCACACTTGAAATTTGAGTACACCTATAAAGTGATAAGCCATAAATATGATTAAAAAAATAGTTTTCTTCTTTTTCCTAAAAACCTATTTACCCCTAGGGATGACATCATCATAATGAATCCTATTGGTTTCTTAAAAGTTTTTTTTGTTAGTATATTTTTCATTTCGAGGTATATTTTTAACCTCAAAAATCCCCAAATGTTTAAAACAATGAGTAGTGGAGAAAACTAATTCCTAGAGTTAAGTCATCACTCCTATACATTAGCAAGATGTTTGCCCTATATTATTGAAACAATAATTAGTAGTTGTGGGACTTCTTGTTAGGAAAAGGAAATCATGTATAATTCAAATAGGAGGAAATAGGCTAGGGAAAATGGAAGAAAGGAGAATTTTAGTCAAGAAAAAGAGCATACAAAAAAGATATTCTATAGACCATAAAAGCTATGAAAATAGGTGTGGATACCTATTGAAAAGGCTAGAAACCCAGGAAGTATGAAATAATTTTTGTGACATTAGCTAGACCTTTCTATGTCTTCTTTGAAAAGAGCAAGATGAAGAGACTTCTAAGGGACTAAGAAATAGAGAAGGAAGTTATTATGTGTTGTAATATACAAGTAATGTGGGTGCCTATAGTTGATATTTCCTTTGCAAAAATTGGTAGTGGAATTTATCTTGGTTGAATTTCGTGCAGATTGAATTTAGAATCATTATTCCTACTTCACCTTGGTGGTATCATAGCAAGTCTACAAGGTGGATTTCTACAATAGAACTACCTATGGTTAAGTGGAAATATCTTAGTCTACAGGTTGTTTCTAATCATCCTTACCATATTCAGATAAATTTCTATTTCTACCCATGTTAATTGTTATATTATTCTAGTTATCAATTATGAATATGCTATGGGTAAATTAATAGAGAAATCATAGTATTATAATTATATCTATAAAATCTATAAAACATGTTACATGCAAAAAGAAATAATGTTCATTTTATAAGTTTGTATTTTCCTCTTAGTATTCTCTATGGAATTTAGGAAATGAGAATCAAGATGTTAGCATAGATTTACAAGTTTCTTTTATTTTTGGTATAATAATTCCTTTATAACTAGGTATTTCCATTCTCGGTAGTTCCAACGATTTTTGTATCCCTTCTCTGTGATTTGATAAATATTTTGAGAAGTGATCAATTACATGAAAAAAAGGTTTAATTTTAGTCTATAAACCCATTGAATTATAGCAAGCGATATAATTATTTTTTAGTCACAATTTAACCTCAAGTCTTATAAACAATTTTGGAAAATTCAAGGTTTGGAGTGTAAGTTATATCTCTTGGTCACATGGGCCAATTAGGGGTTTTTATTGAGGAATAAAGAGAAAAGGGGATAAAAGGAGATGGAATTCCATAAGTTTGGACATCTAGCAAATAAATAAATAAAATCAAGAAAAACCTAGATTCCAATAATTGAATGATCCAAAATCCAACAAATGATCTTATCCCTAAGTTACCACAAAATTTCCCTACAAATGAAATAATCAATATAACTAGAGAATATAGAATCTAACAAATAATTACTTTATATTAGTGACCATGATTTTTCTTGTTTGTCAATAGAAAGGTGGAGTTATGTTAGTTGATGATCCATCAACTGGACTGAACCAAGTCTAAAGGGAGATGTGTTATGTATTTTAATGGCATGGTTAATAGAGTTGTCAATTCATAGAGTGTTTTACAATTCTCATTAATGGAAGGCCATTCATTAAAGAAATTTACAGGTAAAAAATGGGTCTCAAAACAAAAATTTACAACAGAAATCAACTTTATAAGAATCAATAGGATTCAATATGGTGATGTTACCATGGGAGATGATTCACTTTTTTTGGAGCAAAAAAGGTAAAAAGATAAAAAAATAATAAAAAATAAAAACTACTTTTCAACTCATATTTTCAACTTATCTCCCTATAATTTTACTCAAATTTGAAGCAGGAGCACTTATTAGATGAAAAATTCAATTTTTCATCCAAGGAGTATCCATGTTGCATACTTTTGATTGACCCTATTCCATGAAAAATGTGAAATACATGAAAAAGCGTGTTGCAATCATGTTTTTTCATGCATTTCAATTTTTAATGTAGTAGGTTCCATTGAAATTATGCAACATGGGTACTCCTTGGATGCATTTTTAAATTTCACATTCAACAGGTTCTCCCACTCGAAATTTGAGTAAAATCACCAGGAGATTAGTTGAAAATACAAGTTGAAAAAATATTTTTTTTCCTTTTTTCCCTCCAAAACTTAATGAGGTAATTTAATCTTATTTTATTATTTCCACTATTATTTTATAATATTCCTTAGGAGGTCCATTTTAGACCTCAAAATTTCCCTAATGAATTAGAATTATAAACTTACAAATTATATTTCTTAGTTCCCTTAATGTTATGATTTCCCAATGGCCTAATTAATGGGAATTCTTGTTGATAGAATCCACACATCTAGAGATTTTGAATTGACAAATTCATAAGTCTAGAAATCCTAAATTTAATTAAACTATATTTTTATCGAAAATCGAGATCCAAGTTTTAGTAGGGCAAGACATTTAGTGGACATGTGTATCCATGTTGTGGTAGATGATGCGGTTGAAGATGTGTCACTACTGATGTGGTACTTTGGATAGGGATTGATGATGTTAATGTGGCATCATGATATGGCATGCCCATATGGTGCTTGCATGGTGTGGATGATGTGGATTTATGAAGTAGGACCTTGTTGTGGCCAGCAACAACCCCCCCTTCTTATTTAGTATTAGTGGTAATACTAAATAAGTGGGGACCCTTACTCAAAAAATAAAAAAAATCAATTAGTGTTTGTTTTCCTTTTTCAATAAAACTTACTATCATAAACTTAGGAGAAAATTCCTTGAAAAATCTAGAAAACTTAAGTTTTATGATATCTTAGAATTGAGTCATTCTTTGAGGAATATCGCATCGCAAAAAGGTAAATGAACGCCTCTTTATAAGCGGAATTCTAAAAATTGCGATATAAAACTACGCGCTAAAGGAACATTCATCGCATCGCATGCTTAGAATGTTATATCTTACGAAAAAAACTTCAAATCACCGATGAGCGATAACATGTATCGCAAATCACATATCGCAGAAAATATGTTAACGGATGTTTGTCATATATTATGTCTTGCGATCTTGCGATATTGCGATATAGTGATTTCACGATGTTACAATAATTGCGCTATTTGATTCCACGAGATTGCGATCTGCGATGTTGTGATTTTGTGATATTGCGAAGAAAATCGCAGATCGCCTTATCACAGATTTTTAAAGGCTCATTACGCGAAGAAAATCTTTCCATAAATCGAGACCCCGTTATACGCTTTAATGTTAAATTAATGAATTGATTGTCATTCATTAATAAAAAATGGTTTTGTTTTGATTGAAGAGTTATTTCACGTAAGGTAGTATATTTCATACGTCTTCAGCATTTAAAACTTTCCCGTCACCTTTTTCTATCATTATTATCACTTAATTCGTGAACTACAGGAGCAAAGAGCTGAGAACTATACAAAGCAGTATTCAGAATAAAATGGGAAAGAAAGAAAAGGCTCCGAGTTCGGAAGATAAAGAGATGATGTCCTTATACACAGACACCGCCTGTAACAGAGACGCTGGTATCACTACTTGGGAGGGAATGTATAATCTACTTGAAGAAGAGAACCCCAGAGTAATGGAGGTTATGGCTACTACGGGATCACATGGGTCTTCTGAAGCATCTCTTACAGAGCTAGCTTGTTCATTCTTGCACCAAATAGCAGCGAGACCTAGAATTCTTCCATACACAGATATGGTTAAATGGGTGTTGGATAGCACTAATATATCAGACACACAGTTTAAGACTCAGGGTCAAGAGCTCATTGGCTCATTCACTCCACAAGATTTGAGGCTCATGTATCATTTTCCGGAGCCACAGGCAACTTATAACAAATAGTTCATGGAGAAGTTTGCCAAAGAAAATGAAAACCTGGCAGAATGCACCAAGGACTGGTCCAGGAGAGACGAACCACTGAAGAAAGATAAACACGGTATGTATAGTACTGGTTCTCTCACTTCTCTGTATTGCTTTGCTGCTGTTATGCTCTGTCGGCTTTTTGGAAAGCCTGACATTAATAAGTTTTCGCCTGAATGGCTTTCGTTATTGAGTGTTGTTGTTAATGCTACCATTGTGGATTGGGCTAAGATATTATCTGATAACTTAGCCACGGCTATTTTTAACTACCGATCTAAACAGACTGTCTATCATAGGATTTATCCTCCTTTTTATTTATCTGCTTATGTGATGGATTCAATCTGTTATGTTTCTAAGTTTCCGTTAATGGGTTGGAAATGGACAATTCAAGATCCCCTACCCATTCATGTTTATCACAAAGAGTTGTGGGATTCAGAGTTCATTCCCTGTTTTTACAAGATTTTCCATGGCATTATGTTACCCCTGTACATAATATTGTATGATAAAGATGCTCCAAGGTTTTCTCCTAAAGCAGAGGTGGAAATTCTACCTGTTGCGAGATGGTTTGGAGAATAATTATTTACATATGTTAGGGTTTTTGGATGTTTTGCTTCTCCTCATGTTTTACCATTGTATGTTCCTGATAAACTCATCGCCCGAGAAATTGCTTATCAAACATGCAGAGAAGGAGGTTTGACTAAAGAGTTGAAAGACAAGAAGAAGGCTATCTGGCCTCAATTTCCTATGGCCTGTGGGGCCTTTTCATTATTTGATGTTGGTCATGCATTTAAAGAAGTAAACAATATTACATGTTTACATTTGTTCAAGTTTCCAAGAAGACCATTTGATCCTTATGATGTTGTTAAAAATTTCACCATTGCAGTCAAGATAGGAGTGTTTTCTAAAGAAGAAGATTTGTTTGATGACATGTTCCAAGAAAAAGGCACACTTAAAGAAATTCTACATTCGGCTCAAATACGGTTTCCTCCCACAGAGTTTCAAGAATTCAAAATATACAGAGAAAGGAGGTTAACTACTATACCTCTGGATAAATTGTGCTTGGAACCCATAAGGGAACCAACTCTAGTGTCAGTCTCAGTAGAAGTTCAGGTAAAAAAATGTCTAAGTCAAAGTCTGGAAGAGATACCTCTGAACACTCTAAGAGTGAAGAGTCAGTAAAAGATACTGCCTAGTCTAAAGAAATCTCACAGCAACAGATTTCAACCTCTCCACAGTTAAATATTCCCCCTCTCATTGTACAACAATCCTCAGTCAGAACTGAATTGGATAAGGAATGGGAAACGTTCAATGATTTGATTAATATTGAAGCACAAAATACACAAACACCTATGAGAAATGTACAGACAACAATAAATATAGTCACAGGAGTAACTACCAATGTCTCAGAGACAGAACATATTCCTATAACCCCATCTTCTGAACTTATGCTTAAGATAGAGGAAATTCCTCCTCTTGATGTGTTCTATAGTCCACCACACAAGGAAGTGGTAAGAAAACAAAGAAAGAAAAGGAAATTAGAAAATATGCCTTCTCATGATGCAGAACACCTAGATGTTCTATGGAAAGATCCTACTACTGATCCAACTGAAAATATCACTAAATTATCTCAAATCATAGGAGCTTATGCCTCTGCAGCCATTGACAAAGCATCTGAGGTACGACAATTATTGAATGAGAAATAAGATCAGATACATGTCTTACAACAACAGCTGCAAGAAGCCAATGCTAACAGTGAAGCTCAAAAACAACTTGAAAAATTAGAGCAAGATTTTGAACAAATGCAGATTGGATATCAGAACAGTTTGGCTGAAAAAGAGAAACAACTACAGGTTATGCAAGAGATGCACAGAGATGATCCCAAGCTCACAGAGTTTATAACAGAGATTATTTCTTTAAATGACCAACTACTGCAACAACAAGAAATATTATGCCAAAGAATAATAGAATGGAACTCTTATTGTGAAGAAAGTGATAAAATCACTAAACATGTCGTAGATTTACGACATGATTATGATTTAACTAAAAAAAAGAGTTAATGACTATTTGGCTTGGAAAAATAAAGAAGAAGGGAAAAGAGCAGGGTCACCTACAATCAATGAAAATCACAAAGAAATACTTTTTAATAATTGGGATGCACAGATCAGGAAGGCAGAGCAAGCGACAGAAGAAGCAGCCACATCAGCTAGCAGTATTATTGATTGTATAAATGAAAATTTACGCAAGGCAAATATGATCTCTGAAACTACTCCAGGATACCTACCAAAAGCACAGCTACTGCAAACAGAATGGAAATAGAAAGCCCAAGAGAAGGCAGAATTGATTAAAGGATTAACAAAGTTAAATTGGGATTCTTACTGGGCATGTCTGGTAAAACCACACAGCCAATGCATGACTCTCGAGTGTATCATTAATTCTGCCGAAAAGATAGCGCCAGCTCTTGCCAATTCTGTCTTCACGGGACAGTTGAAATATGAAGTCGGCCAGCCTATTCTTCTCAAGTCAATGTTAAACGCTTGCAATTCCAAAGAACACATTCACAGTTAGTTAGTTGTTAAATTTTAATTTTAGATTTTAGTATTTTATTTATTTTTGCCTAAAAATAGAATAGTCATTTAAACCGTATCCTACATTTTTGTAATTAATTATTTTTAGATTTAGCTAGTAGTATTTAAACCCTTCTCATGCATTTAGAGAAGGGTCCTGAAATTTGTCAAAACCTTGTCCTCAGAACATGCACTTCTGCACCCTCATAGGAGGTTTTGATGAATGAATGGAACATGATTTATTTATATCTGCGTTTAATGTCTACTACTGATGTTTCACTTATGTACTTCTGTACTCTTAGTGGATGTTGAATTAAGAAGAGATAAGTCATTATTTCTTGAAGCTCTTGCGTAGAACTAGTTATAAATGGTACTTTTATCTCTTAACTATTTCCGCCTCTGTGTTAAAGTGATATTTCTGTTCAGTTGTTTATGTATTAACGCTTGAATGTTTGAGTTATCATTTGGCACTTTGGTACGGTGATAGCCACTTGTTTATGCTTAATGTATGAATAACTTATTATGCGATATATTTTTCACAACTGTTTCGTCTAAATTTTATATGAAGTGGTTTATCTTTATTGAATTCTTTTCTTATAACAATTGAATGATATTTATTACCAATTTCTATTTGAAATCATTTTAGATCGCATAAAGAAAAGATTACATCCTGGGTTTAGTTTAGAATTAGATATTTCTGTTTAATTAGAATACAATTTACATGTTATTAGATTAGAATTAGAATAAAAGCATTTCACTTAGGAACTTTCTTAGATAGGAAATAGAAATTCTCAACACACACACACACATATTGGGAAATTGGTCCCATTATCCCCAGTCGGACCCACTACACCAAACGGAAAAGGAGCTGCTAACCAAGGTCCAGACCGGGTGGGTATCCCCCTTGTTGTAGACCCGATTTTTGGGGCTTCAACATATTTGGTGCTAGAAGGAGGGACACGAACTATGAATGGAAAGTAAGTCAAAATCCAAATGCCATTATGAGAGTAAATCACCCTCACCATCTTCCCCGACTTCTCCATCGCACATAGAATTTTTAAATCTAGAGCCAGAAGTCAAAAGAAAAACAACCACTGCCACAAACCCTGACTTTTCAGAAGAATCTGCTATTGAACCTCTTGAAGTTGAATCTTTGATTCATAAACTTCAGCAATTTTCAATATCACCTCAGTGATCTAATAAATCTCAAGGCAGTGTGACTTCGCAATATAATCCTGCTCATCCTCTTACCATATTACAAAGTGAGAATCTTGGCATTCAGCCAACTGAGTTACCTCTACCTACAAGGAAGAGAGCAAGGAAATCACCTAAAGGGTCTGATAGTGAGACTCTTTCATCATCATCATCCATCTCAAACTCTTCACCGTGAAGTCAATCATCCACCCCTCCACTTCAGACTATTGTCCATCAGTCTACTGGAACTTCCACATCTCCTTCTCAAACATCTGGAACCATAATATCCTCATCTTCCTAATCGCAGGTATCATATTCTACACTTTCGTCTGTTAGTAGTTCAACGATGGCCTCTCCATGGAATAATCCAGGGGCAGTCTTAATGCCTGCACCCTTGAGTCAATTACCAACCCATCCTGAAAAATGGTTGCCTAAGTTTAATCCTGAAGCAGGAATGCTAGCAGAATAACATATAAATAACTTTATGTTGTCCATAAATCTCAATGGAGTTATTAATGAAGATGCTGTTGTCTGAATTTTTCCCTATACTCTACAAGGAGCAGCCGGCTCATGGTATTTCTCATTACCATCTAGATCTATCACTAGTTGGGATATCTTTCAAGATCAATTTTTGACTAAGTTTGGTGATGATAGGTCTACAGCGACACTGATCAATGACTTGTCTAATCTTAGGGCTGAGTCAAAAGAGCCTATCAAGGATTTTAATTCATGTTTCAATAAATTGTTAAATAAAATTCCTACTGCTTCCAAGCCTAGCGAAGAAGTGCGAAGTGAATGGTATATATCTGCTTTACCATCAAACATAACAATCTTCGTTGATGGAGCTAACAAAACAACTTTAGCAGATAATATTAAGGAAGCAATAGCAGTAGAGAAACGTATCATTGCTTTAGAAAAGAAAAATGTGATAGAAGAATGAAAATCCAAGAAGGTTACTTTTAAGGAGACCCCAAGAAAAAACAATCGAAAGATCCATTTGATTTAGAAGGATTGCAGAAAGTTTTGAAAACCATGTCTAACGAAATGGTTGACATTAAGAAACAAGTGGCAGAAACATCTTCTAAAAAGTCTTTCAAGCCTTTTAGAAGAAACCCTTCAACTGGTCCAAAGCCACCAAATGCTATTACTAATGCTGAATCGGAAGAAGAAGAAGAGGAAACTGCTACTGAAGAAACTACCGATGAAGAAGAAGTTGTAGAAGTACAAGGTATGTGGGATTTCATCCTCCCAGATGAGGAAGATCAAGAATCATCCCCAGTTAGCACTCGAAGTAGAAATCAACTTGATCCTCCTCAACCTACTCCTAAGCCAAAAAGCGCAAGCTCAATGACTAAGGATAAAGTTGCACCCAAGAAAACAACATCAAAAACAACTCAAACTAGCCCAGTCCAAACAGATTCTTCAACTCCATAAAAAACACTGATCGTTTCGGATGAAATGGAGTATAATATCATAGAAGACATGAAGAAGACTAGGAATAACATCAATTTTTATGAATTGAGCAAGTTAAAACACTAGCAAAAGGTACTTTTGAAAGAATTACATGCTATACCAGAAAAACCTTTGCTCGATCCTATAATTTCTCAAGCTTCCAATGAGATGGGAAAACCTCCAACTAATGCGATTAGTAAAGTTGATCTAGAAAATATCGCTTTAATTGGAGGAAGGTCAAGATCTCATACTCCTCCATTTCTTCTTACTTATGAAGTTTTCAATAAAAATTTGCATAATTTTTTAGTGGATTCTGGAGCTTCATCCAATATTTTACCAAAATCAATATGTGCAAAGTTGAACATTCAACCACAAAAATCTATTGTGCGCATATTCCAGCTAGATCGATCGCAAGTTGAAGTGATTGGCGAATTAAATCAGGTTACCATAAGATTTTCATCCAATCCAAAGGTCTGTCAAGTTATCGACATTTTAGTTGCAGATATTCCAGAATTTTATGGCTTAATTATCAGCAGATATTGGTCAGAAAAACTTCATGGATAATTCACAATTGATTGGTCGCATATGTGGCTTCCTTACAATGGTAAACCAAATCAGATAAAGGTTGAGCGAGAAAAACATCAGAAATACATAGTAACAGAACTGGAGGGAGAAAATGAACCGGTTGCATACAACAATAATATCATTGGCAACTATTCAGTTGATTCTTTCTTAGGAAATTTCAATGCTCATACTTCACCTTATTTAGAACATTCTATTTTATCTCAAGTAGAAAATTTTTCTCAAACAGATAATTCTAAATGCATTAATTTTGTAGATAATCATGTAAATAAATCTTTATTTTGGAAATTATTTTTTGATGGTTCTAAGTCTAATGAAGGAGCAGGAGCAGGTTGCATGTTGGTTAGTCCAGAGGGAAACAAAATTATGCTAACTTGCAGACTCGAGTTTGATTGCACCAATAATACCGCAGAATACGAGGCTTTAGTCCAAGGATTATACAAGGCAATCGGATTAGACATCAAATATCTACAAGTTTTCAGAGATTCTGAAATTGTAATCAAACATGTACGCAATACTATACATTGTTTATCAGGTCATTTGAAGCATTATCAATCTTTAGTTCAAGATCTGAATGAACACTTTATAGCATTTAATATTTCATCAATTCCCAGAATCCAGAATGCTAGTGCAGACCTCCTAGCCAACATGGCCTCTAAGCTCATTCCTGCAGAAGACTTTAGCCCTGACCAATTTTCAATCGAATTAATATTTAGACCCTAGATTCCTAATAACATTACCAATTGGAGGATTTTTAACGATGATCCTGATATTGTAAGTTTTCTCACGTCTGAAGGATCTTACACCAATCAGATAATTTATGAAGACCAACATGACAGACAATTGCAACAAGATAGCACTAATAATGCTATGCCAAAGTCAGTAGTCAAGTTATAAGACCTTTATGCTTTGAAAGATCGATTCAAAAGATCTACCAATTCAAAACTACAAATTTCAACTTTGAATTATGAATTAGTAAATCTAGGAACTGATACCAAACCACAGAATATCAACCTAGGCCTCAGTCAAGCTCCTGAAGAAAAATTAGCGTATGTTCGTCTTTTGAAACAATACAAAAGTGTCTTTTCTTGGAACTACGATGAACTCAAAACTTATGACACTTCTATCATCCAACATACTATCCCAATGATAAATGACGAAAAACCTATCCAACAAAAGCTGAGAAAGATCCATCCCAATTTAGAAAATCAAATCAAATCTGAACTCAATAAGTTATTGAAAGCCAAGATTATTTTTCCCGTTCGACATTCTAAATGGGTTTCCAATATGGTTCCTGTTAGAAAGAAGAACGGAGACATTAGAATTTGCATTGACTTTCAAAACCTTAACAAAGCTTGCTAAAAAGATAATTTTCCTTTGGCTCCGATGGAGCAAATATTACAGGCAGTTGCAGGATCAGAATTAATGTCTTTCTTAGATGGTTTCTCTGGTTACAACCAAGTGTTGGTCCATCCTGATGATCAATTGAAAACTACATTCAGAACTAAATGGGTCACTTATGCATATCAAAAGATGCCTTTTTGTCTGATCAACGCTGGTGCCACATTTCAGAGAGAAATGGACATCGCTTTCAAGGGATTAGTTAACAAATCAGTGGTAATTTACTTGGATGATATAACTGTATATTCCAAGAAACGAAGAAATCATCTTAAAGACTTAAAACAGATCTTCCAACGTTGTCAAAGGTATGGAATTTCACTTAACCCGAAAAAGTCCTTTTTTGCATTAAGCGAAGGAAAACTTCTTGGATTCATAATGTCAAAATCTGGAATTCATATTGATCCTAATAGAATTAAGGAGATTTCTAAAATACCCTTACCTCACAACAAGAAAGCCATGCAATATTTCCTTGGAAAAATTAGTTTTGTAAAGAGATTTGTGCCAGATTTTTCAAGGATTGTATCTCCTTTACAAGCAATGATTAAAAATAATTCAAACTTCAACTGGGGCCAAAAAAAATATGAGGCATTCAATCTGATCAAACAAGCAATTGTTAATGCTCCATCTTTAGCAACTCCAAAATTTTTCGATCCTTTTATTTTGTATACGTTTGCCTCTGATAAATCATATGCTGCAATACTCACTCAAGCAAATCAAGACAAGACAGAAGCTCCAATTGCTTTCTTCAGTTCAAATTTACAAGGGGATGAATTGAATTATTCAGATGTAGAGAAACAAGCTTATGCTGTTTTCAAAGCAATTAAATATTTCAGACCCTTTCTACTTAAAACCCATACAAAAATCATAGTACCATTTCCAGCGGTAAGAAATATTTTAGTTCAGAAATATGTGGGTGAGAAAAGAGCCAATTGGATTACTGCCTTACAAGAATATGATGTAGAAATCAAACCAACAAGTATTGTAAGAGGTCAAGGCTTTTGCAAAATACTAGCTGGGGCATCGCTTATTTCTGAAAAACCATCTGCAGAGATACAAATGTATGAGGTAGGCCTAAACGATGTTGAATCATTATATGCTGATATCATATTTTATCTAAAGAATGGATATGCTCCTCCAAATCTCGACTACACCAAGAAAAGAGCTCTAAGGTTAAAGGCTAAACAATATCAGCTTGTGAATGATGTTCTTTTTAGAATGAATTATGATTCTGTTCTCCTTAGATGTATTGAGAAATCTGAAGCTGAAAAAGTCTTGCAGGAACTTCACGATGGGCCAGTAGGTGGACATTATGCTGGAGATGCTACTGCACATAAAATCCTCCACGCAGGCTATTATTTTCCCACACTATTCAAAGATTCACATAGCTACGTAAGGAAATGTCAAGTTTGTCAAACCACTGTTGGAAGACAGAAAAAACCATCATTGCCATTACATCCAGTCAAAATTGAACAACCTTTTGATCAATGGGGATTGGATATAATAGGTGATATCGTTCCTCACTCTTCTAAGCAACATAGGTATATCATTACAGCAACTGATTATTTTACTAAATGGGTAGAAGAAGTTCCTCTCAAGACTGCTAATGCCGAGCATATCATCGAGTTCATAGATCAGTTCATAATCACCAGGTTTGGTTTACCTTCTGCTTTAATGTTTGATAATGCATCGTATTTTTTTGGTAATGCTATGACTGAATTTGCACTTAAAAGAGGTTTCAAACTTAAATACTCTGCCAATTATTATCCACAGGGAAATGGGTTAGCTGAATCTACAAATAAAAACTTAATCAGAATCATTAAGTGAACCATTGATCAAAATCATAAAAATTGGCATAAGTCTTTAATATATGCTTTATGGGCAGATCGAATAACGCAAAAAGCCTCCATTGGCACTTCTCCCTTTAATTTAGTTTATGGGAAAGAAGTGGTTCTTCCAACTCATCTAGCAATTCCTTCTTTAGCCTTAGTTCAATATATTGATGAAGCACCAACTACTTCCTTACAACTAAGGCAGATGGAAATAATTAAGCTAGAAGAACAACGAGAAAAGGCCAAAATAACTCATGCTCATCACCAAGCGTTAGTTAAAGCTTCTTTTGATTCAAACAAGACATCCAGAAAAGACTTTCAGGTCGGAGATCTAGTTTTAAAATGGGACAAAGCTCATGAGGAAAAAGGGAAACATACGAAATTTAAACGAATGTGGCTTGGTCCTTTCCAAATCACAGAGATCATAGGACCATCTACTTTTATGTTACAATATTTAACAGGAAAAAGAGAGTCTTTACCTGTTAATGGAAAAATCCTCAAAAAATATTTTCCATAGAAGATCACTCTTCTATTTTGTATATTAGTTTTCTTTATTGTCATAATAAAACCGGTTGTTAATGGTTACATTTGGAAATTCACGAAAATGACACAAATTCTCTTTTTGGTTTTTGTTTTTTCACTTGTATGAATAGAATTCTTTTAGAAAATTGATCATTGTTATTTAAAGATACAGTTAAAATCTTTAAACCTAGAAATAATATTAGTTTCAACTTTGAAAATTTTGATAAAAAGCAACTTTTAGTGGGAAATTGTTTTATGTCAGTCTAATGAAAGGTATCAATAACAAAACAAAGATTCTCTGTAGAAAAGTTCTTTCCAAAAAACTCTACCTTTGTCGTCCAGAGCTATCTTAAGGAAACAATGATTTCCTCCCTACCTAGAAAATTACAATGTTCAGGGAATAATCCAATAATGCACTTTAACTTAAAGAGTAAGAGGTCTCATCACGAGCCGACTTATCATGATCATAGATATTATAACTTGTTAAACACTGTCCATACAACAGGGCAATGACTCAAGATTATTACAATTGAAAGACAAGGGGTCTCATCACGAGCCAGCTTGTTCAGAAAATTTATAAATCAAGTGAATGACACTGTCATAAATTGGCTACCAAACCAAGACATTGTTCTTTAAGGATAAAAAATAAAAAAGAAAGCAATAAGTGTGGATATGGATTTCTCTTTGAAAATTGTATATTTTCCTAAGTAGGACACAGGATCATTGCTGGGTAACAGGTAACCCTGTCGAGGCTATAAACGCCTGCTGGCAGCAGTGGCTCTACCTACGACAAATGAGCATATTTAAAAACTGATTTACAGCGAAGTCTTTTGTTTTTATCTTTATAAACCAAGTAATGACTGATGTAGATACAAGGACTAACTTGAGGAAGTAAATAATCAAATTTGAATATAGAAGAAACAAAATATCATTGATAGATAGAAGCATAATATACTTTGTCTTCCTATAATAAAGTTTGATTTTCTGGAAAATTTTCTATTTTTGGAAGTTTAGAAAATTCAAAAGAAAAAGTAGAGATAACTGGTTCTTCTGAGTGAATTGCAAATTGTTGTGGCCAGCAAAAACCCCCATTCTTATTTAGTATTAGTGGTAATAGTAAATAAGTCGGGACACTTACTCAAAAAATCCAAAAAATCAATTAGTGATTGTTTTCCTTTTTCAATAAAACTTACTATCATAAACTTAGGAGAAAATTCCTTGAAAAATCTAGAAAACTTAAGTTTTATGATAGCTTAGAATTGAATCATTCTTTGAGGAATATCGCATCTCAAAAAGGTGAATGAACGCCTCTTTATAAGTGGAATTCTAAAAATTGCAATATAAAACTACGCGCTAAAGGAACATTCATCGCATCGCATGCTTAGAATGTTATATCTTACGATGAAAACTTCAAATCACCGATGAGCGATAACATGTATTGCAAATCGCATATCGTAGAAAATATGTTATTGGATGTTTGTCATAGAATATGTCTTGTGATCTTGCGATATTTTGATATAGCGATTTCGCGATGTTACAATAATTGCGCTATTTGATTCCACAAGATTGCGATCTGCGATGTTGGGATTTTGCGATATTGCGAAGCAAATCGTAGATCGCCTTATCGCAGATTTTTAAAGGCTCATTACATGAAGAAAATCTTTCCATAAATCGAGACCCCGTTATACGCTTTAATGTTAAATTAATGAATTGATTGTCATTCATTAATGAAAAATGGTTTCATTCTAATTGAAGAATTATTTCACGTAAGGTAGTATATTTCATACGTCTTTAGTATTTAAAACTTTCCCGTCACCTTTTTCTATCATTATTCTCACTTAATTCGTGAACTGCAGGAGTAAAGAGCTGAGAAATATACAAAGCAGTATTTATAATAAAATGGGAAAGAAAGACAAGGCTCCAAGTTCAGAAGATAAAGAGATGACGTCCTTATACACAGACACCGCCTATAACAGAGACACTGGTATCACTACTTGGGAGGGCATGTATAATCTACTTGAAGAAGAGAACCCCAGAGAAATTTAGGTTACGGCTACTGCAGGATCACATGGGTCTTCTGAAGCATCTCTTACAAAGCTAGTTTGTTCATTCTTACACCGAATAGCAGCGAAACCTAGAATTCTTCCGTACACAGATATGATTAAATGGGTGTTGGATAACACTGATATCTCAGACAGAAAGTTTAAGACTCAGGGTCAAGAGCTCATTGGCTCATTCAATCCACAAGATTTGAGGCTCATGTATCATTTGTCAGAGCCACATGCAACTTATAACAAATAGTTCATGGAGAAGTTTGCCAAAGAAAATGAAAACCTGGCAGAATGCACCAAGGACTGGTCGAGGAGAGACGAACCACTGAAGAAAGATAAACATGGTATGTATAGTACTGGCTCTCTCACTTCTCCGTATTGCTTTGCTGCTGCTATGCTCTGTCGGCTTTTTGGAAAGCTTGACATTAATAAGTTTTCGCCTAAATGGCTTTCGTTATTGAGTGCTGTTGTTAATGCTACCATTGTGGATTGGGCTAAGATATTATCTGATAACTTAGCCACTGCTATTTTTAACTACCGGTCTAAACGGACTGTCTCTCAGATGATTTATCCTCCTTTTTATTTATCTGCTTATGTGATGGATTCAATCTGTTATGTTTATAAGTTTCCGTTAATGGGTTGGAAATGGACAATTCAATATCCCCTACCCATTCATTTTATCACAAAGAGTTGTGGGATTCAGAGTTCATTCCCTGTTTTTACAAGATTTGCCATGGCATTATGTTACCCCTGTACAGAATATTGTATGATAAAGATGCTCCAAGGTTTTCTCCTGCAGCAGAGGTGGAAATTCTACCTATTGTGAGATGGTTTGGAGAAGAATTATTTACATATGTTAGGGTTTTTGGAAGTTTTGCTTCTACTCATGTTTTACCATTGTATGTTCCTGATAAACTCATCGCCCGAGAAATTGCTTATCAAACCTGCTAAGAAGGAGGTTTGACTAAAGAGTTGAAAGACGAGAAGAAGGCTATCTAGCCTCAATTTCCTATGGCCTGTGGGGCCTTTTCATTATTTGATGTTGGTCATGCATTTAAAGAAGTAAAAAATATTACATGTTTACATTTTTTCAAGTTTCCAAGAAGACCATTCGATCCTGATGATGTTGTTAAAATTTTCACTACTGTAGTCAAGATAAGAGTGTTTTCTAAAGAATAAGATTTGTTTGATGACATGTTCCAAGAAAAAGGCACACTTAAAGAAATTCTACATTCGGCTCAAATACAGTTTCCTCCCACAGAGTTTCAAGAATTCAAAATATACAGAGAAAGGAGGTTAACTACTATCCCTCTGGATAAATTACGCTTGGAACCCGTAAGGGAACCAACTCCCAGTGTCAGTCTCAATAGAAGTTCAAGTACAAACAGGTCTAAGTCAAAGTCCGGAAGAGAAACCTCTGAACACTCTAAGAGTGAAGAGTCAGTAAAAGATACTACCCAGTCTAAATAACTCTCACAGCAACAGATTTCAACCTCTCCATAGTTAAATATTCCCCCTCTCATTGTACAACAATCCCCAGTCAGAGCTGAATTGGATAACGAATGGGAAACATTCAATGATTTGATTAATATTGAAGCACAAAATACATAGACACCTATGAGAAATGTACAAACAACAATAAATAGAGTCACAGGAGTAACTACCAATGTCTCAGAGACAGAACATATTCTTATAACCCCATATTCTGAACTCATGCTTAAGATAGAGGAAATTCCTCCTCTTGATGTGTTATATAGTCCACAACACAAGGCAGTGGTAAGAAAACAAAGAAAGAAAAGAAAATTAGAAAATATGCCTTCTCATGATGCAGAACACCTAGATGTTCTATGGAAAGATCCTACTACTGATCCAACTGAAAATCTATGGTGCTCTCGGATCCAGGAGCTTGTACCTTTGCGGCCATTGAAAAAGCATGCGAGGTACGACAATTGTTGAATGAGAAAAAGAAGATCAGGATACGGTCTTACAACAACATTCTGAAAATGGTGACACTGGGTAAAGCTAGAGAAACAACTTGAAAAATTACATGTGCTCAACAAATGTAGATTGGATATCAGAATATTTTGGCTGAAAAAGAGAAACAGCTACAGGTTATGCAAGAGATGCACAAAGATGATCCCAAGCTCACAGAGTTTATAATAGAGTCTATTTCTTTAAATGACCAACTACTGCAACAACAATAAATATTATGCCAAATAATAATAGAATGGAACTCTTATTGTGAAGAAAGTGATAAAATCACTAATCATAGTAATGAATTTACAGTAAAGTTATGATTCATAAAAGTTAATGTCTATTTGGCCAGAAAATATAGAAGAACATCACAAGAGGAAAGAGTAGGTCCCCTGTTAATCAATATGAAAATCTGCAAAGAAATACTTTTTTTTTGGGATGGAGGATCAGGAAATAGACAACGGAAAAGGCGCAACACGGCGGCTAGCGATCATTGATTGTATAGTGAAAATTTCCCACAAGGAAAAATGAATCTACACGGAAACTGCCTCTGGGATGCCTACAAAAGCACGACGTACAACGAACGGAAGCACGAAATCACGAAGGCGGAGGTCGATTCGGGATTAACAAAGTTCGTTGGTTCTTACGGCCTCTAGTAAAACCACACAGCCAATGCATGACTCTCGAGTGTATCATCAATTCTGTCGAAAAGATAGCGCCAGCTCTTGCCAATTCCGTCTTCACGGGATAGTTGAAATCTGAAGTCGGCCAGCCTATTCTTCTCAAATCAATGCTGAGCGCTTGCAATTCCAAAGAACACATTCACAGTTATTTATTTGTTAAATTTTAATTTTAGATTTTAGTATTTGCTTTATTTTTGCCTAAAAATAGGACGGTCATTTAAACCGTATCCTACTTTTTTGTAATTAATTATTTTTAGATTTAGCTAGTAGTATTTAAACCCTTCTCACGCATTTAGAGAAGGGTCCTGAAATTTGTCAAAAACTTGTCCTTAGAACATGCACTTCTGCACCCTCAGAGGAGGTTTTGATGAATGAATGGAACAAGATTTATTGATATCTACGTTTAATGTCTACTACTGATGTTGCACTTCTGTACTCTTAGTGGATGTTGAATTAAGAAGAGATAAACCATTATTGCTTGAAGCTCATGAGTAGAACTAATTATAAATGGTACTTTTATCTCTTAAATATTTCTGCCTCTGTGTTAAAGTGATATTTATGTTCAGTTGTTTATGTATTAACACTTGAATTTTTGAGTTATCATTTGGCAGTTTTGTACGATGATAGCCACTTGTTTATGCTTAATGTATGAATAGCTTATTATGTTGTATATTCTTCACAACTGTTTCGTCTAACTTTTTATATTAAGTGGTTTATCTTTATTGAATTCTTTTCTTATAACAATTGAATGATATTTATTACCAATTGCTATTTGAAATCATTTTAGATCGCATAAAGAAAAGATTACATCCCGGGTTTAGTTTAGAATTAGATATTTCTGTTTAATTAGAATACAATTTACATGTTATTAGATTAGAATTAGAATAAAAGCATTTCACTTAGGAACTTTCTTAGATAGGAAATATCAATTCTCAACACACACACACACACACACATATTGGGAAACTGTCCCATTATCCCCAGTCGTACCCACTACACCAAACGGAAAAGGAGCTGCTAACCAAGGTCCGGACCGGGTGGGTATCCCCCTTGTTGTAGACCCGATTTTCGGGGCTTCAACAGACCCATAATATGAAAATATGGCATTTTGGAAAAAAATAGGCTTTTAATAATTTTCCACATCTAGATGTGACTGACCAAATCCATATCAAAATTTATTATTTTTTGCTACTATGGATAGGTCCCAACATCCTTTGAAAATCAATGTTGGAGTCCATTAATCCAAAAATATAGCTTTATGGAGAATTGAGCTACAATTTAAGATTTTCCTATAGTTGGATTTGTTAAAAAAAATTCTATTGGTGTGTTCCCATCATCTATCCAAAATTGGATCTAGAATTTGTTAATCCATAAATCTAACATTTTTGGAAAATAGTGTTTAAACAAATTTATAGATCTAGGTGTGGTTGCGTAGTTCACATGTTGTTGTAATCTAACAAAAAACATGCATTGGTTACCAAAAGGAAATAACATCAAGTAAGGTAAAGAATCATATGCAATACATGGAAGAGTAAAGAGACACAAAAGTAGTAGTGAACCAAAAAATGAACACTTATATTACTATATCTAAAAAACAAATTGATTAGTACATAGAATCGAGTTAATTCATATTTATATCCTAAATAGATAGTTAAAATAGTTTAACTTTCTCAACTCACTTAACAATGTCAACTTGATTGGTCGAATCGAATGGGGAGTCAACTGAATTACAATACATCCTTTAATATGTCAACTTGATTGGACTAGTCAACTCAGTCAACTAGCCCCTCCAACATATCCCCCACCCTTCATTCTTTCTTCATGCCAAAGGAGGGGGAGACTTGGAGAATTAATTTTTTTATAGAAGTGTAATATAAGATGATAGAAAAAATTAAGAGATAATAATAAAGGATCATGCTAGTTGAATGTTGAAAAGTCATTTTGCAATCGATGGAGACAATCGTGTCATTGCATGTTCCTATGATGGCGAATTTACTAATCTTGTTGGTTCATCATCCTTCGATTCGTGAGATTCTCCTATGGGGCTTAGGATGTGAATCCCTCTTCTTTTATTTCCCCCCAGTGACAAGTTGGAACCCTCATCCTATGATTCTTGGATGTCAGACTATTGCTTAGGGATCAACGACCCACATTTCGATGTACTTGGTTCAAAAAATTGGAACTTCGGTTGAGGTGGAGTCAGATGTATTGATGTTTATGGGACAGGGGTTTCTTTAAATTCCATTTCATAAATTATGGGTGCAAGTGTTTAAAGATATTAGTCAAATATCGATTAATATTTCACAAACTGCTGGACTTGCACATCAAGAGTTTTCATATCTACCAAATATTAAAATTTATCTAATACAAATCTATCTTGAGTCAAACACATGTCAGGAATACCTTACTGCTCTAATTATTCAATTTTTAATTAATACTCTATAGGTACTCCATGGAATTGGATTCTTCAATTTGTGCTTTCTTGCATTCTCTAAGCCACAATCTTTCTTGTTGCATTAACTTGGTTTCTAACTTCTTGTTTTGTAGTATATAATTCTATAATTCATTCTTGGCTTGACTTTCAAATATGTTGTGATACCACAATGATAAGTCCAAAATTAAAATTTGTTGTGCTCGCAACTGACTACATGTGTTTGATAGATAGGTCAACCAATTGTTAAGAATGGTGCCGAGTATTATTGAAAATGCAGCAAGAAATTCCCAATTTAATTTCCCCTTGATTAAATTAGGATAAATTAGAAATTCCACATCAAAAAACAACTTGAATGAGTTAAATGAGGTGATGTAGTTATTATCACTCAGTTATATTAGTTAATTCAAGTTGGGGGCATGAACTTGAGTTGTGTACGATGATTCCTGAAATTTTAGGAGCCTAGGTTGAGTTAATTTCAATTGTAACAATTTAAATCAGTTAAATTGAGTTATGGTTAGTTAAACTAGTTCCAATTGTTGGAGGAACTAGTGGGAGTTCTAGAAGTGGAGTGTAATTTTAGTGTTTAACTAGTTAATGATCAATCAACCTAAATCAACTCATGCATGCATAGAATTCGAGTTACCCAGTTGAGATTGGAGTTCAAGGGAAATGTACTATCAGTTGTGAACTATTCCAAGTTGTAAATGTGGTGCATCCATTCAAAGAAGGACCTAAAGTAATTAGGCAATCAATATTGAGGAATTTCCTAAATAATAGGGGCTAATTCCTTGAGGAACAATGCAAGGACATAGGAGCTTGTAGGCCTTAAAAAATGGCTAAGTGTTGGCCAAAGTCAGTAAGTCAGTTAGAGGATAGAAGATACAACTAAAATTTGTGCTCAAGCTTAAGCAAGCATGTTGTATTCATCTAGATTCCTTGATTAATGTGATACCAATAGGAAGGGGTTTTGATCAGTTTATTTCCCCTAGATAAATCTTTGTGTGTGTGTGTGTTGAATCATGACGCATGATTTTTATATGTGTTCTCGATCGTGAATTTTCTTCTATAGATGAGAAGAGTATATTTGAGTCTTATTTTTTAGTAAATTACAAGCTGAGAAGTTTTGAATTTACATTAAAATTATACATGGTATCATAGTAAGAATCATAGTAGAGAAGAGAATTTGAAGTTGTCTTTGTAGGAGGATCAAATTTATAGGATCAAATTTTCAGAACTAGCAGGATGAATTTCTATGGAATAAGACTCGAGTATTCCCTTTAGGGAATCTCAAATTATGTTTCTTGGAAGGATCGCATGGAGGCTGTGTTGGAAGACAATGAGTTGAAGGAATTCATTAATAACGATATCCCAAACCAACAGTAGTTGATACTCATAATCTAGCAGAATGGAAGAAGTGTGTATCTAAGGTGAGGAGGATCATATTGGAAAAATACTATCTATGCAAGGTGGAAAGAATTGATATATTTGTTCCAGAATAGTAGTAACCAAAAGAAGTTAGAATTCAAGGAAAAGCTTCATAATATTAAGATGAAGAAGGGTGAGACAATACCATAGTACCTGATCAGGTTCACACAATTTCATGATGAAATTAGATGTGTTGGTGTTACAGTTGTAGAATATGATTTGGTAAGCCTATCACTTCTAAGACTTCCCAAGAGCTGGCACAAATACCAAGATTTGGTAAATGGGAGGGAGAAACTACCAAATTGGAAAATATTGTGGTTTAATTTGGTGCAAGAAGTAATAAGGCATAACACTAGAGACGAGACCTTATCCAAGTGTGAGGAAGAAGAAAATTTTGCCTTGGAAGGAAATGAAAAGAAAGGGAAAGGGAATAAATCCAAATCCAAAGGAGATTCCAGTCAAGGGGGAAAGAAGAACTTGTCCAAAATCAAGTGCTTTCACTGTCATAAACTAGGACACTATTCCATGAAGTGTCCGCACAAGAAAGCGGGCAAGAAGCCCTCAGAAGGAGCAGTAGGTGAATCTTTGGATTCACAGTTAGAGTTGGTCTTCACCATTATTGCATGCATGGAAATCATAGTGATGGGTATTGTGTGGTATCTGGATAGTGGTGGCTCATTCCATATGATAGGAAACTGAGAATTTTTCAGTGACTTGGAGGAGAAATACCTTCAGATGCACATCGATATGGGAGAAGATAGGAGGTATAACGCGACCGGTGTTGGTACAGTTACTTTTCAGAGGGCTTTTGGCTCCCCTCTTAGGCTCAAGGATGTGATTTTTGTTTTGGTTCTAAAGAATAATTTGGTTTCCTCGCAGTGTTGGAAGACCTTGTCTACAATTTGATATTCAGAAAAGGAAAGGAATTACTAAGACAAAATGCCATGGGACAAGTGAAGAAGATATGGGTTCGACTGGAGAACCTCTACAAGTTGAATGTGGAAGACTATGATGATTTGGCTTTAAAGACAGAGAGGTAGATCGGCTGTTGGAAAGTCTGGCATAAGAAACATTAAATTTTTGTCATGAGAACTGAATATGCATGCAGCATATGCCACATGCACCCCCCCAACAGAGCAATAGAGCAAAAAAATACATGCAAAGGGTGCACCTTGGGGAAGTACACAAAAGACAATTTCAATGATTGAGATAGCAGGGCACATGCAATCCTTGAAAGGATCCACTTTGATGTATGTGGATATTTCTCGACATCCTCCACGGCCAAGCACATGTATTATGTTATATTTATTTATTATTTCTCATGGCAGTGCTCGATTTTCTTCATGCAAAAGAAATATAAAAAATTCTCCAATTTTGTTGAATTTAAAACAATTGTTCAGAAAGAAATTGGTAGGAAAGTGAAGGATCTCAAAAGAGATAACAATGGTGAATATGTGTTGAATGAGTTTAAAAATTTATGTGCAAAGGAAGGCATTCGAAAAAATTTGAAAACACCCCAAAAAACACAACATAATTGAGTGGCTGAGTGGAAGAAAAAAAGTATTGTGGGAGAATCAACGGCAATGTTGCATGACTAAGGCCTACCATTGCACTTGTGGGTTGAAGCATGAAACATAACAGTCTATATACAGAACATGAGTCCTCATCGGATTCTTGGGATTTTAGGTCCATATATTACTAGTGTAGTCCCTTATTGTTGTTTGTGTAGCCCCATTATTTTTATTGTTGTGCCCATGTGGTCCCCATATTGTTATTATTGTGCCCCATAAAACCCCACTATTGTTATTATTTTGCCCTTACATTATTATTGTTAGGTCGGCTAGGATTATATTGTTATCCCATGGACTCCTATATATAGAAAGGAGGTTTTTTCATTTGAATCATCCAAGAATTGTTCATTTATGTAATGTAAAGGAGGTTTCTCCCTCGAAGTGGCTGATTTCTAAGGTGTTGATCTCTCTTTTCTTATATTTTTGGAGCTGGTTTCATAACATTTGGTATTAGAGCTTTGGATTCTAGGGTTTCCCTGTTTCAAAGAGGTCATCATGGAATTTTTACTATAAATTTTTTTATACGAAGGTTCAGACTCTAAAAAAAACCCATTTGTGAATAAATCCCAAAGAAGATTGTTTAAAAATTTTAGATATTGGTTCAAAATATTTGTGTAGATGTGATCTATGGATGTTAGGGTTTGTGTAGGCTCCCGAATTTCATCTCAAATAGGTTACCTTGGGAAAAAAATTATAATTCTCTCTCTAAGCATCGGATTGGAATTCTGTAAAAAGTGGCCGAAATTAAACAGAATGTGTTTTTTTGTGTATCAATTTTAGAGCTGAAAAAAGAAATTGTGACATGTGGCACGCCATACAAGTTCTCTCTATTGAACCAGTCCATAATTAAGTCACTGTGGGAGATTGGGCATAACGTTTCCTTGAAAAATCCAAATCAGGCCAGACCTATGGAATTAGAAATAAGACTTAGAGGGCTATTATAGGACCAAATCTTACATATTAGGGATCTGAAATTACAGATATACATCAGTTTTAATATCAAGCTCCTCAAAAGCAAGAAAAAAGTGTGTATTTTTTTCTTTCAAATTGCATAATTTTTGTTTGAAAAATTAGTTTGAAGTGATTCCAAGGGAATATTGAAGCATATATATCAGTATTGGATTCTAAAATGCCCCCCCTAAAAATAATTCAACACCTACTAAGCCCTCAGAGGGCTCTACTACGACTCATGAAGAGGAAGAACTGAAACATGATATATCAAAATTACGATACCAAGTGCAACAGATTTCAATCTTACAAAGAGAAATCAAAGACGACATAGATGGTTTAAAAGCAGAAATGAAGGCTAAGTTGGATGGTTTGAAGTATCAAATCAAAGCTAATATGGATGATAAATTAGTGGAATATCACATCGAGCATCAACATCAAGTTCTCCAACTCTCGAAGGATAACCTAACTTTGGTGCAGAATCGAATGAAACAACAGGAAGATCAACATCATAGCGAAAGAAGTTTTGAAGAAGTCACAGAAACAAGAAATCGAATACTATGAAATCGATCAATTTCATAGTATCTCAGCAAGTGGAATAACTTACCCGTTGAAGATTCCACATGGGAGGATGATAATTTTATACAGAAGCATCAAGAAATAATCAAGCGTTGAGGAAAAAAATTGTTTGAAGGAGAGGGGCATGTTAGGTCCATATATTACTAGTTTATTCCCTTATTGTTATTAGTGTAGCCCCCTTATTTTTATTGGTGTACCCCTATAGTACCCATATTTTTATTATTGTGCCCCATAAAACCTCACTATTGTTATTGTTGTGTCCTTACATTATTATTGTTAGGTCGACTAGGATTATATTGTGACCCCATGGAATCCTATAGATAGAAAGTAGGTTTTTTTATTTGAATCATCCAAGAATTTTTCATTTATGTAATGTAAAGGAGGTTTCCCCCTCGAAGTGGCTGATTTCTAAGGCATTGATCTCTTTTTTCTTCTATTTTTGGAGTTGGTTTCATAATATGGGATAAGTACACCAGAAGAAGATTTTTCATGGAAAAAACCAAATATGTAATACTTCAAGATATTTGTATCATCAGTTTACTATCATGTTTCCAATGAATCAAGGAAAAAATAGAGCCGACAACAAAGTTGGGGATATTTGTGGGGTAGAATGATACACCTCAAAACTATCGGGTGTACCTTACTATCTCTTAGGACGAGATTTGTTCGTAGATATGTAAAGTTTGATGAAGAGAAGGTAATGAAGTGTTCTCTTGAGAGGGAGCTTCATTTTCATGCAAATCAAGAGCTTTTGAATCCAAAGAAATAACCTCAAGAATATTTGGAGCATCCACAAGAAAAGGAGCAGAGAGTGGAGAAAACCACTCAAGCAGAGACATCCAGGGAAGGAAGGAAACAAAAAATGAAGCTGACATATTATTGCATGATGCTAGAGAGAATGTGAGAGCATCCACATCAAAATGTAGGCAAGGGAGGTCACATGATTGGTACATTGGCTACATGGATCTGATGACTGAGATAGTAGAGACATAACCAACCTCATTAGAGGAAGTAGTAGAGAAACATGTATGGGTTGATGATATGGTAGAGGATATGATTTTTATTTCAGAAACAGTGTTTGGGAAGTGGTCCCAAGACCTGTAGTGTAATATTCCAAATTTTCCATTAGTTAATTAGAATATTAGAGTTCTTACTTTTCTTAATTAGTTAAGTAAATAAAAGGGTGGAGGGGCCCATAAACCCAATAGATGAATAAAATCCACTTCTGTTGTGTTAATGTGGGTTAGTTAGGTAGTGGATTATCATTATGGAGTAGTGGAGCAGCTTATTGATGAAGGAAGAGTGGAGATCATAGAGAAATAATGAGGAAGATGATGGAGATAGTGGAGGAATAAAAGTAAGATCATGGAGAAATAATGATGAAGTGATGGAGGAAGTGGTGCATTAAATGCACACATTATGGAGGGAGTGGAGAGTAAATACAGAGATGATGGAGATCATGGGGGGACAACACAGTCTTCATGGAGGCTATTGGCCACATGTGCAGCGAAGTAATGAGGTGGGCCAAGGCTAGGGAAGTCTCACAAGCATAAAAGGAAGGTGAGGGCAGCGATAGAGGGCATTCTGGATTTTGACATTGTATTGTTGTTACGACATTCCTATGCATGCTTCAGCTATTTAGCTAAGTCTGTTGTGTTGTTTAGCACACAGGTGTCTCTGAGAGGATATCCCACCCTTATCCATGGGGGACTTCGAGTGCCTAATCTAGAAAGGTTTCTTTGATAAACCATTCATCATCTGGCAACTGTGGCACGTTCAACCTCTCTTTGCAGCACTTACAACTTCATAAATTTTACACATTCCCGCCTTAGGGTTTGAGAGGAGGGAGGTATTTTCTAGTATTTCAACTAGGAAACTTGTGGAAGGATCAACCCTTCACCTTTTGCATCCATTTCAGCATTCCAAGAGAAAAATTTCTACATCCGGCATTAGTCCATCATTCTACTCCTCTTTGTAGCAACAATTCCTATAGGAATTACACATTCCAACAGTGTAGATCCAGTGGAGGAAGGAAGTTCCAAGGATTTCAGCTTGGAATCCTGTGAGGGATAATCCCCTCACTTTGGTGAGATAATTTCCATCCTTTGTGAGTAGTATTGCAAAATCTAGCAGCAGGTTACGACTTCAGCCCTCTTGACAACGCAGTCACTTCCAGCAGTTGTGCAGTTCAGCAGCTGCAACTTGAGAGGAGGAGCTAGATCTCAAGCTTCCAGCTCGGGACTCAGGAGAAGGGGCCAGTCCTTCATGCATTAATCTAATTGAGTATTATTGCAGACATTTTATCTTTCATTTCATGCCATAGATCAACATACCCAACAGTTATGTATTGCAAGCCCTAAGAGGGTGATTTTTCGAGGTGAGCCAATTCATAAATCCTTTCTGGGATATTCTAGGTTTTCATCATAGAGTCTGGATTCCAAATCTTGGCATTTTCTAAGCTCCAGAAAAACCTTATCTATGCATCCCTTTTCAGCCAGCAGTTATATTTCTAGCATTTCCAATAGGGGCAGCGCAGTAGGGTCTCCAGTAGAGCAACAGTTACGCAGTGTTCTGAGTGAGAGTACTTGAGGGTCACTCTATCCATCTCTATCATCTTGAGTGTTTCTATTTTTCAGCACTGATGTACGTGTATTTCACCTCCCTAATAATAAAACAATTCAACTATTCTGTCTATTTTTATGGTGTTTACAGCTTATTTCCATATTGTTGTAGTTTCCAGTTATTGTGTTGTGTATTACTGTCTTTTCCCATTTTGGGATATTACAGTGGTATCAGAGAATGATCTTTGGATCAGTTTGTGGGCACTACATTTCATGACATCAAAAGAAGAAACAGAAAGTAGAGATATACAATGGCGGAGGGATTGAGTTTTTACACACTTCTCTTCATATCTATGCAGGATCTCTCCAAAGAGATTAAAGAAATGAGAAGGGAAAGGAAAAAAGAAACCTCAAGGGGGTTTGAGAATGAGGAAGGTCTGAGCACTTTCTATCAACAACATAAACAACTGATAATGCAGAGAGCTCCACAACACTCTACTATGTCCACTTTCCTTCTAGAAGGAAATAAATGGCATGGAGATGGAGGATATTTGGAGCATGAGACTCTGAGTGGTTATCTTGCAGAGTACAAATCTCAATCTAGAGCATTCAAGGAGAATCTGACTCTCCAAAAGTTTTACAGATCAAAGAAAACCAGAGACCCCACAACAACAATAGAAGAAGAGAGAACATACATAATAGATTCTTCCTGCCTACATTTGATGGGTCATCCACAAGCACAAAAAAATCTTGGATGAAGGAGTTAGAAGATTTCTTCCAGCTACACCCAGTAGCATAAAGGGAGGCCATTGAGATTGCAACACTGCACCTTGAGGGTGAAGCAAATGAGTGGTGGTTTGGCCATATGGAACATGCAAGAGTAACTGTGTATGCAGACTTCACTCAAAGGTTGGTAGAGAGGTTTGACAGAAGAAATACGGAGACACTGTCCATAGAGAAATTTTCTGACATTGATGAGGAAGTATGTGAGGAGCAAAAGGAAGATGTCAGCACTATCACTCTGAAAAAAGAGAAACTACAACCACCACCAGCTACAAAAGTACTTGCATCAGTAGGAGGAGCACTTGCATCTTTGCAAGATGGTCCTAAGCACTTGACAATGAGAGTCCCATGCATGATTTAGGAGGTGCATGAGGAAGAGGAAGCAAATACCAACGTTGGTGCAACAATAGAAGAGAAGCCATCACCATCACCAGTAGTTGGAAGAACAATTGCACCAGTTGGAGGAACTCTTGTAGCTTTGAAAAATGTTCCCAAGTATCAGCTAATCCAAGGTTTTCAAACATTTCCATCCCATATTATTTCAGCACCTCAGCTTGATATTTATGGGGTCATGCCATCAGGGCAATTGCATGACCAAGGGTTAGAGCACCTTTCTGATTTGGAGCAACAGACTATCACTGCGCAGAGGACCGTTGACTTGTTCAAGGAGGAGATGTATAGTCATTCCAGTTTTACATTGTTGAGTTGAACACAACACTTTGTGTTGGAGTGTGGAGTTTCAGTGGATGGGATGAGCATAGTCCTAATTAAGGGAAGCTAAACAACAACTTCTGATAACCAGATTTTACTGTCGCATGAAGTGTCATATACTATTTATGTTAAAGAGATATTTGCCATTATGAATGCATTGGTCAAATTCTGATAGTTTTTTATTGACGGTATATTTCGGGTGAAGACCCACCACCATAGTCTCTGACATCTTGTTGAGGAGGATCAACAACTATAGAAGAGGCAACAACAGTGGATAAGTACAATGCAGGACTATGAGTTTAGCATTGTGTATGGAAAGGGCCATGTGGTAGTAGATGCACTAGCATGAAGATCAACAGCACTGTCACTGAGGAGAAATGATGATTTGGGGGCCCAATTATTCTTGGAGCATTCCGATGACCGCTTCACTTATGAAGCATTGGATGGGAAGATGGTAGATGGTAGAAATATTGTGATGGATAACATCTTCCATTATCAGGATAGAGCCTTCTTGATGAGCATCTCATAATTCAAATAGAGGCTTCTGCATACAACATATTCATAACCTCATAGGTTCTACTGGGCCATCGGTGAGAGGTTATGATGGAGGGACCTCAAGGAGGATGCACTTCGACATATCATGGAGTGCAAAGATTGTCATCAGATTTTGGAGGATGGTATTATCCATTGGGTGGATACCGAGATGGAGCATGATATGAGTCATCACCCACAGTTGGATGGATGGATAGGGATGATGAGGAAGTGGTTGGAGAGCTACTTGTAGATCTATGACACGGGGCAACTGCATTGGCTGCTCTTGGGTGAGTATGGCTACCACCTAAAATTTTACATTTGTATGATCCATGTCTTGCATAGTACAAGTGTGATGCAGTAGCAAGAGGCATGATTATGCTGGTTAATTTTGAGAGATTTTGGCCATCACATGACATATCACCTATCAATGGATGTATTATTGTTTGGGACGTTTCATGGCACTCATATGATGTGGCACCAGGGAGCTTGGTTATGTTGGGTTGGTGCGACATTCTACATGTCAATCAATATATCATTGGTTCATGCTTTACATTATGATGATGTGGGGTGGCAGCAAGAGCCATTGATGCTCTAGTTACTCTTAGGAGAATATGGGCTGACATTCCCCCATACCTTGCATGATGATGATGTAGGATGGTAATAGGAGGCCTTGCTGCGTTGGCTTCTGTTAGGAGAGTATGACCACCATACTTGGTATGATGATGAGTTGTAATGTCAGCAAGAGGCATTGCTGTGGTGGATACTATTGGGAGAGTATGGTCCAACGTTTTACATGTCAACCCATATGTCTCTATTTCCTATTTTTCACAGTGTTGAGATGATGCTTGGAGCAAGTAGGGCCAAGGATTGGAGCATGGAGATACACCACCTACTCCATATAGCATCGGTTAAAGAGCTTGTTTATGAGTTGGGACTTTCCACTTGGGGAAGGAACCACTCCTCTTCATATATCTCATGCAGAGAAGAGTCTCTTGGATAGAAAATGGTTGCCACTTGGGGACTCATTGATGAGGAGGGGCATCTAGCTACACAACTGGAGGCTATTATAAACATTCTAGAGAGGCAGCTATGGAGTTGGGCATTCATAACACATTGGAGCAGATGGGGAAACCTTCCATATGAGGATGCCACCTAATTTTGCAGTTGCTTGAGGACAAGAAACATTTTGGCAGGGAGGACTATAATATTCCAAATTTTCCATTAGTTAATTGGAATATTATATTTCTTACTTTTCTTATTTATTTAAGTAAATAAAAGGGTGGAGGGACCCATAAACCCAATAGATGAATAAAATCCACTTTTGTTTTGTGAATGTGGGTTAGTTAGGTAGTGGATCAGCATTATGGAGTAGTGGAGCAGCTTATTGATGAAGGAAGAGTGGAGACCATAGAGAAATAATGAGGAAGATGGTGGATATAGTGGAGGAATAAAAGTAATATCATGGAGAAATAATGATGAAGTGATGGAGGAAGTGGTCCATTAAATGCACACATGATGGAGGGAGTGGAGAGTAAATGTAGAGATGATGGAGATCATGGGGGAAAATCCAATCTTCATGGATGCTAGTGGCCACATGTGAAATGTAGTAATGAGGTGGGCCAAGGCTAGGGAAGGCTCATAGGCATAAAAGGAAGTGAGGGCAGCCATATAGGGCATTCTAGATTTTGATATTGTATTGATGTTTCGACATTCCTTTACATGCTTCAGCTGTTTAGCTAAGTCTATTGTGTTGTTTAGCACACGAGTGTCTTCGAGTGTAGATCCTACCCTTATCCATGGGGGACTTCAAGTGCCTACTATGGAAAGGTTTCTTTGAGAAGCCATTCATCATCTGACAACTGTGCCACATTCAACCCCTCTCTGCGGCACTTATAGCTTCAGGAATTGCACATTCTTGCCTTAAGGTTTGAGATGAGGAAGGTAGTTTCCAGTATTTCAGCTGGGAAACCTGTGGAGAGATCAACCCTTCACTTTTTGCATCCATTTCAGTCTTCTAAGAGCAACATTTCTACATCTGACATTAGGCCATCATTCTACTCCTCTTTGCAGCAGTAGTTCCTGCAGGAATTATGCATTCCAGCAGTGTAGATCCAGTGGAGGAAGGAAGTTCCAATTATTTCAACTTGGAATCCTGTGAGGGATCATCCCCTCACTTTGGTGAGATAATTTCCATCCTTTGTGAGTAGTATTGCAACATCTAGCAGTAGGCTACAACTTCATCCATCTTGATAGCGCAATCACTTCCAAGGGTTGTGCAGTTCAACAGCTACAACTTGAGAGGAAGAGCTAGATCTCAAGCTTCCAACTTGGGAGTCAGGAGTAGGGGTCAACCCTTCATGCATTGAGTTGATTGAGTATTATTTCATCCATTTTATCTTTCATTTCATGCCATAGATTTTTATACCCGGCAGTTATGTATTGCAAGCCCTAAGAGGGTGATTTTTCGAGGTGAGCTAATCAGGAAATCCTTTCGAGGTTATTCTGGGTTTTCATCATAGAGTCTGGATTCCAAATCCCAGAATTTTCTGAGCTCTGGAATAGCCTTATCTATGCATCCATTTTCATATAGCAGTTATATTTCCAAAATTTCTAGCAGGGAAAATGTATTAGGGTCTCCAGTAGAGCAACAGTTATGTAGTGTTCTCAAGGAGAGGACTTGAAGGTCACTCTAGCCATCTTTGTCGGCTTGAGTGTTTCTATTTTTTAGAACTGTTGTATTTGTATTTCACCTCCTTAATAATAAAATGATTCAGTTGTTCTGTCTATTTTTATGGTGTTTAGATTTTACTTCCATATTGCTGCAATTTCTAGTTATTGTGTTGTGTATTACTGTCATTTCCCATTTTTGGATATTACATGAAGACAAATCAGTGGTAGGTTCGAGATGGATTTACAAGGTAAATCATGCAGCATATAGAATCATCAAGAAAGAAAGGCCATTTTCATGGCCAAGGGGTACTCTCAGGTAGAAGGGATTGAATATTAAGAGACTTTTTCTGCTATAGCAATGTACTCTTCCATCAGATAACTTATTGCTATGGTTGCACAAATAGGGTGGAAAATCTAACAGATGGATGTGAAGACAACATTTATCAATGGAAATATTGAGGAGGAGGTGTAAATTGAACAACCTGAAGGTTTTGAGACCTTCGACAGAGAGTAACATGTGTGTCAACTCAAGCGAGCATTGTATGGGTTGAACCAAGCACCTTGTGCTTAGTACACCAAGATCTATAACTACCTCATTGGGTTAGGCTTCACTAAAAGTGAAGCAGATGCAAGCCTTTACCATATTCTAGTAGAAGGTAAATTGTTGATTATAGTCTTATATGTTTATGACTTGATTTTTACCAGTGATGATCAACTTATCAGGTCTTGCAAGGGGTACCTTGAAATAGAGTTTGAAATGAAGGACATGGGGCTAATGGACTATTTTCTTGGTTTGGAAGTATGACAGAGAGAATGGGAATTATTTGTCTCTTAGGGCAAGTATGCCAACGAGATAATTCAGAACGTCCACATGGATGCATGCAAACCAATGGAGGCTCCTCTAGCGACCAAGTGGAGGAAATAGGATACCACTTCATGTGAGGAAGTGGATGCTACTGTGTACAAGAAGTTTGTGAGTTCACTCATGTATCTAGTGACCACACAACCAGACATTTGTTATTTATTTAAGTATTAAGGGGTTTCCGCAATGCATTATATTAGATATCATATGTTGGGATTCAACTGCATTAATTAAGTCATTATATATGACCATTTTCATGAGAGGTAGTCGTAACTAACTAATTTATCATAATTTTTGAATAGTCCACTTAACACTCATTGCATCGGGTGATGCTCACAAGAGTGAAGAAGTGGGATTGAAACTAGTGAAATGAATCACGGAGCGTCAATAATCACTTCCAAGGCTTCCACCACCCAGTAACCAAGACTTCCTGGGAGGTCATTGATCCCATATCGCCTATGGGTCAAGCGCATTTAACTGTGGAGTTTTCTCCACAATCAAGTAAACTTAGATTGCTATGCCATTTGAAAAATATTAGCAAGTATTGTGCCTCATGAACCATTCAAGTAGAGCTCCCTGTACTCTTTTTACTTAAGTATTGAGGGGTTTCCACAATGCATTATATTAGATATCATATTTTTGGATTAAACTGTGTTAAGTAATTCATTCATCAATGACCATTTCCATGAGAGATAGTCATAACTGACTAATTTCTCATGATTTTTGAATAGTCCACTTATCACTCATTGCATCGAGTGATGCTCACAGGAGTGAAGAAGTGGGATTGAAACTAGTGAAATGAATCACATAGCATCAATTATCACTTTCGGGGCTTGCACCCGGTAACCAGGATTTCCTGAGAGGTCACACATCCCAGATCGCCTCTAGCTCAAGCTCGCTTAACTATGCAGTTTTCTCCACAATCAAGCCCACTTAGCTTTCTACCCCATTTGCAAAGCCTTAACAAGTATTGTGTCTCATGAACCATTCAAATAGAGCTCCTTTTACTCTTTTCATTTAAGTATTGAGGGGTTTCCTTAGTGCATTATATTAGATATCATATTTTTGGATTCAACTCTGTTAAGTAAGTCATTCATCTATGAAAATTTCCATAAGAGGTAGTCATAACTGACTAATTTATCATGATTTTTGAATAGTCTACTTAACGCTCATTGCATCGGGTGATTCTCACAAGAGTGAAGAAGTGGGATTGAAACTATTGAAATGAATCACATAGCGTCAATCATCATTTCCGGGGCTTGTATCCGGTAACTAGGACTTTCCGGGAAGTCTCCCATCCCAGATCGCCTCTGGCACAAGCACACTTATGTAGTCAACCAGTTGAGCCAAGCCATGGCTCGACTGAATAAATTATTTTGGAGGATTTCTAAACATGTAATGAAATACATAAGAGGCACCACTCAGTTTGGACTTTGTTATAGATAGACAGAGGGAGTGAAGTTGCAAGGCTTCATAGATGCAGATTGGGTAGTGAGTCCATCAAACAAGAAGAGTACATAAATTGGAATTTTCATTGTTGGTTCAGCAACAATTTATTGGTACAACAGAAAGTAGATATTTGTGGCTCTCAACTCACTAGAAGTTGAATACCTGGTTTCCAGTCAAGCAACATGTGAGGTGATCTAGATGAGGAATATTCTTGTTCGGTTATTTTGTCGGATGATGGATCCTATTTGTTAGGATTTTACGACAGAAATAATAAATATTTTACTGAGAGAAATAAACATAAAGAACCTAGCAACAAAGAACAAACATAAACACAATGTTTAACTGGGAAAACCCCAAATCCGGGGAAAAATCCAACCAATGAAATTTCATTAAACATTGGCCAAAACCCTAGCCAATCCAGCCGAGTGAACCTTCACCGCTCACCTCCAGGCCTTGCCTTACAATGAAATATTTCCTGCCTTTTATAGGCTCCATCACATGCAATACCATGGGCCAAAACCACGGGTGCACAAAACCATGTGCCCCAAAACCACTACTATTTACCCTAGTCAACTTTGACTCTATCCCGAGTCAAGTTTACCTAACACTATTGTGATTTATTGTGACAATCATAGTTGTATCAAACTCTCTGAGAATCCAATATTTCATGATATTTCCAAGCCTTATCGACATCTGGTATCACCATCTACGAGATTGTGTGCATAAGCGGATTATGTTGTTGGAATACATTCCTACAAAGGAAGAGGATGCAAATATTTCGACAAAGGCTTTGTCAAGAGGAAAATTTGACTTCCATAGAGGCAGGATTGGGGTATCTAATAATCCCTTTCTTTTTGAGAGGGAGTGTTGAAAATGCAACAAGAAATTCCTAATTTAATTTTCCCTTGATTAAATTAGGAGAAATTTGAAATTCCAGATCAACAGACAACTTGAATGAGTTAACTTAGGTGATATAGTTATCACAACTTAGTTAGCTTATTTAATTCGAGTTTGGGGCATGAAATTGAGTTGTGTACAATTATTCCTAAATTTTAAGAGCCTAGGTTGTATTAATTTTAATTGTAACAATTTAATTCAATTAAATTGAGTTATGATCAGTTAAACTACTTTTAACTGTTCGAGGAACTAGTGAGAGGCCTAGCAGTGTGGTGTAACTTTAGTGTTTAACCAGTTTAACTAATTAATCAACCTAAATTAAATCATGCATGCATATAATTTGAGTTACCCAGTTGAGATTGGAGATCAAGGGTAGCATACTATCAATTATAAACTATTCCAAGTTGTACAAGTGGTGCATGTAGTCAGAGAAGGACCTAAAGAAATTTTGCAATCCAAATTGAGGAATTTCCTAAATAATAGGGGATAATTCCTTGAGGAACAATGCAAGGAAATAATATTTTTTATGGCTTGATAATTATCTAAGTGTTTTCCAGAGTCATTCAGTCAGGAAAATGATAGAAGATACAGGTGCATGTTGTGCTCAAGCTTGAGCAAGCATAATGTATTCATCCATATTCTTTGATTAATGCAATACACATAGGAAGTGGTTTTGACTAGTTTATTTCCCCTAGATAAATCTATGTGCATGTGTGTTGAATCATGATGAATGTTTTTGGTATGTGTGCTCGATTGTGAATTTTCTTTCACAGATGAGTAGAGTAGATTTGAGTCTTATCTTTTAGTAAACTACATGAGTAGTTTTGAACCTACATTAAAATTATACAAGTGTGGCTACCTTTTCTAAGGTTATTTCCATTTTTTTGTATTTCATGAATGATTTGTGTTCCTATTAGTTAGAAGCTAAACAGTGCGAGAAGACAAGTCACTTCAGCATCGTGCATCATAGTAATTGGGTCAAGGAAATCTATGGGTTATCTATCTATACTTCAGTTAGGCTGCGGACTTCTTTTTTGAGATACAGGTTTACCATACAGTGCAGACAAGAGTGATTGAAAGATTGCAAGATGTGCTAAAGATCTCAGTCTTGAGCTAACATATTTCAGAGAACTTAGAGAAGAACTAAATATATACATCAAAGCAAGAAAGATTTTTGTATTGGAATTAAGGATAACACGAATGCATCAGGCTGAGGCTAGAAGTGCAGAAAAAGGAGTCTACTACGAACCAAGATTTCCTAGGACTCATGCAAAAGAGTGCAGAAAATAAGGCTTTATCAGCTTTACAACAAAGATCTAATCCTTACCCTTGAAGAAGATCATTCAAAGAGAAAGCACTAACACATATTTTTTCCACCATCGAAGAAATCAAGCCAAAGACTTTATCTACACTTATCAAGTAATTTTTTTTCATTCTATAATCAAATTTTATTAAATGAATTTGTTTTTGCAGGGAGATCTATAAGCTGGTTGGGTTACCAATAAACCTTGCATGAGGAGAATAGTCACAGTCCTCGAAGAAAGTAAAGTCATGAAATTCCTATGACGGATTGGAGACATCAAGAGAATATAAGATAAGCTGAAAGAACTATTCTATGTAATAATTAAGGTTATGTCACTTAGACTGGATTTACACAAAATGGAGGTATCAAAGAATGAAGGGATATCTTCATAAGATCTCAACTGTGAGATCTGGAAAAGACGATAAGATGGACAACGTAACAAATAGACAAGAAAATTACCTCATTCAAGTAGTGGTCTCTATACTAGATGGAAAAAGACGAATCAAGGGAAAAAATTTTGAAGGATAAAAGACTCAAACATTTGCAGAAGGAAAAAGGGAAGTTGTGGAAATTAAAAGAAAGATGGTTCTAAAGGGACAATCTCAATAAGAGAAATAAAAAAAGATTCAAGGAAAATCACGCAAACTTATAAGGAATTGATTTCTGTTGGTTATATGAGAAGAAGCAATGTAGCATCCTGATCTAAGCATGGCAAGAATTACTGGTGATTCAGCTTCGGGAAAAACCTCTTTGACAAACCTCAAGAAAGTAGTCATCAAGAGCAAGGGTCATCACAGAAACATACTTCTGGGATGTGATGACATATTGATGAAACAAGCCAAGGGAATGAAGCTATTCATTCCTCAAAGTTGCTGCATGATGACTCAAGGGAAAAAGGTATGAGGTATGTATATATTTATATGCTAACATTGGATGCTATGATATCATGTTATATGGTTGCAGGAAGTATGAACTATAAAAGAGTATCTCTCAGTTTAAGGATAGATGAAATCAACATAATATGTCCTCATGGTATACGAGGTGGTTGTTGAAAGTTCCTAGAAATGGAAAATGTACAGAAAGGAAGAGATCATGAAATGAAACTATGTCGTGAGGCAGGTATCATTCGGAGGCCAAGTAGATGTGACTAGAAGATCTCCTGGGAAGATATGTAGACTTTGTCAAAAGTCTGGAAACCCTTAGCAAAAACATATCATTAGGAGATGTGTCAATATATATGAAGGATATGGATGCCTACAAGAAGATGTCAAGCTGAAATATCATCACTGAGGTAACCTTCGTTCTAAAAGTTAATTTGAATATGTTTATTTGGATGAATCTGTGCAGGGCTGCTAATCATAAGAAAGGATGTATGATCCTTGGAAATGATTCGAAGGAAAGCAACATGGCACAACAATGGACCAAATAAAGGAAGTCTAATGAATCACTCTGATAGCTAACATGAATCATGATGGAAGTGAGGGATGATAAGTGCCCTATGAAGCTAAAAAGTTGTAGATTTCTCAATATCAAAATCCACGACATTGAGAACAGGAATTATTCATGAGCAGCTGGGTTTCTCACCATTGCTACTAGAGGTCCCTGGTTAAGAGGGAGCCTGATGGTAAGTTTCTTACTTGGAAGAAACTTGGTAATTCCTAAGGATGAGATTAGGTACATTCCTCGTACAGGAATGAGTACATTTCCTTGTGGAATAGGTCCTTCTTGGTTAAGAGGGAGAGATAGACACATCATTATAGTCTAGGGAAGACAAAATGGAGGATTGGGTAATCATCTGGCATTCAATACTCTTTGAGAATGTGTTAGGTAATTCAAGATAAGAGTAGTCGGGGACCGATATTCTTTGAGGGCTAGCTACCCAAGATAAGAATAGTCCAAGAAGGTCATACTTTGGAAACACCCAAGTGGAGTATGTACCTTGGAGAGACAATGATGAAGGTGTCTATAAGTCATGTGTGTCGCCAACATTGAAGCCCATTGTCTCGTTGAAGAGATGGGGTTGTTAGTCAAGGCCTTGCACTAGGACAATGCTGGTTGATATGATGCTATATAGATGCAATTACCGATCTGATTTTTCTTATGAGATTCTTTAGTTTTAAAATGATCATGTAACTATATGAATACCTCCCTAGTTAAGAGGGAGTGTTGTAAAATGTAACTAGGTCAGTCTTCATGTTGACTATGTAATTATGAAAAGGAGACAAAAGTATAAAATGTTAAAATCATGAAAGGATCCAGTTCAATATGAATATGCTGCAAGACCTTGTAAAGAAGCTCACTAAAAAACCTTCAATCAAGCGGGAAGACAAGATAAAAAAGCATTGGAAGTTAAGCTCCAAATACAGTGAAGACATCTCTCTAATCAATGCTAGAATCTACGTGAATAAATACCTCATGAAAAATATTTTCATTTCGGCCTTAAAACTATGGAAAAATCGGCCCAAAGTCAGATTGATGAGTCGGCCCATAATAAAAAAGTATACTCCTATATATAAGTTGATCTGCAATTCATTCATGATAAGAAATTTCGGTGATCCATAAGACAATATGCAGATTTATTACAGACTTAAGACATGAACTATAATTGGTTTAAGAATGCGGATCGATCTGAAATAAAGGTTAAAAATTGTGGAAAGGACAAGAATACAAGAAGAAATAGACTGTGGATTGATGAAGCTAATTTGAGAAGAATACAGTGCAGATATTTACGAGGTTGCAGTGCAGATATCGCAAGGGTTGTGATGAATTCTGAAGTGTAATGAAAGGAAGGTAAATCTATGATTTACCTTCCTACAATAAAAATATTACTTCTTCTTAAAAAAAAAATTCCTGTACATTTTGATTGACTTGATGAAAGATTAACTAAGAAGAATAAATAAGCAAACAAGCTCACAAGTAATTATCAAGAAGATAATTTATAACCCCTCCAAATTATCAACATGTTCCCCCAAGTTTAGAGCTTGGTTGATCATTGTCAGACTCATCTGAACTCTCATCCCTTCACATTCTTGCATCATTATTAAGCCTATGTGCACATAAGAAGGAATGATTTTGAGCTGGGTGAAGGACTCAGATTTTCACCTAAGGACGCCTCCAACATCAAGGCCTGGTTGTAAGTTCTCCTTTTGTAATTTATCAATAAGAACATTTTATTTTTTATTTCTATATTTGTCTAATGATTATGTAAATATTCTAGTACTCCTTGATCTTCTAGATAGCTATTCTTTACATTTATTATATATTGTATCACGTTTTCTGTTGTCTGTCGATCGTCCATAGGTATTCGCACACCATCAACAAGATGAAGTGAGCCTACAAGGATCGTGGATCGATGTCACCATCAATGGATCCAAGGAAAACAATTGGAAAAATGTATTTATGTCTCTTTCCTCTTTGGATTATAATAATTAGTTAAGAAAGCTTATGTTAGAAATAACTTCATGTTGCTAGACCCACTCTAGAGCTAGAGAGATCGCCTCTTTCTGCAGAGGGGATTTATCTTGACAAGAACCCTTCTTTCCTTTTGTAAATTCATTATTCTGATGAGGGAACTTAGCAGCAAAATGACATATCTTATCAAAATCAAAATATACTAATGGAGGTTTTCCTTTATACTTACTTGTTCCTCTTTTCATCTTGTTATTTACGTAAATTCTTCATCTGAAATATCTTCTTCTTCTTCTTCCTCTTTGTAATAATTAGAACTAGGCTTGGATATCTATTTTCCCTTTCCAGTCTTCTTGGATGTTGTGAATTCTGCTTCTATATTAGGTGAACCATCTTCTTCTTCAATCCTCATTTCATAAGCTGTAAGTATCCCATGTAGTTCGCCCATACTCAAGTTGCTTAAATATGACCTATCTTCTAATACTGAAACCTTGAGCTCTATAAATTTGAAGTTTTGCTTCCTTGACCTTCGAGTCTCCTGCATATATATTTTGAAGCTTGTCCCATAGCTCCTTAGTTGTTATACAACCCAATACCTTAACATAGGTAGATTGGGTGAGTCCACTTATAATAATATCCTTTTCTTTAACATCATTTACGATATTTTTCTTACCTTGTTGATCTGTTGTAGCTTTATAGCCCTTTTTGAATATTTCCCAAACTTCATATCCTTGTGCAAGTAAATGAATCTTCCTTCCGCTCCATAGTGCATAGTTATCTCCATTAAATAGAGAAACTCTATTCTTGGTGTACTCCATGATCTCCTTCCAATTGTTAAACTGCTACTAAAGGAACCAAGCTCTAATACAAATTGTTGGAAATACTGAGACGGGGGGTGAATCAATATTTCCTAGAAATTATCACTTTACTAATATTTTTTCAGAGAATTGGTTAATCTTCAGTTATTATTATTATTTTTCAGTAAGAGCAATAAACAACAATGAAAAAATAGAGAGAGTAGGAACAATATTTTTAGGTGGAAAACCTCCTCCGGGTCAAAAACCACCAAACATTTTTATAATAAGTTCTTTAATCTTCATCCCTGACTGAAAATAAAGATACAAATTCCTATAACTCTAGAAAATCATTCTTCTCCAGCTCCCAATGAAAGGACGCTCCAATGCCCTGTTTTTATCAGTAGTTAGCTGAAAGGATGCCCCAACACCCAAGTGAGCCACAACTCACCCTGGCACCACCCTACCACCTTGGATTGTTTACATGCCCCAACATGAAGGTGACTTCATTCACCAACCTACAACACCCTACCACCCTATAATGACAAAATAAAATATAAAATGTGGACTCTCGTACCAGGGACAATGATCCACAATACAATGATTTCCAATGAATATAATTTGACTAACCAACAATACTTATGACCTAAACCATTTATCCTAACATACTTTGACACTAAGATTCTCTTTCCCAACAATTCCTTTTACAAATATTAGGGAATTTGATTCTTTTATAAATATGGGATCTCGTACCAGAGATAATGGCCCAATTACATTGATTTGACTCTTGACCTTGACAACGTTTCTTCATACATGAACAACTGTTGATGATGTGACAAGATGATTGTTCTAACTTCAATAATTATCTCATTGTAGTGCTTCCTATTATCACTCAATAATTTCTCAAGGTTAAAGAAAGAAATAGTCCGAGGTAACCACAAACCTAGTTTTAAACTCTAGGATCTAGCCTTCCTAGGGTTCAGAGAGGCCTCTCTCTATAAAATTTAAATTTGTTTTAATTATAAGATATTAGGCTAGTTATGATTGTGCAAATTGGTTTTGATTTGATTGATTTGGTGGGAAAAATCACTTGAAGATATGGATAGTGGGAAATCTATTTGTCCATTGGGCTGAGGAGTCAAAATTCAAGCAGACAGAACTAGGATCAAGGCCAAAAAGTCAAATGTTTTCAGGGAAAGATAGATAACCCTTGGAGATCTTGGAATTTTTTTTTGTGAGGTGATATGATCGGGATAAAGAGCAATGAAGGGTTCTTTAATCCGTAAAATGGAAGTAATAGGCAGAGGTCAATCAAAAGAGGGAGCAATTAAGGGTTCCCTACTCTGGAAATCAGAAGAAAACATAGAAATGAAAAATAGTTAAGACAAGGTTCTTTTAACAAATCCTGAATTAATCCTCCTATTCATTCATTCAAATTTATAACACATAATGGATTGCAAGTAACAAAGAAAGATAAACAATGACAAGTAGAAAATACTTCACTCCAAATAGCTCATCACATGAATCCCGAAATATGATGCTAGTTGATATGATCCAATCTGCTACTCAAAATTTGATATACAAAAGCCTTCAAGTCCACAAAAATTACTATAAAAAACTTCAGCAATTTATTCCACATTAATACTTCAAAGGATGAAGCATTTATACAAATTCTAAACTAGAATATCTTGAAAAAATATCAAGATTGTTTTAAAAATATCTCAAACTGTTTTACATAAATAGAACTTATATAAAGGACACTCAAACCTAATGGATCTATTTGGCACTACACTTATGGACTGATGGTGACAAAGAAGATAATTTGAATTTGATATCAACTCTTAGTTGATGATGAGGCATCCAAGTCACTAACTGTTTCCTTTCTTTGTGCATTCTGCTCCAGAAATTCTGCAAACTTGGGGTCCAATGATACCTTTGTATATCTCAATATGAAATAGATATGTAAACAGTGGAAGAGGTTTTTGTATATAAATGTGTTACTAAGATAAACCTCTCTCCGTTTCCCAAAATTAAATTCCAGTTGTTCACAATAGGCTCTGCAACAATATGTGTAAAACAGAACTTTGCACAATCTGAAAAATAGGTTGTAAAGATGTGCATGTATCTCTCATTCTGTAATACATGTGCATAAAGTGAGATAGGTTTTTTTTGGTTGAAATATTAGGAACATAAAAATCCCCCATTTTTCCAAAATTCATTTTGGATTGTCCAAAATATTCTCTGCAAAACTATGACTTAAACAGGAAATTTATGCAAAAATGTCCCTTCTTGCTCTGTTTTCATCTTTTAACCTTTTTGTTCTTTTAACTGTTTTTCTTTTACGTTGGATAAATTTCATTTTTGGTGAAAGTATTTTCATCTCTGTTTAACCTTTACTGCCTTTGTATTTACTTTTTATTTTTACCTTGACTGCTCTGTAACTTTGTTTTAACCTTTACTGTGACTTTCATCTAATACACTTTAACTCTGATGCTCTTTGATTGTTCTGCTTTCATTGTCACTATGAATTCTTACTTTAATTTTACCATTCACTGTGTAATTTCATCTTTCTGGTCTCTCTATAACTTTGATTTAAATATTCCTTTGTATACAAACTGTTTGTTCAATGAAATTATTTGAATTAAAATTTGAGAATTTGGATCAACAAGTTTGTCAACTAGTATTGAAACTATTGGCCCAATTTCATATTCTGATAATAATCAGCAAAAATCAAACAATTTGTTAATAAATTTCTAGCCTGAAGGGAAGCCAATAATTATTTTTAAGGAACAGGGAATATAGTGAAAGGAGTTCTAGCCATAGCAGGAGTTTTCTCGCAAATTTTACCTTTAGGTCTTAGGAACTCTGTTTTTTGGTTTTTTGTACACTTTTGTAAGCTTAGACTGTTTACAGAAGTATTTTTGGCTTTGACAGTGGTTCTTGGATTAAAACAGGCAGAATATGGTTTTATCCTTGAATTTATCCTTCAATTCCAATCTTCAAAATGTATTTTAGACTCTCATTGGTTATGAAATAAGAAACAGGGGTTTCTTATACCTTTTTCAATGGGTGTTGGGCTAAAATATTGTTTGAAATTAAGCACAGAGGGTTGGGTTACCTGCAAAGGATTTCTAGGCTTTAATTATAGTTTTATATAGTCTACAAAAGCTAAATAAACTTGATGTTTTCCTTTAAAAACTGAATGCAGTATTAAAATAGGGTTTTATCAAAATTTTGACAGGGTTTTAGTTCTTTTGATAAGCTTGCTTTGAGTAAATAAGCTTTTACTGTATTCGAATTATTTTGCAAGGTATTTTTTAGAATGATACAGGTTTGTTTTTCTCTGAAAATACATGTTTGCGCAGGTATGGGTTTTTCAAAATAGGTTCTGAGGCTTTTTGACAGGTTCCTGGTGTCTTCCGAAGGTAATTAAGGACTTCCAGCAATCTTCAACAACTATAGGCAGGATTTTCATTGATTCTGGGCATAAAAATCGTGAAATGGCTTCGTTCTCTAAGTCAAAATGGAAAATACAGTTGATGAGTCTAGGAAAGGGATAAAATGGTGCGATTTCAGGGTTTATTAGGAAAATTAGGGTTGAATTGGCCTGCAATAAATGGCGATCAAGTTATAAAAATGGTGGTTTTCAGGCTCAAAGGTTCAAAACCACGAGTGGTTTATCACGTGAATTTTTGGTGGTAAACGGTTTTAGATGGATCGAATGCGATCCCATAAAAAAAACACCATGTCAAGGGGAGAGAAAATGGGAATACCACCCATTTCACGTAGAAATGAGATGGTGGATATCGTGCAAGTTTATTTGCGATATAGCTTGTTAGTCGTAGGATCATGGGAGGTTTATGCGAACGACTGAGATCTGACGTGGAAGCTATGTCAAGATTTGGGAGTGGGTCCGGTGTCGATCAATGCGACGGGGAGGTTTAAACTTTATGAATAGGAATTTAAACAAAGTTTTAAACCTTAGGATTTATATAATATGCGGCGATGTATAAGCTTTATATGTTAAATTAAATTTACGCAACGTTTCAGTCATACATATGGGCGTGGGTCTTATTGTATGTTTTTTTCAACATTTGACAGTTTTTTAAAACTATAGGGGGCGGATATAGTTTTAATGATAGGTTTAAACCAATGGGATAAGGGCGGGGGTTTTATTTATCACATGGGATATTTAAAAAATTGGTTTAAATGTAAAATAGAGGGTTTGTGGTTTTATTTAAATATAAGGGTTTAATATTATACGGGAAGGAAATAGTTTAGGGATTTAATAATTAAGTTAGAAGTTAATACGAAAATCAAGGGATGATGTATACAATGAATAAAAATACATGTTTTAACTCTAATTTAAAGTGCAAATAAACATAGCTTGTATTTTTTGTATTTCTTCACACTTTAACTTAGGATAAATTCATTTTGAGGGTTTATGAACGATTTTTGAAAGGGAATGAAATTAGTTATTTAGGGTTTCACTTTACTAAGTAAAAATGGGTTTTTACTTAGGAAAAGGGGATTATGATTTATGAATGAAGGATAAATGCTAATGAATGTGGGTTTTGTGTAGGAATTCAATATTTTTAACCAATCAGTCATCGAGCCTTGGGTCCGGTCCCAACAGAAGTCAGAGAAATTCTCTCAGCCTTTTTAACTGATAGTTTAGAATAATGGATAATTGTAGGGGAGGGGAAATTAGTAATTGTTACCTGATGACGCTTTATTACATGCTTGCACAACTGCTTTCTATCTACTCATCTTTATTTCTAAAAATTTTTTACTTCATTTTCATGGGTGCATTTAAGCTTGCAACCCTAAATCCATTTTCTTTCAAAGCATAAAAACTATCTAAGTCTAACCTTATTTCATCTGAGGGCTCAAATTAAACTATTGAACTCCTCATTTATTCTCTATCTTAACTACTGATTTGTCAAGTTTATATTGTTTGACATATCTTTATTCTCTATCTAAAACGTTGAAATTCAAAGCATGAAAAGTTAAGATTAAATTGTTTAACTAATCATGGATTATGGCATTTATCGACAATCTGCACATAATCATTATTCTTGCAGTAAAAGTAAATGATAGTGGCATTTTGACTTGCTCACTTTCAGGTCTTATTTTCATATCTTTTCTTTTTGGGGTGCATTATTTTTCTAATTCCTTTGATCTTTATTTTAGTACTTTTACCTTCTTTTCATTTTTTATTATTTTCAAATATGGGAAAACAACTTGCAGAAAGCAAGGTATGTACATATTTACAAGACTATCAAAGACAATTAAAAAATTATGAATCCTATTATTATAGGACCCTAACACTTCTTATTCCCTATCTGTAAGTGGTAGGAAAACTTCAGTCTAGGTTTCCTAAGAAGTTGTTGGAATGGGAAAGTCTACATTTTTCTATCGACTTAGTTCATCAAAAAAAATTTGGGTCGAAGGAAAGTATGGAGTACATTGTGTTTAAATTCGGCACAAGTTTCCTGAAAATTCTCTATGGTGAGATAGAATTAGTGGTACCCAACTACCAATGTGAAAATACCTTATAATTCTTCATAAACAAGACACTTTTTTTTGTAAATTTTGCTTCACCAACTAGTGAGACTTGTTAGCCACCTATAAAATTTGTTATATCAAAAGGTGGCTAAAACATTTTTGGAGCCTTCAAGAAACAACTTTTATTGCTAAAATTTTTTATCTCTTGAAGACTCTTGAAGACATCCTGCCCTTTGTTCAAATCTTCACTGTTGTTTCCATTTTTAACTCTGAAATTATGCTGATTTCATAGAGGAAATACTACTGCAAAATCCATTTTTCCCCTCCCTCCACTTCAAACTAGCCTTAATTTTTTACCCCTTTTCATTCCCATGAAATTCCTCCATTTTCCATGTATTTCATTTTTCCCCTCCATGCGTCTTTGTGTTGGAACCAAGCGCTAAGCCCATTTGGCGCTTATCGCATTGGAGAAATCAGAGCACGTAGGTTCATTTATTTTGGGTGAAGCCTCCGATTGCAATTAGCCCCTTATCACATGACCCCCGATCATATTATTATTTCATATAACCCATGGGCCCCCATCAGGTGCTTAAACATTGTTATAAACCCATTTCTGATTGCCATTTTCCTTTGTAAATAAAAAAACCCACTTTTTCCTAAGTTTGGTCTAAATCCGCCGGAGCATGTTTTTTAATGTAAATGGGTAGATTGAAAAGCCCCGCATCAAAGTTCCGATGTGATCGAGCCCCATTGTATAAACCCCGCTCTCCGCTTTACTCCATATAACTTGTGCCCGGGACCAAGAGTTAAAATTCCCGAAGCGCTGATCGCATCACAAACTTCTAAATGGGTAGATTGAAAGACCAAGCCCGACCTTCCGATGCAATTGGCCCTTATATATATAAGCCTTGGGCCTATCACATTCTATATAATCAAAGGCCCCGTAGACGGGCACCTAACCACTTAATATATATAAACCCGCCCCAAGCCAAAACCTTTGTTTTTATTAAATTTTTTATTTTCATATGTTTTAAAGGGTTTTCCCCTAGTTCCATATTTGAGATAATCTTCGTCGTTGATCTCGAGCCGATCAAATGGCCTGTGCAATATTGCATCACAAGTTTTTGATCGGGTGCATTTGTTCCCGCTTCCGATTGACTACCTCCGATCAATCGTGAGTCGTTGATCTCCTCCCTGCCTTCCCCGATCCGACGACCCTCATTTTCTCTGATCATTAACCTCTCCTCTGCCTTTGAACCCCTCCGATTCACTCCCCACCATCGATCTAATCTTGAGATCGATAGCCAGCGCTCAATTTCATCGGCACCATACAAGTTTTTCCTTCGTCGATTTCATAGCTCGGATTTCATATGGGTCGTTCACATGTCCAGATCCGATGGTCCATATCAGATCTCCCGACTTTGGTTTAAAATCATATACCTGATTCATAATCTTTTTTAGCTAGATCTAAGTCATTGATCTCTAAAGATCAATGGCCCTCATCAACCCTTTCTCCGCTTTGTTATTATTTCATTCAAAGCCACAGTTTCAATCCTAGCCATTGATTTGTTTCATCCAACAACTCATATTAACCTCGACAGGCCTACCTCCCATGGGTCCTGCTTCCCCCTAGATCTAATCTCCACTGTCCATCCTGGATACAACGGCCCAGATTGAAACCACCCGTCCTCATTCCACTCGAGCATCTATCCAATATTGCGCTCGCTTCCACACCGTTAGATCTGAGGCCCTAGATCTAATGACCGACATCCCATATCGTCTAACTTCCAGCACGGAGGTTGATTTTCAAAATTCACGCGATATAAGTTGTTTTAATATGCCATGTGTTGGGCGAGGACACATATCGCGTTCGAAATGGCAATACCGCCTACCTGCCTTTTCTCACGCAAAAACAGTTGTTTTTCCTCCCAAAACCACCTTTCCCATTTCTATTATGATTTATCGCGCGCGCCTTCCGCCATTGATCTCTGCAAATCAACGGCTCAGATCTAATCCGGCATTTCACCATCACCTTCCACCCTCGCCAAAGGATTTCAATGAGTGATCTCCACCATTGATCACCCGGGCTGATCTCATCCGACGACCCAGGTTATATCCTAAACCCTGAATTTCATTTAAATGCTTTTCCTCCTCCAAAGGGTTTTTAACCTTATATATTCACATTTTCTTCTACTTTTACAATAATGTGACTCCTTCCCATTACTATTCCACCGCTGATCTCAACTGTTGATCTCCTTGATCATTCGTGGATCAACGGTTCTAACCTAAAAGCTCCCTCTACTTTCCTTTTGACCTCCACTAATAGATCTCCACCATTGGATGTTGCCATCCAACGGCCTCGCTCTTCCCCATAACCTCTGAAGCATTTTTCCCAAATAATGCAGGATTTTATAATATTTTTTGTATTTTGCAGGTTTTAAATGGTTTTTCCATTGTATCAAAGGAAAACCAAAGGCCAGGAATGACAATTCCCGTGCCTTTGATTCATAAAATGAATCCATTCACAGGGTTCACGTCCACGTTTTGTTGATGCTTCATGGGAATTGATGCCATATGAGCCCTGTGTGGCCCTGCACATCAACAAGACACAGACAATTAAATAAAACAAATAATATCAGTGTTGAAGATCCAAAAACAGTAGAGATTGAAGAATTGAACATTCATCACATAGTTTAATGGATTACGGCTAAGACCGAAATCAAAATCCTAATCCATTAAATTAAAAAAAATTAAAGGGAAAATCAAAAGATCATCAGACAAAAATGCCTCCACCGCCACAACAGAGGTCAATTGATTCCTCCCAGCTACCACAGTGCCACCTGTTGCCTCAAAGCATTCAAACAGAGGCCGAGTTATGATCAGAAAAGAAGATATTTGCCTCAGTGCAACCGAATAGTTAATTCTACAAAATGAACTTAATGTAAAATATCAACAGAGTTATTGCAGAACTAATACAGAGCTTTAAAGTCAACAAAAGCTCCCATCGAGCTTAAATCTTAAATGTAAAACATTAATACAGACAGAACATCTGTGAACTTCTCCATCGAGCCCCTCAAAGGCTGAGAAGTCTCAAATCTATATTAATTGACCTTGAAGATCTTTATCAGATCCCACCTCCTCATTTCTTCTATAAATACTCCTGTAGAAGATGAGAAAATGTTGGTTGCTGAACTTTGAAATATACTTGAGCTTGAAACTTATACTTGTAAATAGTTTTCACGGGATCTTGAAGCTCTGTTTATGGTTTGATAAGTTATTATGGGAAGTGTAGATGATTACTGAACTGAAACATTGGACTTAAAGTTGTAACTAGTTTGGAGCATCAATACAAGCTGATTTATGGGATCCTGGTCTATGTCGACGGTGATGTTATTTCTTATTGTAAATTGTTATTTTATTTCTGTTTTCACTTTTTCCATCTTCTCTGATAAAGAAAAACAAACATAGAGTTAGGAGTTACTGTATATCAAAACCCTTCTCTGACTGATAAGATTTATCTACATGTTTTCTTCCAATTTGTGTTGTTTGGGAATGATTTAATTCAGTTTGAGCAGTTAGGAATGCCGGCGTGCCCTCGTCCTACTGTCTCACCTAAATATTTTTCTTAAATGTTATTTTCAGCTTATGTTAAGTAGAGATGAACTAAGGAAGTTATGGTAAGCCCTGTCCTAGTTTTATCTCAAAAAATTATCTGAAAGTTTCCCTAAGAGAGTGTTGAAAGCTGGCTAGTTTCAAAGTACTTACCAGATCTTAGACCATTCTTTGTTATCATTTGTTTTCCCTCTGTGTTTAAATGTTTTCTATTGAAAGTGTATCAAAATATGGCTAGTTTCGAAGTACTTACCAAATCTTAGATTACTTTTATGTATTTCTTAAGTGTATGTCAAAAGATGGCTAGTTTCAAAGTACTTACCAAATCTTAGGCTGCTCTTTGTTCTTCATTTGTTAATTCCCCTTCTTGTTGTATCATTTCATTCCATAAAATCAACTTTAAAGATATCCTTAGACATAGATGACTTGCCCCATGGACCACTCTTGCCCCTTGTTGTTTCAATTAAACCCTATTATGACTCCATAGCCCAATGGACTAAAACCAGCGATTATCTATCTTTTTGACCAAATATTGTTCTGATTGCTTGCAACTTCACACCTTTGAAACTCTTTCCATTTAGAACTTTCCACTCAAATAATAATCATTCTCAACCATCCAAAAACAAAACAACACCCTCGGTCTTCATAACTAGCCTAATATCATTACCCAAAAACCTTAAGGATAAATCCATCTTTGCACTTATTGGAGAGATCCCTCTCCAGATTCAGGAGGGATAGATCCTAGAATCCCAAAGTGGTTGAAACGGTGTTTCTCCCTGTAGTTGTAATTTTTCCAATCTTACTGATTACAGGGAGCCAAAATTTCTGGTGACTCCATTGGGGACTTTTTGAGTGTTTTTTAGCCTAGGTACCTTTAAGACCTCAAAAAGCCCTTGATTCAAGAACATTGTGCAGTGAGTAAAAGCATCCTCTTCAAGCACTACCAAGTCAATGATAATCATGATAAAACTTGTTTGAATCAGTGACAAACCAGGAAAACCCTAGAATTCTCATAAGACCTTATCAAACCTTGAAAGATCAGCTGGCTTAGCCATAAGAGTAGATTGTCTTTGTCTCATAACCGTAGCTAATTTTTGAAACAGATTTAGGACACTCTTAACAACCAATAGGACTGAAAAATAACTCAGAAAACCCAAAAATATTTCAAATTGGTATTCAATAAACATGGTGGTGGACCATAAAACCTTTTACCTCCAAAAGAGCTAAAAAATTCCACTTGGCGACTCCACAATCCTAAACAGACCTTAATACTCCACTAGGAAGACCCATAATCATTCTATCATCATTTGAACTCAGTTAGAGGACTGTAGGATTAAAATTTGTGTAAAACATATTAGTTGACCTCTTAAATATTGTCATATCTGGTTAAACTATCTCTGTTTAGTAGGGTCTGAAAAACACAACATAGTGGCTCCTAGAAAGATTCATACTAGAGCCTATCCTGACCTAGATCCACCTGAGATAGTTGATAACCTAGAAATAATCCTTAGGAAGTCTCCTAAGATAAAAATTTCAACTGTTCTTAGATCACCCATGAGAGCTAATTCAGTTCCTGAAAATCTTGCAGCTCTACAACAATCACAAGCAGATCTAAGAAATCCATTTAGAACTAGGTCTCTTGATGATTTAGATCAGCTAGATTCTGAGTCTTCACTTTCATCTCCTGAAACAAGTGAACATCCTGTTAGTAGAGAAACAACACCACTTGACTTACATTTCCTTCACAATTTAGGTGTCTCTCATCCAAGATCAGCTTAGCAATCTATTCCTGGTCCATCCACATCTGTTCACCCTACATCCATTGTTCAAACCACTCCACTTCAGCCCACTTTTTCTCTTGTTAATCCACCTCTTGTAAATCCACCTCCACCACATATCATGGAAGCATGGTATTCTCCCTTAGTCCTTTCTGTACCATTATTCAATCTTCCACAAGACTATCAGTCCAAAATACCATTGTATGATGCTAGTAATTCTACAAATACATCACAACATGTGGATAAAATGAATGACTACTTTGACAAAAATGAAATCGATGATGAATCTGTCAAACTAAGACTATTTGCTCAAAGTATAGGGGGGGGGAGAGTAAGAAAATGGTTTAAAGGTTTAGCCCCCCATAGTATAATTGATCTCCAAGCCTTCCATCATACATTCTTAAACAAATGGGAAGTAAAGAATAATCCTCTACAAATCCTTTCTGATTACAAAAATATCCACAGAAACACTGGGGAAAGTGTACAAGCTTACTGCATTAGATTCAATAGTGTGTATAATGCCCTTCCCCTAGATCTAAAACCTCCACAAGGCTCATCTCTAAACAAGTTTCCTGAAGGTTTTGACTCGAGATGGCCTATCAGCTGAGAGAAAGAGATCCCCTAACCCTTGAAAATATGAAAAAAGGGGCTCTTGCTGTGGAAGTTAACCTAATGGAGAAAAGAGAGAGAATGAAAAATGAAAATAAAGTGCCCTTTAGAGAGGAATCCACACCTTCCACTTCTAGCTCAAAGATGGAAAGAATGATGTAGGAGATGATGAAGAGAATGAGCATCTTTGAGAGAGCATAAGAAAGTCAAAACCAAACCGCTCCTCAAAATAGAAACCAGAACCAGAATCAGAATTTTAAAAGGAACCAACCTCCAAATAGACCTAGGGAAGATGATCAACAGATCACTCCTCCCTTTCATCAAAACTATGTGAGTGAGGTTGAGGAAATATATGAGAAAACAGAGGAAGATGATATCAACATGTTGGGAGTAGATAATGATGACTTTGAGATTCATTATGATAGAAAACAAGGTCTTTACACAGCTTATGATGAAAAAAGAGATAATAATGAAAGTTATTATCAAGACATGGAGAATGTCATCATAAAGTCTCAAAGGGAATGTGACCTTAGAAGTAAAACAAATCAACTAACTCCCAACACCAAAGCCTCTAACAAATATTCACAAAACAACACTGTAAACAAACCCAAAATTGTCAAACAAAAAGACAAAACAGTAGCTGCAAATTCTGATAAAGGTAAAGAGAAAGGCACTCAAAACAATGTAAAACAGAGTGCAGACCTCAGTAGTACCAGCAATTCAGCTAGTGCTCCTGTTAAAATTATTTTGTCAAATGTAAATAGAACAAATCAGCAAATGGACTTTGCTGACAGAGTGGTAACTAATAAGGCTGAGACAAAGATTTCAAAGAATCAAATTCCTTTCAGCCTGGAGCAGGAAATCTCCAAAATTAAAATCTCTATTCCTCTCTCTGAACTAGCTACCCAAAATGTATATAGGACCCAAATTTTGAAGGCTTTGAACATAGAGGATAATAATGACACAGTCAATCTTAATGATGACCAGCTAGAGCTTATTTTTGGTCCAAATATTGAAGGTAGGTATCAAGAGGGACTTGTTCCTCCCTTTTATGTGAGTTTAAACGTTCATGACAAGATTTTGCACAACGCTATGCATGACTCAAGGGCCTCTCATAATTTAATGCCAAAAGCTGTGATGGAGAGCCTAGGTCCAGAAATCACCAAACCTTATAAAGACCTTTACTCCTTTGACTCGAGCAGAGTAAAATGTTTAGGATTAATTAAGGACCTCTGCGTTAAATTAGCACAAATTCCTGTCAAATGCTTAGTTATGGATATTGTTGTGGCTGATGTGCCCCCAAAGTATGGAATGTTATTATCTAGGTCCTGGGGGGCTAAGTTACAAGGAACTATGCAGATGGACATGACCTATGCGACCATCCCTGTGTTTAATCAATCCAGAAGACTGTACAGGGAGTCCCATATGCAATACATGGTCACTAGTCAAGACAGACCTCAAAACTCTCCTCTGTATTCTGTGAATACAGGCCTTGATTCTTTTATTTTGTTTAACGATGAATCTTTTAGTGAACAAGTCACTTTAACAGAGTTAATGGCCGATAGAGAAGAGGAGGGGGACAAGGCATAACTATTAAAACAATTTGCTAAACCTTTAAGTTGCAGCAAACCAAACATGGGTCTTGAACTACAAATCATGTGTCCATTGCTCTTTAACCTTGGCAGTCAAGAAAATAACCCTCAACTAAGTGAAAAATCAGAGGAATTAAAATAGATTCAACCAAGTGCTGATACTCAAGAACAATCAGAAAGCACAGTGGTTGAAGAGGACAGTAATCAAACAAAGGAACATGAAACTAGTCCTCTATGGAGTATGCACTTTGATGGGTCCTGCACTAGAACCAATGTTGGTGCAGGTGTCTAGATTTGCAACACTAAGAACAACCACACAGAAAGCATTTCCTATAGATTAAACTTCCAGTGTTCAAATAACATAGCGGAATATGAATCCCTGCTTTTAGGCTTACATTTGTTGAAAAAGTTAGGAGCCAAGAGAATTAAAGTTCATGGGGATTCTGAATTAATTATTAGGCAAGTCAATGGAGAATACAACGCAAATCACCCAAGACTTAGGGCCTATCAAAACGATGTCGTGGAACTTTTGAAAACTTTTGACGAATCCCAGTTAATTTTTGTCCCAAGGAAAAGAAATATCACGGCCCACAGCTTATTTTTCGTAGCTATAACATGCTTAACGCCATACGAAACCAAAGAATGCATAACTCAAATTAAATTCATACCAGCCGTTCCTGATAACGAAAAATATTGGCATGTGTTTGATGGAGACAAAAAAATAGAAGACTTCATGCAATTCAGAAATGAATTTGAACTTCATAGTTCAGATTCAGATTATGAAACAGAATGCAATAGTAAAGAAAATTTTCTTGGTGAAGAAGAACCGTCTCCTGAGCTTGCTGATATAAATCTATTGTCTAGAAAAGTTGCAAATAAAATAGAATTGACTGAAGAGTTAGAAACAGAGGAATTAAAAACTCTGCAGTCTAATGATAAAAGCTTGCCAAAGGGTCTGGCCCCTTTAGAAGAGTTGTTTTATTTTAACGATGTGGCCAAGAAGCCAAAACTGGAGCCTATAGAGACTGAAGTTGAGTAGTGCAATATAGGCAGTGAAATAAAACCTATGATGATTAAACTTTCTAAAACTTTACCAGCTCACATTAAACTCAAATACATAGAGATGTTTAAGGAATTTTCTGATGTTTTTTCATCGAGTTACGAAGATCTTAAATCCTATGACACTGAAATAATACAACACAAAATCCCTCTCAAGGAAAACCAGAAACCATTCAAACAAAATTTGTGCAGAATAAACCCTGTTCAGCTTCCTTGGTTGAGAAGGAAATCAAGAAAATGTATGAAGCTAGTATTATTGTCCCTATTAGATATTATGAGTGGGTGTCTAATCTGGTGTCAGTTAGGAAGAAAACAGGAGAGATCAGGCTTTGTATAGACTTTAGAGACTTAAACAAAGCTTCATTGAAAGATAACTACCCTTTGACTAAGATGGATCATATTTTACAAAGGGTGGTAGGGTCTAGAAGAATTTCTTTACTTGATGGCTACTCAGGTTACAATACGATCTTAGTTCACCCTGATGATCAATTAAAGATAGCTTTTACTACATCGTGCGGCACTTTCATGTATGTGAAAATGCCCTTTGGTCTAATGAATGCTGGAGCAACTTTTCAGAGAGCCATGGACATAACATTCTCGGAAGAACTGGGCTACTTCATCATTATATACCTTGATGATGTTATTCTGTTTTCAAAGACAGATGAAGAGAACTTAGAACATTTAAGAATTTTTTTTTAGAAATGCAGAAAGTTTGGGATATCTTTAAACCCTAAGAATACACTATTCAGTCTCCAAGAAGGTAAACTTCTTGGGCACATTATTTATGAGGAGGGTATAAAGATAGACCCAAAAAGGATTGACGCTATATTGCAGATCTCTCATCCTTGAAACATCAAGGAGTTACAATCTTTCATTGGAAAGAATAACTTTTTGAGAAGGTTCATACCCAACTTGGCTGAGCTCCTTAGGAATATAACAAACATGCTGAAGAAGGAGCAAGGGGTGAAATGGACCTTGGAAGCAAAGAAGTCCTTTGAGCTGGTGAAACAAGTGTTAACCAAAACACCAGTTATAATAAGTCCTGATTTTTCAAAAGATTTTTGTATTTTTTCATTTGCATCAGAACATACTATAGTTGTTTTCCTTTTATAGAAAAATCCACAAGGACAAGAGCAGCCTATTGCATTCTTTAGCAAGGCTTTGAGGGATGCCCCTTTGAAGTATAACATTATGGAAAAGCAAGCCTTCGCTTTGGTTAAGGCTTTAAAAGACTTCAGAGTATACATCTTACACTCACACATCATTACCTTTGTCCCAAATTCAGTTGTGAAAGACATTCTAACGCAGGACCCAGATGGTAAGAGAGGTAAGTGGATTGTGGTTATTCTTGAATATTATTTAGAGATAAAGCCCACTAAACTTATCAAAGGCCAAGGTCTAGCTAGATTAATGGCTGAATCAAATTTTTAAGTTCTTGATATTAATATGATAAATGCTTTAGATGATCAAGAGGAAATCTCAACTCCCATTGTTGAAGACCATTTTATGATTTCCTCTTGGTATGCTGATATTCTTTATGTTTTGCTTAATTTGAATACACCTCCTGGTTTGACAAGAAAAAAGGCAAGTTTTTTGAAGTTAAAAGCTGTAAACTATTGCATTATAGATAAATGTCTTTATTGGGAAAATGCAAGTGGTATATTGCTTAAATTTTTTCCTGAGTATGATGCAGGGAAGGTTAAGCACGAGTTCCATGAAGGGGAGTGTGGAGGCCACCTATACTGGAAGACAACAGCCAACAAAATTATGAGGCCTAGTTACTATTGGCCTACTCTTTTTCTTGATGTTCACAAGATGATAATTTCCTGTCATAAATGTCAACTTCTTTAAGGCAAAAGGAAACTACTACCCCTACCTCTGCATCCAATCATTGTTGAAGCTCCATTTCAACATTGGGGACTTGACTTCATAGGAGAAATCCATATACCATCTTCTGCCCAACATAGATGGATTCTCACTGCCACAGAATACTTCACCAAATGGATAGAAGCCATCTCTTGTAGGCAAGCCAATGATTCTCTCATTATAAAATTCATGGAGACTAATATTTTCTCTAGATTTGGCTGTCCTACCAAGATCATCACTGATAATGCATCAGCATTTGGATCAAAGAAGATGGTTGAGTTCTGTCACAAATATCAGATAACATTGGGTCATTCCATGGCCTATTAACCTCAAGGTAATGGACTTGCAGAATCCTCAAACAAGATTTTGGTGAACATAATCAAGAAGTTGTTGGAGGACAACAAGAAGTCTTGGCACACAAAGCTAGTGTATGCACTTTGGGCTGACAAATTGACATTGAAGAAATCTATTGGAATGTCACCCTACCAGCTTGTGTATGGTACTGATGCAATCTTTCCTACCAGCCTTGGTGTGCCAGTTATGATGTTGTGTAACCAACTCAAAAAGAGAAGAAAAGAGATATAAACGCCTTAGAAATGAGCCACTTCGAGGGGGCAACCTCCAATACATTACATAAATGAACAATTCTTGGATGATACAATTCACAAAACCTCCTTTCTATATATAGGAGTCCATGGGGCCATAATGTAATCCTAGTGGGCCACAATGTAATCCTGGCCGACCTAACAATAATAATTTAAGGGCACAATAATAACAAAATGGGGGTTACAAGGGTACAATAATAACAATAAAGGGGTTACACTAACAACAATAAGGTACTATACTAGTAATATAGGGACCTAACATGCCCCTCTCCTTCAAAAAAAGCGTTGTCCTCAACGCTTGAGTAGCTCTGGGTGCTTCTGTATAAATTTTTCATCCTCCCATGTAGAATCTTCAGTGTATAAATTCTTCCACTTGATGAGATACTCCGAAATTGATCGATTCCGTAGTTGTCGAGTTCTTGTTTCCATGACCGCTTCTGGTTCCAATATGATTTTTCCTTCCTCATCAAGTTCTGGCAATATTGTTTGAACTGGAAGATTTTCACCTATAACCTTCTTTAAGCATGAAACATGGAAAACTCGATGTACTCGCGAAGAAGCAGGAAGCTCCAATTTGTATGCCATAGTACCAATCTTTTGCAACACCTTGTAAGGACCATAGTACTTTGGCGATAATTTATTATCCTTCTTTGCTTGCTTGAGGGACATTTGTTTGTATGGTTGTAGCCGTAAAAATACCCAATCTCCTACATCAAAACTTCTCTCGCTCCGATGTTGATCTGCCTGTTGTTTCATTCGATTTTGTGCCAAATTCAGGTTATCCTTTAAGAGTTGGAGAACTTCTTGCTGATGCTCGATGTGATCTTCCACTGCTTGAACCTTCAAATTTTCCCCTAAAGATGATGTGATCGATGGTGGATGATATCCATAAAGTGCCATAAATGGGGTCATTTTTGCTGCAGTATGGAAGGAAGTGTTATACCACCATTCAGCGAGAGGTAACCACTTGACCCATTGTGTTTGTTTATCAAATACAAAACAACGAAGATATCCTTCAAACATTTATTTACTATCTCAGTTTGACCATCAGATTGAGGATGATAAGATGAGCTATGAGCTAATTGAGTACCCAAACAAGAAAATAACTCCGTCCAAAAATTTCCCATAAAAATGGGATCTCTGTCGCTCACAATAACCCTTGGGCTTCCATGTAGCTTTTGAATTCGGTCCACAAATGTAGTAGCAACTGTACTTGCTTTAAATGGATGAGATAATGCACAAAAGTGTGCATACTTGGTAAGTCTATCAACTACCACCATAATGACATTCTTTCCTTCAGACTTAGGTAAACCTGTGATAAAATCCATTGAAATCTCCTCCCAACGCTGACTTGGAATGGATAAAGGTTGTAGAAGTCCCGGGGTCTTAATTGTCTCCACTTTATTCTGCCGGCAAACCAAACATTCCGCCACAAACTTTTGAATATCAGATTTAAGGCCATCCCAAAAAAATTCTTTCTTCACCCTGTGGTAAGTTTTTAAAAATCCTGAGTGTCCTCCTAAAGGAGAAGTGTGCAATTCCAGAAAAATCTTTTGTTTTAGTTGGGAATTCTTGCAAAGATATAAGCGATCTTTGTACCATAAGGAATCATTTTTCCAACTAAATGTATCAGATGTACTAGGATCTTGCCGCAACTTTTGAATGAGTGTCCATACATCTTTGTCCTTCTTCCATTCATCTCTTGCTTTGGTTATCCAATCTGGTTGGATAATAGAAATGGCACAAAGCAATGCTTCCACCTCTTCATTCTTTCTTTAGAGTGCATCTGCAACAACATTAAGCTTTCCTTTTTTGTAGATTATTTCAAAGTCATAACCCAACATCTTTGTGACCCATTTTTGTTGCTCTTCTAAAGATAGTCTTTGTTCCAAAAAGTGTTTAAGACTATCATGATCAGTTTTTACCTTGAAGTGTCTTCCCATTAGGTAAGTTCACCATTTCTTTAGTGCATGCAGTATTGCTAACATTTCCTTCTCATAAATAGGTTTCTGTAAATACTTTCCTTCGATTGGACGACTTTCAAAAGCAATGGGTCTTCCTTCCTGCATTAAAACTGCACCAATTCCATTTCCTGAGGCATCACATTCCACAATAAAGGTTTTTGTGAAGTCCGGCGTAGCTAAGACCGGTGCTAGGCACATTGCCTCTTTAAGATGTTCAAAGGCCTTAGTTGCTTCAGGAGTCCATGAAAATGCATCTTTCTTCAATAATGTTGTTAGAGGTGCCGCTATTCTTCCATAATTCTTAACAAACTTACGATAATAGCCTGTTAACCCGAGAAATCCTCGCAACTGCTTTATTGTCTTAGGGACTTTCCATTCCTTAATGGCTTTAATTTTGTTAGGGTCTACTTTAACACCCTCGTGGGATATGATATGACCCAGATATTCCACCTCTTGTACTCCAAAGAAACATTTGGATGCTTTTGCATATAATTGTTTCTCCTGCAATAGTTTGAGCACCCTGTCAACATGTTCAACATGATCCTTCCAAGACTTGCTATATATTAGTATATCATCAAAAAATACTAGCACAAATTTTCTAAGGAAGGGTTTGAAAATGGAATTCATCAACCCTTGAAATGTAGAAGGTGCATTGGTAAGGCCAAAAGGCATGACCAAAAATTCATAATGACCCTCATGAGTTCGAAATGCCGTTTTTGGAATATCTTCAGTCTTCATTCTAATTTGATGATATCCTGAACGAAGATCCAACTTGGTAAAATAAATTGCTCCATGTAATTCATCCAATAATCCATCAATCACAGGAATGGGAAATTTGTCTTTAATGGTGAGCTTATTGAGCTCCCTATAATCCGGACACATTCGCCATGATCCATCCTTCTTGTGTACCAATACTACAGGAGCAGAGAAAGAACTTTGACTAGGTTGAATTATACCGCCTCTAACATTTCTGCAATCATACGTTCAATTTCGCTCTTTTGGAAGTAAGGATATCTATAAGGCCTGATGTTTGGAGGAACACTTCCTGGAATCAAATGAATAGCATGATCATGATCACGAATAGGTGGAGTCCTTTGGGAGTTTCAAACACCTTGGAATGATTGTCCAAGACTTGTTGGAGATCTGCAGAAATAGATGATTTTGATGTTGGAACTTCTAGTGAGCATAATTGTGCAATTACGCCTCGCTGTTCTTTCTTTAGAAGCTTTGTCATGCCATTAGAGCTTATTATCCTTCCTGGCTTCCCTTCAATACCCCGTAGTTCGACTTCATTTCCTTCTGAAAAGAATTTCAAGAAAAGTTCTTGAAAATTAAAAGCTACCGTCCCCAAAGATTGTAACCATTGTACTCCTAGTACAACATCAGCACCTCCCATAGGAATGGCAAGCATTGGACTAGTCAATACATATTCCCCCATGGTTAGCTTGATATTATGGCATTTTCCGTAGCAATTTATAGTTCCTCCATTTGCAACCATCACTTGACATTCTGGTGCTGGGTATAGGAAACAATTTAATTCCTTGGCTACCTTATAATGAATAAAATTATGGGTGCTACCCGAATCAATCAACACTATTACCCTTTTCTTTTTTATATGTCCTTCTATCTTGAGAGTTTGAGGAGTGGTAATTCCTGCCAGTGCATTACACGATATGGTCGGATTCATTTCTTCCTCTTCTAGGGGTGGTTCCTGGTGTATATCCTCTTCTTGTTCATTTTCTTCTTCTTCTTCACAATCTATGTAAAAGAATTTCTTCTCAGCACACTTATGACCTTTAGTGTATTTGCTATCACAACTGTAGCAAAGCCCTTTTGCTCTTTTTTCTTCCAATTGTTGTGGTGTCAACCTTGTAGGTTGTGGAAATCTAGATGTAGCCACACTTCCTTCTTTATAGAATTGAGTAGTATACTTCCTTGTTGCCATAATTTTACATTCAACTTTTCTTGCCAACCTGAATGCCTTCTCTAATGAATCAGGTTCCAGAACACGAACTTCATGTTGAATGCTATCCTTTAAACTGCCTAAGAAGAGATCAATCCTGTGGTCCTCTGAAATATCAGTTACCCTTATACTCAATTTTTGGAAGTCCTCAATGTGCTGCCCCACTAAACCCCTTTGTTTGAGATTTATCAATTGGGTAAAGAAGGTGTTGCTCTTTGTATCCTTATAATGTGCTATCATTTCCTCCGTAAAAATTGACCAAGTGACAATTTTTTTACGTGAGCAAATCCATTGATACCATACAAATGTATTTTGTTCTAAATGTAAAGTTGCAATGCGTACCTTTTGTGTGTTTTGCACGTTATGGAGATCAAAATATTGCTCCATCCGTAGTATCCATGTTACAGGATCCTTTCCATCAAACTTCCTCATATCCATTTTTGGAATATGGTGGTTCTTCCCACCAACATTCGAGTTTATGAAATCACGATTAACATTTATTTTGTTCTCATCATGAGGTTCTTCTCCTATATTTCCGCCATTAGGAATCATTTCTGGTTTTAAGCTTGTCATCAAGCCTTCCATGCATGATTTTAGATCATTCTTCATGTTTTCTATGTTGTCTTTTATGTCATCCATCTTAGCTTCCATGCCCACTTCCATGCCATCCATCTTAGCTTGCACACCATCCATTTTAGCTTCCACGCCTTTCTTCAAACCTTCCATCTTTACTTCCACGCCATCCATCTTAGCTTCCATGCCTTTCTTCAAACCATCCATCTTCACTTCCACACCTTTCTTCAAAACTTCCATTTCATTTTTTGCCGCTCTTTGCGAGAGTGAAATTTGTTGCACTTGTTCTTGTAATTTTGATAGATCATGTTGCAATTCTTCATCTTCATGAGTCATGGTAGAGCCTTCTGAAGGCTTGATGGGTGTTTAATTATTTTTAGGGGCCATTTTAGAATCCAATATTGATATCTATTCTACAAGATTCCCTTGGAATCAATTCAACTTGATTCTTCAAACAAGACTTATGCAATTCGGAAAAAAAAAAATACACACCTTTTACTAGCTTTTAGGAGCTCGATATTGAAATTGAATTATCTCTGTAGTTGAAAATATTCGATATCTGAAATTCAGCCCTGTAGTAGATCTCTGAAGCTTCTTTCAAATGCCACAGGTCTGACCTGATTTGGATTCTCCAAGACAAAGTTGTGTCCAATATCCCACAATGACCTAATTCTGGACTGGTTTAGTAGAGCGAACTTGTACGACTTGCCACGTGTCACTGTTTTGTCCTTTGTCTCTGAAATTGATAGCCCAGAAACTTCAGTCTGTGTACTTGCGACCACTTTTTACGGCACTTAAATCCAATGCCCAGAGAGAGAGTTATTGAAGTTTTCCCACGATCACCTCTTTGAGATGCAATTCAGGAGCCTGAAAAAGCACTACCTTCCACAGATCATATCTCCAAAAATATTGCGAACCAAGTTCTGAAATTTTTTGACGAATTTCCTCAGGATTTCAGCTTCGCACCATATGAATTTCAGACTCTGACCCTTCGTACAAAAATATTTATAGCGCAAATGCCACGATGACCTGTTTATGAGCCTGAAAAAATACCTAACTTCCACAGATGATATCTCCTCAAATATTGCGAACCAAGATCTGAAATTTTTAGACAACCTTCCTCAAGATTTCAGCTTCGCACCCTAGAAATTTCAGCATCTGAAGCTTCGTAGAAAAAACATTATAGCGAAAATGCCACGATGACCTGTTTGGAGCAGCGAAACCCTAGAATCCCAAAGCTCTGATACCAAATGTTGTGTAACCAGCTCCAAAGAGAGAAGAAAAGAGATATTCACGCCTTAGAAATGAGCCAATTCGAGGGGGAAACCTCCAATACATTACATGAATGAACAATTCTTGGATGATTCAATTTACAAAACCTCCTTTCTATATATAGGAGTCCATGGGGCCATAATGTAATCCCAGTGGGCCACAATGTAATCCTAGCCGACCTAACAATAATAATTTAGGGGCACAATAATAACAGAATGGGGGTTACAAGGGTACAATAATAAAAATAAAGGGGTTACACTAACAACAATAAGGTACTATACTAGTAATATAGGGACCTAACAATGAAGTTGATCCAAGATGTTCAATCTCAAGATAATGACATGGTCAGAAGGTTAAATCAGACTATTCACCTTCAGCAAACTAGAGAGGAGGTTTATAACAAAGCATTACAAAAGCAAGACAACATTAAAAAGATTTTTGATAGAAGAACAAAGGCTAGCAATTTCAATGTTGGGGACAAAGTTTTAAAGTGGGACTCAAGGAGAGAAGACAAGGGCAAGCATGGAAAAATTGACAACTTATGGCTTGGCCCTTTTCTCATTCATTCTGATGTTGGTAATAATGCTTATTTTTAACAGGATTTGGATGGAGCAGAGCTGTTTGGGGGTCCTGTCAATGGAAAGATGCTTAAGAATTACTTATCTTAACGCTATTATGTTTTGAAAGCCTTTTTATATTTTTTCCATTATAAATATTTCATCCACCATTGCATTCAAAGTTAGAAAAATCAAAATGCAAAAACAATAAAAGAAAGAAAAGAGGGCAGATTGTAAAAACAATAAAGGTACAGCCCCATACCAGAAAGAGAAATAAATTCTGAAAGTGTGCAAGCTTAAATGTCACTCCTGAAGAACACACTTCTAGTTATTCATACAACCTAATCTTGACCAATTAGTTTTAAATTGATTGTTGATAGGTTAGTGAATTCGATTTTCCAAACAGTTTAATCTTGGCTTATTAATTTTAGGCTAGAAATTAAAGGTTCAAACATGCTCAAAATCTGAACCTAAGTTTCCAAAGAGAGATGACTCCAATATGTTTTAAATTTCTGAGTCAAAACAGAGGAATAACTGGTTCTAATCAACTCAAAATCTGAACTAGATTGTAAAGAAAAACAACTCACACATTAGTCAAAACAGAGCTGAAAAAAGATGAAGGAAGTGCTTTTAACTTTCAGATCTTAAGCCTTCCATTTTGATTTAATTTTCTGCAAAATAATATCTATATGCAACTTGTTTTTATGCCATAGATCAGCAATAAGTTAGACTATTCAATCTATTGGAAATACTGAGAGCGGGGGTGAATCAGTATTTCTTACAATATAGCATTAGTTAATCTTCAATTATTATCAGTGTTTGTACAATGATAGCAACAAACAAGAGGAACACAAATGTACACAAATTTTAAGGTGGAAACCCACTCCGGGACAAAAACCACCTAATGCTTTTCTAATAATTCTTTTCAACTCCAATTGAAAATAAAGCTCCAACTTCCTAGAATCTAGAAAAGCATTCTTCTCCAGCTCCCACTGGATGGACGCTCCAACACCCGAGATTATTCAGTAGTTAACTGAACAGATGCCCCAACACCCAATGAGCTACAACTCACCCTAGCACCACCCTACCACCCTATAGAAGAATAAAAAATGAATGGACTCCCGTACCAGGGAAAATGGTCCACTTTACAATGATATAGAATGATGTAGAAGAAGAAGATATACTAGACCATAACCCCAACTTTGACACAAACACCTAATGATGATCCTAGACCTCCCAACGCTACCTCTTCAACCCTTGGCAGATAGATACTAGTACAATTTGTACAATAATGTATTTACAATGACCAGGTACAATGATTGTATGCAGTGCTGCCCACTTGAAGACTTCACATGATGAACTTCTTGTTGTTGTTATGCACCTTGGATGCTGCTCTTTCATGCTACCCTCTACTGCACCTTTCTTTGCTTTTTTTCCATAGAAAGTCTGGTCCTTTGCAACCCTTGACAACACATGATCTAGCTTTTTATTGCCTTCTAGGAGCTCAATATTGAATCTAGTGTATCTCTGTCATTTCAGATCCTCAATATCTGATTTTCGGTCCTGTAGTATTCCTTTGAGTCATATTTCCAACGACATAGGTCTGACCCAATTTGGATTCTTGAAGAGAGAGTTATACCCAATCTCTCACAATGCCCTAATTATGGACTGTTTCAGCAGAGCGCACTTGTACGGCGTGCCACGTGTCATTGTTTCTTCATTTTTTCTGAAATTGATAGAGAGAAAATTATAGATTGTGCACTATCTGTCACTTTTTATGGAATTCCAATCCGATACTCAGAGAGAGATTTATGACGATTTTACCAAGGTCACTTCTTTGAGATGAATTTCAGGAGCCTGCAAAAACCCTTACTTCCACAGATCATATCTCCAAAAATATTGCGCAAATTGATCTAAAATTTTTACTGCAGCTTCCTCAGGATTTCAGCTTCACCTCATAAAAATTTCAGCTTCTAAGCCTTCATATAAAAAACGTTAGAGTGAAAATTCCACGATGACCTGTTTCTGATGGCCGAATCCCTTACTTAAGGAGGAAATGAAGATCACAATATATATGAATGCTTAAGTTGAGAGGGGCTTCAACAAGTGAACATGGGAGGGATTTTAGGAGCATAAAAAATATTAATTATGACTTTTCAATGACCCATGCCCCAACCCCATGGGTTTTTAGCCCACTAACTGGGGTACAAACTTCAAACATGAATATCTCTCAAACCGTGAAGAATTACATGGCGTGCCATATATCAACAGAAACATCTCAACAAGTAGAAAACATCAAAAGCATTATTGACCCAGAATATATTAATTTTGTAGGTAAAAATTCCTATTCAATTTTGGGTTAGCCCTTGGTGCTGCTTAGGTTGACATCATTGACAACCGCTGATCAACACAATCTTGACTTGTATGCTTTTAAATTTCTGTTTTAGAAATTAGAGAATAAAAATATGTTAGACTGTTTAATCCTAACAAATTGGTAGATTAGGTAGAGAAGCATATGGACTCAAATGTTTAATCTAAGTCCATGGAGAAATAAGGAGTAGAATTAGATTAGTTTAATGCTTTCAAAAGAATAAAATGTTGTAAAAGGAGTTTTCCAATCCAAGTGCACTCTAAAGAAGAAAAAATGTTAGATCAATAGGATTGGGTAGGTAGAAAGCTTGTTGATGAAGATCCAGTATTTTTCATGGCTGATAATATTTTCCAAAGCAAAAGAAGAGCATCCAAGTAAAGAAAGGCAACCCAATGGATGAGGCATTGATCAGCCTCCCAGAGAATTCAAGTCTGAAGTTCTTGATGCCTTCAATAAGGCACCATCCCCAAGTGGAGCCACTGTTAGCCACCTATAAAATTTGTTATATCAAAAGGTGGCTAAAACATTTTTGGAGCCTTCAAGAAACAACTTTTATTGCTAAAAAATGTTATCTCTTGAAGACTCTTGAAGACATCCTGCCCTTTGTTCAAATATTCACTGCTGTTTCCATTTTTAACTCTAAAATTCTGCTAATTTCATAGAGGAAATATTGCTGCAAAATCCTTTTTCCCTTCCCTCCACTTCAAACTAACCTTAATTTTTTACCCCTTTTCATTCCCATGAAATTCCTCCATTTTCCATGTATTTCCTTTTTCCCCTCCATGCGTCTTGGTGCTGGAACCAAGTGCTAATCCCATTTGGCGCTTATCGCATCGGAGAAATCGAAGCGCGTAGGTTCATTTATTTTGGGTGAAGCCTCCGATTGTGATTAGCCCCTTATCACATGACCCCCGATCATATTATTATTTCATAGAACCTGTGGGCCCGCATCAGGTGCTTAAACATTGTTATAAACCCATTCCCGATTGCCATTTTCCGTTGTAAATAAAAAAACCCACTTTTTCCTAAGTTTGGTCCAAATCCACCGGAGCATGTTTTTTAATGTAAATGGGTAGATTGAAAAGCCCCGCACCAAAGTTCTGATGCGATCGAGCCCCATTGTATAAACCCCACTCTCCACTTTACTCCATATAACTTGCGCCCGGGACCAAGAGTTAAAAGTCCTGAAGCGCCAATCGCATCGCAAACTTCTAAATGTGTAGATTGAAAGACCAAGCCCGAATTTCCGATGCGGTTGGCCCTTATATATATAAGCCCTGGGCCTATCGCATTCTATATAATCAAAGGCCCTGTAGACGGGTGCCTAACCACTTCATATATATAAACCCGCCCCAAGCCAAAACCTTTGTTTTTATTAAATTTTTGGTTTTCATATGTTTTAAAGGGTTTTCCGCCAGTTCCATATTTGAGATAATCTCCGCCGTTGATCTCGAGCTGATCAAACGGCTCGCGCAATATCGCATCGCAAGTTTTTGATCAGGTGCATTTGTCCCCCCCTTCCGATTGACTACCTCCGATCAATCGTGAGCCATTGATCTCCTCTCCGCCTTCCCCGATCCGACGACCCTCATTTGCTCTGATCATTAACCTCTCCTCCACCTTTGAACCCCTTCGATTCACTCCCCACCGTCAATTTGATCTATAGATCGATGGCCAACGCTCAATTGCATCGACACCATACAAGTTTTTCTCCCCGCCGATTGCGTAGCTCCAATTGCATCTGGGTCATTCACGTGTCTAGATCGGACGGTCCAGATCGCATCTCCTGACTTTGGTTTAAAATCATATACCCGCTTCATAATGTTTTTTAGCCAGATCTCAGTCGTTGATCTTTGAATATCAACGACCCTCATCAACCCTTTCTCTGCTTTGTTATTATTTCGTTCAAAGCCCTAGTTTCAATCCTAGCTGTTGATTTGTTTCATCCAACGGCGCATATTAACCTTGACAGGCCTGCCTCTCATGGGCCCTGCCTCCCCCCAGATCTAATCTCCGTCGTCCATCCTGGATCTAACGACCTAGATTGAAACCACCCATCCTCATTCCACCCGCGCATCTATCCAATATCGCACTCGCTTCCACACCATTAGATCTGAGGCCCTAGATTTAACGACCGACATCCCATATCGCGTAACTTTCAGCACAGAGGTTAATTTTCAAAAATCACGTGATATAAGTTATTTTCTGATGCCACGTGTCGGGTGGGGATGCAGATCGCGTTCGAAATGGAAATACCGCCTACCTGCCTTTTTCTCACGCAAAAACAACTGTTTTGCTTCCTGAAACCACCTTTCCCATTTCGATTATGATTTATCGCACGCACCTTCCGCTATTGATCTCTGCAGATCAACTGCTCAGATCTAATCCGGCCTTTCACCATCGCCCTCCACCCTCTCCAAAGGATTTCAATGAGTGATCTCCACCGTTGATCGCCCGAGCTGATCTCATCTGATGGCCCAGGTTATATCCGAAACCTCAAATTTAATTTAAATGATTTTCCTCCTCCAAAGGGTTTTTAACCTTATATCTTCACATTTTCTTCTATTTTTACAATAATGTGACTCCTTCCCATTATTAGTCCACCGTTGATCTCGACCGTTGATCTCCTTGTTCAGTTGTGGATCAACGGTTCTAACCTAAAAGCTCCCTCTGCTCTCCTTTTGACCTCTGCTAATAGATCTCCACCGTTGGATGTTGCCATCCAATGGCCTTGCTCTTCCCCACAACCTCTGAAGCATTTTTCCCAAATAACGCAGGATTTTATAATATTTTTTGTATTTTGCAGGTTTTAAATTGTTTTTCCATTGCATCAAAGGAAAACCAAAGGCCAGGAATGACGATTCTTATGCCTTTGATTCATAAAAGGAAGCCATTCATAGGGTTCACCTCCACGTTTCGTCGATGCTTCATGGGCATTGATGCCATATGAGCCCTGTGTGGCCCTGCACATCAACAAGACATAGACAATTAAATAAAACAAAGAATATCAGTGTTGAAGATCCAAAAATAGCAGAGATTGAAGAATTGAACATTTATCACACAGTTTAATGGATTACGGCTAAGACCGAAATCAAAAGCCTAATCCATTAAATTAAACACAATTAAAGGGAAAATCAAAAGATCATCAGACAGAAAGGCCTCCACCGCCACAACAGAGGCCAATTGATTCCTCCTAGCTACCACAGTGCCACCTGTTGCCTCAAAGCATTCAAATAGAGGCCGAGTTATGATCAGAAAATAATAAATTTGCCTCAGTGTAGCAGAATAGTTAATTCTGCCAAATGAACTTAATGTAAAATATCAGTAGAGTTATTGCAGAACTAATACAGAGCCTTAAAGTCAACAAAAGCTCCCACCGAGCTTAAATCTTAAATGTAAAACATTAATACAGACAGAAAATCTATGAACTTCTCCATCGAGGCCCTCAAAGGCCAAGAAGTCTCAAATCTATATTAATCGACCTTGAAGATCTTTATCAAATCCCACCTCCTCATTTCTTCTATAAATACTCCTGTAGAAGATGAGAAAATGTTGGTTGCTGAACTTTGAAATATACTTGAGCTTGAAACTTCTACTTGTAAATAGTTTTCACGGGCCCTTGAAGCTCTGTTTGTTGTTTGATAAGTTAGTTTGGGAAGTGTAGATGATTACTGAACTAAAACATTGGACTTAAAGTTGTAACTAGTTTGGAGCATCAATACAAGTTGATTTATGGGATCCTAGTCTATGTCAACGGTGATATTATTTCTTATTGTAAATTTTTATTTTATTTCTGTTTTCACTTTGTCCATCTTCTCTGATAAAGAACAACAAACATAGAGTTAGGATTTATTGTATATCAGTACCCTTCTCTAATTGATAAGCTTTATCTACATGTTTTCTTCCAATTTGTGTTGTTTGGGAATGATTTAATTCAGTTTTGAGCAGTTAGGAATGTTGGTGTTCCCTCGTCCTACTGTCTTAGCTAAATATTGTTCTTAAAGATTATTTTCATCTTATGTTAAGTAGAGATGAACTAAGGAAGTTATAGTAAGCCCTCTCCTAGTTTTATCCCAAAAAAAAATCTGGAAGTTTCCCTAAGAGTGTGTTGAAAGCTGGCTAGTTTCAAAGTACTTACTAGATATTAGACCATTCTTTGTTATCATTTTGTTTCCCTCTGTGTTTAAATGTTTTCTATTGAAAGTGTATCAAAATCTAGCTAGTTTCGAAGTACTTACCAGATCTTAGATTACTTTTATGTCTTTCTTAAGTGTATGTCAAAAGTTGGCTAGTTTCAAGTACTTACCAGATCTTAGGCTGCTCTTTGTTCTTAATTTTTTAATTCCCCTTCTTGCTGTATCATTTCATTCCATAAAATCAACTTTAAAGAGATCCTTAGACGTAGATGACTTGCCCCATGGACCACTCTTGCCCCTTGTTGTTTCAATTAAACCCTATTATGACTCCATAGCCCAATGGACTAAAACCAGCGATTATCTATCTTTTTGGCCAAAGCTTGTTTTGATTGCTTGCAACTTCACACCTTTGAAACTCTTTCCATTTAGAACTTTCCACTCAAATAATAATCATGCTAAACCATCCAAAAACAAAACAACACCCTCGGTCTTCATAAATAGCCTAATATCATTACCTAAAAACCTTAAAGATAAATCCATCTTTGCACTTATTAGAGAGATCCCTCTCCGGATTCAGGAGGGCTAGATCCTAGAATCCCAAAGTGGTTGAAACGGTGTTTCTCCCTGAAGTCAAAATTTTTCCAATCTTTTTGATTACGGGGAGCCAACAAGACCTACATCATATCGAGCCATATCAAAAGTGATAGGAAATGAATTACCTTACTAGAATTTTGGCATCCTTGGCAGTTGGTTTTCAACATGTCGATGACATGGTATACCCAATCGTATTGTTTGACCATCCTTTTTATTTGGATAATGGATTCTAGCATATTACATTTTATGTTAGATGGATGATTGACGATAGTAAGTGTTGGGTAATTTAACTTATTGTTAAATTACTTGTCGTTAATTGTAAAACCTGGGGTTCTATGAACTTGCAAAGTATACACACACTATATGTTATAGGATATATACCTTCAATTCAAAGGAAAAATAAGAAAATAAGAAAGATGCAAAAATGTAATGAAAATCTATGTATGAATAATTTCACATTTTTTTTTTTTAATTAAAACTCAAGACTTGGAAATGAATTCAAAACAAATTTATTCTAAATAAAGGATTTCAAGATCTACTCTAACAATGGGAATTTATATTCTAGTGAAATTGGAAGAAAATATTATTCTATAAACTTGAAAAGACAAAATTATTCTATGAAATTGAAAAGACAAGATTATTCTATTTTTTTTAAAGAGAAATTTAATCTAATCAACTTGGAAAGAAAACTAAGTCTATAAATTCGTGAAAGTAAATTTGATCTAAAGATTACAAGACTTTGAAATAATAATAAAAAACTGTTTTATAGCAAAGACAGAGCAATGAAATAATAATTATGGAAGCCTAAAAAATATTACTAATGTGTGCACTCTAAACCAAATTCAATCATATCCTATCACACATAAATCTGAGACTTAAGCTTAAAAGACAATTGTTGTGTTGATTTAATACATATTAAGTTGACTGAAATGCAACATCAATTGTTAACCCATGGTAGGTCTGTTTATTTCAAAGGAGTACGCACTATCTGTGCCAATGCACTTTATCCAAGAGTGAAGAAAAGGAAGACAGAACAAAATGTCGTTGTATTTAATTACAACAAGTAACACTCATGCGAAAATCAGAAATTATCTTACAGAAATAAAATCACACTTCTTGTTACCAAGAAAAAGGCACGCCACACACCACACTACTGACTAGGCTAGTAAACTGAATAGTATACTCAATTGAATCTGTAAGGAATAGTAATCTATCTACCACAATACTACTGAGACTACTATAATCCCTACTAAAGAGGAGGGCCCTTCCTCCCTAGTAGGGCATAGGGAAGAAATGTGAATTTAGTAAAGTCCCAACGTTATATTCAGAAACATTAAGCGTTACTCCAAGGTTCCTAATTAAGAGGTGGATAATGGAATGATGAATTACAAAGGGATCTTGAGAACTTGATGCTCCAGACCATTTTTGTTACACCTTAGGTTATTGTTGTTACACGTCAGGTCATTGATTAGTCATCAAAAGACATCACCTCATTCATATTTAACAAAAATGAGAAAATAATATGCCATGAAAAAAATGGAGTCTCATCACCAAGAAAAAGTTAATTAAGGTCTAAAAACCACACAAGTTTAGAGGTGAAATGGTCAAGGATGGGGGAAAAGGTATTAGAAATACACTCAAAAACTACACCCAACATCTCCCCCAAGCTGAAGCAATTGCATGTCATCATGTAAAGTACCTCAGAGCCTGCCAAAATACCTCTTGTGCAACTATTTAATATTATAGGCATCATCATTGTCCTCAACAGATCTGTAGCCCTAGGTGGCCATCAACCAGTGTGGCCAAGATTCCTCCACATATTTACACAGTTGATGCTTAGGCTGGTATTCCTCTATTGGCAACCAAATCAAGGGATACTTAAACTTGAGGCCTATCCAAAAAGTGCCCAACTGATCCACCACCCTGGCATATTTTAAAACCTATGTAATAGCAAACAGGAAATTATGAAAGCAAAATGGGTCGCTCCCCTGCAGTTCTGCACTATTGGCCTCAGTGCGTTTGTGGCACCCTGTTAGTTCCTGAATTTTCATCTATGCAAAAAGGTTGAGGCATAACTTCACAATACTTCTCCTGTAGATGGCTGCATGTTCCCTGATATCCATAGTTCTCAAAAATCTTTTAAATTTTTTTCTTAATTCAGCGACCATACCTGGTTCATCTCGGATCATTAATGTCACCTTTTCTTCATTTGCATCTGCCAATTTTATAGTCCTGTGCTATTCTATCTGATTCTTCGTAAGGAAATAAAGGCACACAACTTCAAATCACCCATAAAAGAGAGAATATATGCCACCATGTACGTGCTAGCATGTTCACCAATTATATTATGGAGAAAGAGCTCGCAAAGCGAGCTCTGATCATGGAAATCACAAGCACGAAAACGTCCAAAATTTTTTGGGTAAAATTACCCACATATGGTCTATTCTCATATACCACCTTCAACTTAAATAAGAAGAACCGTTCCTGTAGAAAAATTGCGTAGGATGACGAGCGTTGTCTGCATCCCATCAGATTTAGGGTAAGTTCATACAGCTTGCTTTTATCATCAGTTATATCCTGGACCTACTGTCGCAATAGCTGCAACTGCTCCTCCTTGTTCTTCCCAGATACCTATTTTTCCTATCTTTCCCAATTTTCTATGAGTTCCTTCCCAGCTCGTCTCTCCTTGAGTGAATTTATTTTTTCTGGTGTGTCACCAATGAAATCACTCCTTCTTGCAATAAGAGTGCCTATTGTTTCCACTTCTGTAATTTTGAAATCAATAGTATTTTCTCTGAACACCATTCCGCTTCAGGGTTTGGTATTTCCTTATGTGAAACATCCATTGGGGGTGTAACAACATCCTAAGGATTGGTCCGCTCCATTTCGGCTGCGGGTTCTTTTGTATTATCAAAGACATTAACGGGTTCTTGTGTGTCAGCCTCTTCTTTTCGTTCCTCGGTAGCTTCTACCTCTACTGTGGTTCTTGTGTAACAACAATGTTGTCTTCAGGTTCTTGTGTATCATCTCCTAGGTCGATACCTATGGGACACTTCGTTTCATTTGTTGGTTCTTGTGTATCAGCAGCTTCATCAACAGGTTCTTTTGTAACACTTTCTTAAGGTTCGATCTGAGTTTCCTTGGGAATGGTGCTTTCCACACAGACTTTGTATCCCATTTTTGCAGGTTTACGGTGCATGCCGCACACACAGGACCTTTTGCAGAGTCAACCTTCATTTTGTCTACTACTTCCGCTAGGGTATCCAAAATTAGAACCCTTGCTTCTGCTCTACTTTCTTCTAATTTTTTTCTTAATTCTTTGTTTTCTTCTTCTAAAGATTTAATTTTAAGCATCAAATACTGGATTTCATCCTTACCTGGCAGAGGGTCTTCTTCCGGATAATGATGTTCTCCTTCTTTCTACTCCCTTGTATCCTGACTTGGTTCCTTGTTGGGCGAAATTTCTTGACGCGAACTGACCTTCACCCATTTATTCGATATCTTACCTCCAATCATCTTTTTCAAATATATTTTCTTCGTTTTTCTCCCAGAGGATTGGCCCCGTTCTCCAATCTCTTATGTTTCTATCAAGGCATCAGAGGTTTCAGTTTGCCTTATTTGGGATATTCTTGCCTTTTGAATTATAAATTCATCCTATAGTCTGCCCTATTGTTCCAATATGTACAGTAGAATTAACTTGATGAGATCGTGATTAGTTACGTAGGCCTCTAGGTGTATAGCATTTTTCACAGTCACAACCATGTGCCTGATATTTTCTAGCAAGAAATAAGTCAGATTAATCAATAGCTTATGCTGCAGGTGAGTCAACAATGGAAAATGGTAATTGAATACAATTTTTTCCCTTCCTTCATAGGTGATGTACTTGATAATGTATAGGGAAATGTCTCGCCATGTCTCTAGGAGTGATAATCTATTAATTCCCCTACCTTTCTTTTCCAAATTTTCCCCCCCTCGAAGGAACTCTGTCTCTAGATATGGGTCATTTATTTTTCTGCCAAACTATTATTTTCCCACAGTCTATAGTGATGTCACCTAGGAAATCACTTTTTCTGCTACTTCCAGCTTCAACCCCTGAACTTCTGTCTGATTTCCACTAAGGTTTCGAGAAAAATCCATAGCCACCGACTCATTTGATCCTTTAATCCATTCAAATAATTTGAACCAGCCTTCTTCCTTAAAAACCTGGCATGCCTTGGGGTAATTCTCCAATGCGTCAGTCAAATTGGGCTCCTATCAGACTGCAGCTCCTCCTATTTCTATCCCAATGCTCTGTATTCTACTCTTACGAGAATTTGAAGCAAAAATGAAACACTTCAATGAGGTCGATGTTGGGGCAGTGAGGTGGGTAATAAAGCGAGGATTTCAAGTTAAGGAGGATCATACACAGTTATGACTTCATTATTGACCTGGATCATGGGAATTTGTCATTAAATACGTTTTAATTTTTCGCATGAAGGGATACTGATGACGACGCTTTTAGAAATGATTACTAGATTTAAAATCGAGGTCATAGATTACAAAATGACTCGTTTCATCCCCCAAGTTTTAATGCAACGTCCGTCCTCGACCATTAAAAGGTACCATATTAATTTCCATAATTTTTAAATAGAGGGCAGATGTGATATAAATTTAATGACGTAGCTGACGTGATGTGGCAGGAAAGGGTTGGTACAAGGATGGTGGTGTGACCAATTCCAGCGATGATGTGTGAGCTGTGTAAATTTCTCCCATAGTGTAGCACTGATGAATGCTTGTTTTTTTTGGTTGCGGTTGACAGTATTTCCCTAATGTGGCTACTGATGGATTTCCTATTGTTACATGTGTAACAATAGATCATATCGCAATTTCTTCAGCCATTTCTTATTTACAAAAAAAAAAGAAAAAAAAATTATAGGGAAAATTTATAAAAGTAACAAAAATATAGTAATAGTCCCTGTAACAACATAAAATGGAATAGACATGAAATACATAATTTTGTTACAAGGGAAAAGAAATAAAAGGTGTGATGGCTGCCACACAATGATTGTCAGCTATCACAATTAATCTTACTATGCCCTAGATAGGTTTTCACTGTCGATTTTTATTATAGATTTTTTATTTTTTATTTTATTTTTTTACAGGTCTAATAGTCGCCACATAGTGGTTTTCAACTGTTACACTTATTTGAAAATTTAGAGTTATGGCAGCACTGAGGGGTTTCCCCTTGCTCCTGTAATCTGGAGATCAGAGTCCTTGAAAATGTTAATGAATGAATCCTTTGAAGAAGGTTTTTGATATAATTGAAGACAGTTACCATTATCAAGTAATGGTGTTCTTGCACTGTCAATGGTAACTAAACTCACGGTTCCATTTTCAAAAATTGTATCAACTTCATAAGGACCTAGCCATCTGATGTAGAGATTACACTTGAAATCCTTGAATCTCAAATCATATAGGAGAGCCCAATATCCCTTCTGAATTTTTTTATTTTTGATGAATCTGTCATGCCACTTAGCTCTTTGTTGCTAGATGATATCTGTTTGTTGAATAGCAGTTAGTCGTTTCTCTTCTAGTTCATTGAGTTGGTTCAACCATTGTTTTTTTGTGGTTGTGAGATCCAAGCGTACTTGTAATGTTTTTCTCAATGTCTTGATCTTGAACTCTATGGGGAATAAAGGATTTTTACCATACACCAATTCATATGGTTAGAATCCCTTAGTATTCCTCCATGTAGTCCTATATTCCCACAACACCTCTCGAAGTTTATTATTTCAATCCCTCCGGTGGTTGGCCACAGTCTTGGTAAGAATCCCCTCAATAACCTTAGTGGTGTCACTCCACCTGTCCATTTTCTTGTGCGTGATAAGGTGAAGTGATTATATGAAAAATATTATACTTTTCAAATAGCTTTTGAATTAAGTGAGATGTAATTTGGGGTCCTCTGTCTGTCACTATTTCTCTGGGTAACCCAAAGAAAACAAAGATGTCTTCGAACAAAATTTCTAAAATAGCCTGTTTTGTGGCACTGGTTAATGATTTTGTCTCAACCCATTTTGTGAAATAATTTGTGCAAACCAATATATATGACTTTTGCTGGGATGACGAGTCAATTGGTCCCACAAAATCCAGATCCCATTTCTCGAATGGTTCCAAAATGATTTGAGGTTGTAGCGACATCTCATCTAATTGCAGATGTTGACCCATTCTCTAGAAACTATCACACCCTTTCACGAAATTCTTAGCATCCTTAAATATTGTTGGCCAATATTAGTACCCTATCGAAAGCACCTTATATCCTATCTGCTTGTCTGTGAAGTTCCCTCCACAGGGTTCCTCATGACAGGCTCTAAGACTATCAAAAATTTCATCCTCCCTGACACAACGTCTGATCTGAAAATCTAGTCTTGTGTGATAGAGATTCCATTATATCCATGAGTAAGTAGCGCTCTGCTATATGATATTTCTCTTTTATCTGGGGGATAAGTATTGTGGGAACTTCCCTGCAACAAGGTAATTGGCTATATCTGCATACCACAGTGATTGAGTTGAAATAGAAAAAATATATTCATCAGGAAAAGCATCCGCTGTAGGTATTGTTATCACTTCGCCAGTTATCTAAGGCTGAAGAATAATCCCAACAAAGGTAACCACAGACCAATATTTTGTCTTGGTATCTAGCCCTACCAAACCGAAGAGGGCTCTCTCCACAATGTCACAGCGAAGAGGGGTTGGTGAATTAGGGTTTTAGGCTAGGTATAAGTACAGGGGTTTGATTTGGTTGAATTTGGTAGCTAGATGGGTGAATTAGATCAAAGAGGCTAGGTCGAGGAAAATAGGATTAGGGTTGTAGAGATTCAATGGGGCAAGGTAGGTAGAAAACCTAACACTTTAGGGTTTCTAGGTGAGATGGATCAGACAGGTGAGGTGCTAGAAAGAGCACAGAAAGGCTTGAATTATTTCTAAACTGAAGAGGATGGACAAACTATGAACGTTTTTCCAAAATAGAGTATGAGAGATTTATTATGTTCATCAACTTAAAAACCAACATATCATAGAAATGAAATGGATCATGAAACAAAACATTCATACATAATGAGACATAAAAAAAAATGCTAAATTCTCATACCACATGTATCCCAACAAAATAGTTGCAACCTTTTGATTAATTTCCTACCAAAATGATTACACTAGAGTCTCTTATCAATGACCTAACATTCAACAATTTCCATCCTATGTAATGAGTCATAAAGTACATGATATAGACCTCAAAACAACTCATCCCATCCTCAGGGGTCAAATCCATGAGAGGAGGAGTAGTTCCACCAAAAACTGAGCTGAATACCTAGAGTGTAGGGAGGTCAAACTGAGTCATCCCTCAATTTTTAGAAATTGATTGATTACATGTCATCAAAACTTTTCACCTCATGTATTTAACCTAGGTAAGTCAACCACATCATATTTACTTTTACATTTATGATTTACATTGCTAAAAATACCATTGACCATGGTCAAACTAGAAAAACTAAGAAAATAGGAAAATATCAGCAAACTCAGAAAATCTGTCATATGTGCAACGTCACTCTCCTATGCACAGCACCACTGTCCTATGCGCAGTGCCAATTTCAAGTTGAGTTTTGGAGGCGTTCCCAATGTCCAAACTGAGCTCAGGATAGCTCATTGGAAAGCTTATCTAGTCTACTTTCCAAATTGGTGCTTGGTTTGCATATTTGACTTGATTTTACCTCCCAAAAATTGATTATCCCAATACTGCTCTATGTGCAGCGCCAGGCTCAAAAACAAGGAAGAAACATGATTTTTGGGTGTTTTTTGACCTTTTCATTGACCATTTTGTCCAAAAAAACTTATAAAATTTTATAGGGTGCATATTTTCATCATTATGAATCCAATGGTGGTCCTTATTTAGCCAAAATATGCCTCAAAAAAGTGTGCAGTACCTAGGGTGATACGCACCTGATAGTCCAACTGTCACATGATTGTCCAAATATGCACAGAACTTCAAAAATTTGCAAAAATGTGTCAAAAATTGCCAAAATTTTCTGAATGGTGGCTAATAATGATGGTTATTCATGGAGTGAGGCTTCAACAAGGATATCAATCCTTCTGTGCTCTTCTTGCATGGTCAAGGTTTCAATTTTTGCCTTGGCTTGTTTAAGTTTTGACCTTGAAATTTTGTTTTTCTTGGCATAGTGCTTGGCCCTCTTTCTCAATATATCATTATCCTTGTTTGCCTTCTCCAAAAGCTTCTCAAGGTTTTGGTTATCCCTATCAAGCCATTTCTACTGGTTCTCATTGAAAATCATGGAAAACTGTTCATTCAATGTGAGTTGATTAGCAAGCTCAGCGTCCTTTTTCCTCTCTAATTCTAGAGCTCTTTTCAGCCCTCTAGTCCCAAGTCCTCTTCTTGGAAATTTTTCTTCTGCCTCATTGGTTTCACTATGCCTTCCATATGACTCATCAAGAAAATCCTTTTCCTTGTTTTCTTCTCCATTTTCCTTGAGAATTTTAATCTCTATGATGGCATGCTTGGTCTTGAGTTGTTCATTTTCTTGCTCATGAAATCCAATGACAAACTGAGATATCTCTAAGTTGTTCTAAAGCTCATTGATTTGGGCATCCTTCTGTTTAATAATCATTTTATAGGCCTCATCATCATTATCATCATCTAAATCAACAAGGTCAAAATCAGTCTCTGTTTCATGGAGGTCATCCTCATCACATGAATGGCTGCCTCATGTACATCCTCCTCTACCATCTTTTCTTTTCCTTTTTATACCTACTCAGTTGGTGAATAAGGTAGGGCCCCTTCCAATTTCCTTGGAGAAAACACCTGATTGTACCCTCTCTGATATGTTTTTTCCAAGGTCTCTATCTCAGCCACTTTGGTCTTTTGAAGTTAATTTTTCTTAACCATGCTAGATGACCCAATTTGAGTGTGAAATGGTGATGATGGTGGTGAAATGGGTGAGATAGTTTGAGTTGATGAGGAAGTAGATACTGTGGGATGAGATGGAGGAATGGATGTGGAAGGATGAGATGGTGGAGGCATAGCTTGAGCATGTTTAATTGGTGGAGTAGTAAAAATGTCATTAGCTATGAAAGTGTCCCATGAGATGTTAAATTTATCAAGGCGATGGAGGACAATGATCTTGATGAGAGAATGGTGAAAATAATTCTTATTTGCTAGTCATAATCTATCTTTTGAACAATGTATGCCATTTTTTCAATGTCCCTGAAGAGAAAATAAGGTATGCTGATCATTTTGACCCTCGTGAAGTGCATTAATAACCTGATATGGTAGGTGTAGAGTCTAGAGAAATTTCCTTCACAAAAAAAGTACCTCATGATTATTTTCATCATGGGGACATACCTATCTATGAGGTAAGAGAAAGGAAAGAACCTTTTTCTTTCATTCTTGTACCTTGGCTTGATATATGGGTCAAACTAATGACTCTCCAAGTCCTTTGCCTTGTACCATTTTTCACCAACATTTAGAATTCTGGTGGCATTTGTTATGATGGTTGTAGATATTATGAAAGTGACACCAGCAAGGGTTACCTGGTTATCATGAATATTAGAAATGAAAAGCCTGCTCAAAACCAGGTGATGTTGGACCCTTTGTATTTTTTCACAAAATTCAAAGCATCCTACATGCTTGAAACATGTCACTGTCATGGGAGAGGCTGTGAGTTCTCTGGTGTTTGTAGGTTCAAGTATGATGATATTCCCTCCTTTGTGTGGCCTCCTCTCTTCCCTTTCTTCTTCCTCTCTGAATTCTCTGTTTTCTTCTTCCATAGTGTCTTGGCTAGAAACCCTAAGGAGATGAATTGGGAGTGAAATGTAGGTTTAGGGAGTGGGGAATGGGATGGAAAAAATTAGGGAGATGGGGGAAGGGATTATTGAATTGAGGGAGGTGACAGGGAGTGGAAATGTTGTGGGATTTGGCCCTTGGGAATAGGAAATTTATTATAGGTATGGGGATTTGGGAGCCTAGGATTTTGAAATACCTAGGTCTTAGGGTTTATGGGATAAAGGGGTTTGGGATAGGGATTTAATGATATAGGGGTAGGGATAGGATTTATTGTGATGTGGGAAGGGTAAAAGGGGCCTTCAAGAATAAAAATTGGGATTAGGAAGTAAAACTAGGGTTTGTAGCCTAGAACTCTTCAATTTTTTCATAAAAACTTAAATACCATGAAATTTGCACTTGAGGAATGGGAAGGTGTATTTTCATGTTACTTACTTGCCAAGAAGTAGTGAAACCCTTTTTAAAATTTTTGGAGGACCTATACTGAGTTCGGAAACTTGTAGATGAAGTTTTCCAGGTGTGCAGTGCCTCTGGCTCTATGCGCAATGCCTCTTTCCAGGTGGGTAGCGCCTCTAAGAATTTCGACCTTTCACCTCTTAATTTCAATTTTCTGAGATATGTGAGTGATGGATTGATAACATAGAGAGAAAATGAATGTCTTGAGGGATTTTATACTTCATGAATTTTATGATTTGAGCCTTGGGACCCACTTTCTTCCTTTATCATTCACTTAACCATTTGAAACATTACCCTTTCACTTGACTCTTTATTTTGGAAAATTGATCACTTGATATGCTTTGAGAACTCTTTTGAATTTAAATTTCGGTGTTTTTTCATCTTCGAAACACTGAATTAGCAGCTTGGAATGGTGAAATTATTACATTTGAAAGACATAAAATTACATAATGAAAATATAAAAAATTACATTTGAACTCGAAATTACATGCTGAAATAAGATATTTTCTTCACAAATCATCTTCAAATAGTGAAGAGAAGTTTATGGGATCACCCTTTACATGTTAGTCTTATGCAATGGAATGGAGTTTTATTGAACCTTGGAAACCCTAATTACCTAATGAAACCTTGAAAACCCCTAAAATACCTAATGAGACATTGAATGACTGAATTTCAAGATGACATGACTGATATTGTTTTTATGGATGATGTACATTCAACAAGTTATGAAGATATGCCAGCAAGTAATCAAATTTGTGGAAGAGTGATGATTTTTGGACTTGGGGCTACCATCAGTGACTAAAATTGTTTCATGACCTAGTGGAATGATAAAAAATTTCTAAGTGGGACTTCTAAAATGATATGAAAAGAGTATTTTGATCATTAATGGCAGGATGCAAATACTGACACTAACAGGTACACAATCATCACCAATAGTTAGTCTAGAGAGAAAATCAGTCACTGCATTATCTTTCTCGGGTTTTTCTAGGATTGTGATATCAAATTTTTGTAACAACAATAACATTGTGTAACCATACCATTAGTAATTGGCTTATTCATTAAAAAATGAATGGCAAAGTGGTCAGTGTGTACAAATACTTGATATCTCGTGATGTAATGTAGAAATTTGTTGATAGCATGCACTACTACAAGGAATTCTTTCTCGGCCACCATATAGTTGAGTTCAGGTGAAGTCAAGTTCTTTTTTAAATAATAGATAGCATAAGGTTTCCTATCCTTCAGCTAGCCTAAAACAATGCCCACAAAAATGTCATATGCATCAGAGCTATGTGAAACGACAGTTTCCAATTTGGTCCATGCAAAACAGGGGCTGCTGATACACATTATTTCAATTTCAAAAAGGTCTGCTCAAATTTCCCTATCTACACAAATTCCACATATTTCATCAGTAAAGAGAATAGAGGTGACACAATCCTTGAAAAAATTTCTATAAATCTCCTATAATACCATGCATGCCCAAGAAATCTAGGTACCAATTTTTGTGTCTTAGGGGTTGGGATTTTCGAGATTACCTCTATCTTAGCAGGGTCTACCTTTATTTCATTAGCATAGATGAAATGTCCCAACACGATCCCTTCCTTCATCATCATGTGATACTTCTCAGTACTCAAAGAAACAATAGTTTGCACACAACATTCTAACACTTTTTTTTAAATTCACTAATGTTGTTTCAAAGGCATCATCATAAGGTGTGCCTTCATCCATAAATATTTGATCTGAATGGAGGAGTATTAGTAAATGTTATGCTAAGTACCTCTTTCAAATTTTAAACATGCTTGCTTCTTATGTGCATAGATTTGAACTGAAGACCAGGTTACTTCAATAGTTTATTTTAAGTGTAATAGTGTGATCCATGAACGAATTGTAAAGAATGAAATCATCAAACACTTGAAAATAAATGTGCATAAAAACAAGACAAAAGCCATTGATGAAGGATTTCGCCAATCGTGGGCTACATATTCTAGTCTGTCAACATGACTAGACCACTCTTGTATTCGGTGTCAAAAGTACATATCAGTTTGCTGCCAATAACATGTGGTTATTACCACCTTCGTCCCTGTCTCGACGATTTCCGTGACACCCTTGAGGTTGTTCACCAAATCGAGGCCGAACGTAGTGGATCCTCTACTCCTCTAATCACAAGTTTTTCTTTAGCAAAACCGGAGGACATTTTTTTACCCATTGTGATACCTCCCCCTGATGTAGAGATGATAGAACCTTCAGCCATCATCCTCTATCTGTCATCATCCATGAGATCCATATTGGAAAACCCCTCCAAGGCAATCCCTTCTATTTAGACTAAACCTCCTTCGGTGATCACCTTGGACTCAACATCGTTAGATGTTTCATCTACTATCTCTTCATCTACCCTTCGTAGTGATGCGTATGTGAAACATATCTCTCATGATGATGTGTCAAGTAGCCCCACCACATCATGTGGTCTTTATTTTTCTATTCCCCCCATATTTCATTCTGATGAAGACATTATGGAAGCAATGACCACCCCTGACTTTCCTTGGGATGATATGCACCTCTGTGCGTACTTCCTTCCGCAACAGTCCCATGACCAGTATGTTGTGGAGTCTAAATAATTCATCTCAGATGAGGTCGATTAGTTTAGAAATTCCATTCCTACACCTGATGCTTTCAAAAAAGGAAATATGACCAATATCTCTCCTACCATTAAAATTAACATTTCCAATAAACCAGGGGTAGAATAAAACATTACCTTGGGGGAGCATTGCACCCCAAAAGAAATTGAGGCTTACACCAAGCTATTCAAGGAATTTTGTGATGTTTTTACATGGTCTCATTCAGAGACACCCTGACTTTATCTCGCCATTTTCGAACACCATATTGATACATGGCCCGATGCCAATCCTGCCCGTAAAAATTTGAGACCCATTAATCCTTCTACATGAGAGGCTATCCAAGTTGAAATCGATAAGCTTAAGCAAGCTGGTTTTATCTATCCCATTGAATACACCACTTGGGTCTCTATCCCGGTTCTCATTCTTAAGAAACAAGGCACCATCTGTGTCTGCCCTGACTTTCGCAACCTAAAAAAAGCTTGCCCAAAGTCAAATTCCCCACACCTTTCATCGACTAGATAATAGCTAAGTGTTTGGGGCATGAGGTTCTATCCTTTATGAATGGTTTATCTGTATGCAACCAGATAGTTATCCGTCGTGCTAATCAGTTAAAAAATTCGTTCATTAGTACGTGGGGAACATTTTATTATAGGGTCATGCCGTTCGGCCTAAAGAATGCCAGAGCCACCTTCCAGTGGGCCATGTCATACTGTTTCCATGATTTGGCTCATATTATCATTGCCTACCTTGATGACCTTATTGCTCGTTCGAGGAATTGGGAGAAACACCTCCATGATTTTTGTATTGTATTGCTCTGATGTCGCAAGTATAATATCTGTCTCAACTCACTAGAGAGTGTTTTTTATGTCCCTTCCGACCATATTTTGGGCTTCATTGTATCCAAATATGGTATAACACTTGATCCCCTTAAAGTTCAAGACATCCTTGAGCTTCCTATTCCTCGTAACTTGCGCCAGTTAAAGAGCCTCTAAGGCAAAGCTAACTTCCTTCATATGTTTGTCCCTAACTATGCCACCACCACACATGGGCTTATAAGACTCCTTCGATATAACATTCCATTCATTTGGGATGATCATGCTCAACAATATTTTGATGCCTTGAAACATGCTCTCACTTCCGCTCCCTTGATTAGTCCTCACAAATTTGAGAGGGATTTCATCCTGTACATCTCAACCTCCACCTATTTAATCGATGGGGTCCTTATCCAAGAAGATGACACCAGAAATGAACATGTTATATATTATGTCAGTAAGAACCTTACGAGTCCCCATGTGTCCTACTCACATGAAGAGAAGTTGGCGTTGGTTGTTGTTTTCTCGGTCCAGAAACTTCATCATTATATCATTATGCATTCCACCAAGGTCATGACCAATTGAAAACCTATGACTTTCCTATTGAGTAGACAGATCATCAATCAGAATTACACCCATTGGATTGTTATCCTTCAGGAGTTTAATCTCAAATTTGTCACACCCGAGTAAGAAAGGATTAGCCCTTGCTAAACTCATCTCTTAATTGCCTACTGGTATGCAAGATCTATTGGTTAATGATGATTTACCCAATGAGAACTTGTGTAATATTCCTAAATTATCATGCAACTAATTGGAATATTAATTTTTCTCTTAACACATAGTTAGATGAATAAATGGGTAGGGAGGCCCGAAAATCTTTTTAGCAGCAACAAAATCCCTCTAAATGGGAAAAGGGATCATATTCATAACTAGATAAAAAACCTTCATGTGTGAACAAAGGGTAATGCATGTGGACAAGGTCCAGTTTGACCAAGTCAACAAAGCTAGTATGGAGGAAGTGGAAAATTAATGGAGATAACCCAGTGGGAATATGGATCAGTCTAGATAGTTAGAATAAAGTCACCTTGAGTATGGAAGGAGGCATTGCATGGAGATTAATTCAAGGTTGACCAAATCCAACAGCTTTGTTATGGAGGAGTGGCATTGATGATGTGACATCACAATTTTGGAGGGAGATTAACTGCATGAAGATGGAAACCCTAATGAGTGGGACCCAAGGTGAGAAGGCTCGCATTGTTTATAAGGATGAGGATGGCAGCCATAAGGGGTTAGCTTATGATTATTATTTTCTGAATATATGGTCTATTTAGACATATTTCTTTCTCTTTCTATTTAGCTGAGATAGAGTGTTGTTTAGCACAAGGTGTTCCTGATCAGGAATCCCACCTCTTCCATCGAGGAGCTCTTGGAGGAGTCTTGCACCATATTGTCCAGTATCTGTCTTAAGGCCAAGCTTCACCTTTCTTTGAAAACATAGATCCTGTTGAGGGTTTGGTTGTTTCAGTAAGCTGTAGCAAGTGGAGACTAGATCTCCATATCCAAGCCATTTCAGTTCTTATTTTCAACGGAGAAAGTTTCTACTCCATTGGGAGGATAGTATTGAAGGCATTGAGACTCATTTCCAGATCTTGGAATCAGGCCAACTAAATTTTGATCCCTTCAACGCAGAATAGATCCAGATATGTGTAATTTCTGAAGGAGCAGTTGCAGGGTGGTTCAACACACCAGTTGGAGAGTTGATTTTCTGAGTGTTGGGGATCTGCCCTTCACTTTGGAGATCTGTTGGAGGAGATCCTTTTATTGTTCATATCAGATTAGATCCACTTTCCATGTCTGTAATTTTCAGTAGATATGCAGTCTGATATCTCAGATCTACACTATGTGCTTGGTGTTTTTCTGAAAACCCCAAAGGGGTTCATTACAGGAGCCTGTATAGTGCATGGATCTGATATAGATCTAAATTTTTGTGTGCATAGTAGCTTTAGATTTTATGTACAATCTACTGCTATTGCAGGAGCAATAAAATAATGTTTTCAGGGTTTTCCAGCTTTAATTCATGGTTGCAGCCCCTCTTTTTGCATTATTTTTGGACTATTATGGCTTGGGAGGCTTGTTTAACTAAGCTACCGTGATTTGTTTCAGATCTCCTTTTGTATTTGGTTGTTATAATGTATAAATGAATGGATCCATGGGATGAATTTAACTATTATTTCATATATTTATAAAAAATGTGTTTTTAGTGCAATGTATTGTTGATTTTCCCATTTGGGAATACTACAGTGATATTAGAGCATGATCTTGGCTCAGCCTGTGAGTCTCAACCAATATGCTAGAAGAAGAAGAAGAAAAGGAGAAAGAGATCAAAATGATGTGGGGAATGAGTTTCATCTCATCTCTTTTCAGATCTAAGAAGGACCTCACCAAGGAGGTCAAAAAAAGAAAAATGGATAAAAGAAGTGAAACCACGTTAGGGTTTCAAGATGAGTAAGTTCCATGTACTTCCTATAAGAAAAAAAAGATTCAGTATTGCATAGGCCTCCAAAGAAACATACTATGGCCTTTTATTTTGAATATAGGAGGCATAGAGATAGAGAACACTTAGATCATGAGATTCTAAGTGAGTATCTTGCAGAATATAAGTCTCAAACTAGAGATTTCAAGGAGAATCTAACTCTCCCACAGTTCATTCAGCTCAAAGAAGAAAGGAGACCTTGCAGCAATAGAAGAAAATATGGAAACAGATTTCTATTGTCTACCTTTGATGGGTCATCCACATGCACAACAAGGGCTCTGGGAAAGATATTGGATGCATTTTTTCTGCTACATCCAGTAGTAGAGAAAGAAGATGTTAAGATTGCAGCACTGCACCTTGAGGGTGAAGCAAAAATTTGGTGGTTCAGCCATTTGAGTCATGCAAGGGTGACTGCATTTGCAGATTTTACTCAAATGTTGATGAAGAAGTTTGACAAGAAGAAATCAGAGGAGAAGAAGCCTTCGCCACCACTTGCTATAGGAGCACTTGCATCAGGAGAAGGAACACTTGCATCTTTGCAAATTGGTCTTGATCTCTTGACATCTAGAGTCCCATGCACCATTTTGGAGATGCATGAGGAGGAGGAGGCTTGTACCAGCACTGATGCAGCCATAGAAGAGTAGCCATCATCATCAGTAGTTGGGGAAGCCATCACACCGGAGGAAGGAATGTAGCAGTACAAGATGTTCCCAAGCTTTACCAAGGTATGCACATGTTTCCATTTTCCGTTGCTTCAACACATCATATGGAGGATTGTGGGAATGTACCATTGCATGACCTACAGTCAAAGTACAATGCTGATTTGGAGAAGTATACTATTACTGAGCTGATAAGCCTTGAATTATTCAAGGAGGAGATATACAGTCATCCTAATATACCAGTGTTGAGTTGCGCACAACTCTGGGGGTTGGAATGTAGATTATTGGAGGATGGGATGAGTATTGTCCTGAACCATGCCATACAGAACTATGTGTTCAGCATAGAGTATGATATGAAGATAGTAGATGCACCATCGTGGAGATCAAAAATGCTGTCATTGAGTAGCAGTGATGAGTTGGGGGCCCAACCATTATTGGAGCATTCCAATGACCTTTCTACATGCATAGCAGAGGATAGGCAGATGGTTGATGAGAGACATCTTATCTTCCATTGTTATGATGGATCTTTCTTGATGAGCACTTCATTTCTCAATGAGAATATTTTTCCTTCAGTATATTTGGATCCTTATGCGGTCAACTTGGTCATTGAGGAGTGGTATTCATTTGGAGATCTCCAGGAGATTGCATTTCAACATCCCATGAAATGCAAAGACAGAAATCTGATTTGGGAGGCTGGTGTTCTCCATGGGAGGAGTGCCACTTTTGGACATGATGATAGATACTCACCATGGGTTGGATGGGTGATTTTTATTAGCAAGAGGGTGGGAAAAAACTTGTAGATTTATGACACTGCGCAACAGGAGGCAAGACTCTGTTGGCTACTCTTGAAAGAGTATGGCCATCATGTGACATATCCTTCTTCAAGGGGTATGTTGGTGGAGGGAACTTAGCATGGCACTTACATCATATGGAAGCAAGGAGTTTGGGTGTATTAGGGTGATGTGATATCTTTCATATCAACTATCATGTTGTTTCTCCATGATTTATATGGTGATGGTTTGGGGAGGCAATAAGAGTTGTTGTTGCTTTGGTTGTTATTGAGAGAATATGGGCTGATCTTCTCCCATACATTGCATGATGTTGCAGGAATAGGAGGTGGCACTATTATGGTGCAAAGGGGCTACTCCTTAGCCTTGGAGGAGTAGGAGGTACCTCCACTTGGGAAGGAATCTCCCATATATAGTAGCATTATGATTTATGGCTTTGAAATGTGGTATGTCAAAGGATGCAGCTATGAGATGACAGAAGCCTTATTACAAAGGTCAAAAGCGCTGTCACTTGGGAGCTTGGGTTTGCTGATGGAGTGTCCCCAGGATCACTTCACATATGATGCACTTGATGGGAATTAAGGAGATGAGAGTGATGGAGTAGTGGATGGAAACATCTATTACCATGATACAATCTTCTTGACTTGGATTTTCAAGCATTAGAAGAAACATCTACTTGCGGCACATAGTTCATTCCTCTTCATGGGACTATGTCATATCACGATTCAGTATGGAGGGCTCATTCATGGGTCCTATTATCAAATTACTCGTAGTACATGGTAAGAGTTGTGTTTTTTCACTTATTTATCATCTAACACAATATTTTCATTCTCTTACCATCTCTATACAATGCATTGCTCCACAAGTGGGAAAGCCTCTATTTGGGCTTCATGGTCATTTTGGGACCAAAATATATGATGGAGAGAGCTATTTATTGTATGGATTTGGGCAAGTGTTGTACTATTTACTATATGCTCAGTTGATATACAATGAAATTTACTATTTACTAGTAGATGAGGTAACATGCACAACTAGAAAACTATCTGGAGACAACTTGCCATATCATATTCTGAAACTATAGTGCGTAAGACTGCGCTGTGACTACTTGAGAAACTGTTGGTACCTTCCAGCACTATGTAAAAACTTCAGTACTTCTATTATTTGGATTCCATATGATGATAATAATTTCATATTCATTTTGTAAGGAATGATTTGGGCAAGAAACAAAGGGTGGAACTTTGAGGACCCTATTGCCTTTTTGCTCCATGAAGGCCACACTATTGCAACCCATATTCAGTAGTAGACCTACACTTATCATAAGTGGAGAGAGAGACAGTGTGGGATGGACATTTTTATCCATCATATTCAGCTATGCAGCCCACCTTCTTTGCAGGAACCTAAGGGGGAGGAGATGTTCCAGGAGTTACCGTGTTGGAGGGTGACTCACTTTTTGTGGATGATAGCTTAGGGATGGAGGCTTCACATGGGAATGACGGTTCCGAATATATTTTAGATTCCATGCCTTAAGAAGGCCTCTAGACCACATATATTTGTTTCCATGGATATCCCATTTTTTCAGGATGAGAGCCATTTGGATTTTTCACCAAAGGCATACTTACACACATGGGAGGAACAACTTGAGGACACATTGATGAGAAAGCATCTTGTTCTTTTGGGGAACTTATCACTTGAGGATGCTACAGGAGGAAGAGGAGAGGCTCTTTAGTTCTATCCATGCATTTGCCTGGGGACAAGAAACATTTGGGGGGGGAGGACTATAATATTCCTAAATTAGCATGCAGCTAATTGGAATATTAATTTTTCTCTTAACACATAGTTAGATGAATAAATGGGTAGGGAGGCCCGTAAATATTTTTAGCAGCAAGAAAATCCCTCTTAATGTGAAAAGGGATCATATTCATAGCTGGATAAAACACCTTCATGTGTGAACAAAGGCTAATGCATGTGGACAAGGTCAAGTTTGACCATGTCAACAAATTTAGTATGGAGGAAGTGGAACATTAATGGAGATAACCCAATGGGAATATGGATCAGTCTAGATAGTTAGAATAAAGCCACCTTGAATATGGAAGGAGGAATTGCATGAAGATTGAGTCAAGGTTGACCAAATCCAATAGCACTGTTATGGAGGAGTGGCATTGATGATGGGACAACGCAGTTTTGGAGGGAGATTAACTGCATGAAGATGGAAACCCTACTGAGTGGGACCCAAGGTAATAAGGCTCACATTGTTTATAAGGAAGATGATGGCAGCCATATGGGGTTAGCTTATGATTACGATTTTCTGAATATATGGTATGTTTAGACATATTCATTTCTCTTGTTGTTTAGCTGAGATAGAGTGTTGTTTAGCACAGAGTGTTCCTGATCGGGAATCCCACCTCTTCCATTAAGGAGATCTTGGAGGAGTCTTGCACCATATTGTCCACTATATGGCTTAAGGCCAAGCTTCACCTTTGTTTGACAGTGCAGATCCTATTGATTTGGTTTTTTCAGTAAGCTGCAACAAGTGGAGACTAGATCTTCAAATCTAAGCCATTTCAGTGCTCATTTTCAGTGGAGAAGGTTTCTACTCCATTGGGAGGACAGTATTGAAGGAATTGAGCCTCATTTCTAGATATTGGCATTAGGCTAACTACATTTTGATCCCTACAGTGTAGAATATATCCAAATCTACGTAATTTCTGAAGGAGCAGTTGCAGGGTGGTTCAACACACCAGTTGGAGAGTTGATTTTCTGAGTGTTGGGGATCTGCCCTTCACTTTGGAGATCTGTTGGAGGATATTATTTTATTGTTCATATCAGATCAGATCCACTTTCCAAATCTGTAATTTTCAGTAGATCTGCAGTCTTAGATCTCAGATCTACACTTTGTGCTTGGTGTTTTGCTAAAAACCCCAAGCGGGTTCATTACAGGAGCCTGTATAGTGCATGGATCTGATATAGATCTTAATTTTTGTGTAAATAGCAACTCTAGATCTTATGTAAAATCTACTGCTATTGTAGGAGTAATAAAATAATGTTTTCAGGGTTTTCCAGCTTTAATTCATGGTTGCAGCCCCTCTTTTTGCATTATTTTTGGACCATTATGGCTTGGGAGGCTTGTTTAACTAAGCTACCATGATTTGTTTCATATCTCATTTTTTATTTGGCTGTTATAATGTATAAATGAATGGATCCATGGGCTGTATTTAACTGTTATTGCATATATTTCTGAAAAATGTGTTTTTAGTGCAATGTATTGCTGATTTTCCCATTTGGGAATACTACAACTTATTTGCCATTACTTCGGATGATCCTTGGTATGGAGACTACCTTACCTACCTGTGAACCTAAAATTTCACTTCCCATCTTGATCATGAGGCTTGATGATGCATAAGACACCAAGCCCTCTGCTACCTTCTCATTGGTGACGATCTCTATCGTCGCGGTGTTGATTCTGTCCTTTGTCGTTTTCTCACGCAAGCTAAAGCTAAGCAAGTCTGTAATTCCTTCCATAACGGTGCTTGTGGTGGCCACCTCTCTGGTTTGGCTACTGCCCATAAATTCATGCATGCTGGGTATTTTTTTCCTTCTCTCTTCAGTGATTTCATTGAAGCAGTCAAAGACTATTCCAATTGCCAACTTTTCACCACAAAGGCGCGAGCTCCTCCTACTCCCCTCCATCCTATCATCTCAGTCGGTCCCTTCTGCAAGTGGGCCATTGAATTTATGGAGTGTTGACCTCCATATACTAGTAACCACAAGTATATCATTGTGGTGGTTGACTATTTCACCAAATGGGTTGATTCCATGCCAACGTTCAATAACACGACAACTACCGCGGCCCTCTTTTTCTTTAACCATGTTATCGCTCGTTTCGGGGTTCCGAAAAAATTGGTCTCTGACCATGGCTGACATTTCGAAGAAGAGATATGGTGTGAGATGTCCTCTCTGTTGGGCTTTGAGCACCAATATTCATCATCCTATTAACACCCAAGGTAATGATCAAGTTGAAGTGACCAATAAAATCCTTAAAACTATGCTTCAACGAATGGTGAACAAGCACAAAACCAATTGGCACCTTTTTCTCTTCCTTTCTCCATGGGCCTATAGAGCTTCTATTAAAATCGCCACTAGGTTTACTCCTTTCCACCTTGTTTTTGGTAAGGAGGCAATCTTACTGATAGAGTGTAAAATCCCCTCCCTTCAATTAGTCGTCGAACTTCTCCCTGACACCCAAACATTAGAACATATACTTATCATGATTGAGCGTGCTTCCAAAGACCGTCGTATTTCCTTGCAAAGCATCAAAGTGGCTACGAAGCACACGAAAGCTCAATATGACCGAAAATTCCAACCTTGTACATTTCACGAAGGCTATCTTGTTCTAGTGTATCACCAGGCTCATGATGTCCTTGGTCATGGGAAGTTCGATTCATTATGGCTAAGACCTTACATCATTAGTAGTACTTGGGCAAGGGGGCATACCTTCTAGAGGATTTTGAAGGCCAACTCCTTCTCAACCCTCGCAATGCACTCTACCTTAAGAAATTTTACTCATAGCATCTCTCATTGATATGCGTGTTTTATTTCTGTCGTGCATTTAGGTAGCTTGTATTTTTCATCATATCATCTATTTTTTGTGATTTGATGCTTCACCTCGAAGCCTTTTTCCAAGAAGGGTGACTTTGCCACCTCTCAAAATCTATTTTTTGCACTTGCGCTACTTGTACTTGGGGCACCACTTTGCCTTCATATTTTTCACCACGTGTGTCGATTTTTGTCATAAGTAACCACCTTTTTCTCATGTTTGTACAATCCCCATCGAGCCTATTTTGTGTGGCAGCATCATCAATTCACCCCTGATCAGAGCATCCGAGTTGATTCATCATCATATTCATGGAGTTTGTCCCGAGTCCCTTTGCCTCATGTTACATTATTCCATCCATTCATGTCTTGTCCCTCTCTCGTATATCCCATTCGTGCCTTTTCCCTCTCTCAAGTATCCCATTCATGCCTTATCCCTCTCTCATCATAATAAGGCAGGTCACATACCCCAAACATGATACTACGAATTGATTTGGTAATTCTTAAACAATGCCTTGTGGATACGTCATGCAACATATTCTACAAATTTTCCAACTCTTCTTCTGAATCTGAGGTGCAATAACTATCATGCTCCCAACTCAACTTTCCTTCTATAGTAATTTTAACCCAATATTGTTCCTTCGTTGACATTTGATAAATGTTGTCTATGTATGTTACGTAGTATTCTTCTCTGACTGGTTATGTTTACCTTGCTCCTTCTAATGGATCCAAGAACACAATCACTCTCATATTGTTTCCTTCAAATACAATCTGTCTCTTCTTCAAATTGATTATGGGCATATATTAAAATTCCCAATCAAGTCTGCTGTGGAGGTAAATCCCCTCTGCAGACAGAGGCGATCCCTACTAGCCCAGACCGGGTCTAGCAACAATCGTTCACGCTATAGTGCAGGTTCCTAATTGCAAATAAGCCAACTAGCGATGAAGGCTTACCTGGAATCCAACGCTGTCGCTTGTAGAGAAAGTAGCGCCCCCATTCCTTAGCTCTGGCAGATCACAATCCTCACGATCTCCGTGATCGGAGACCTGCACACGCAAGAAACAAAACAAACACAAGCGTAAAATCCAGTATATGCAACTATATGTCAGTCAGAGAAGACATAACTCATCATCATAATCAACAACAAGAGTGGAACCATAACCAATAGTCGCTTATCATTAATCAATCAAAGAATAATACAACCATAGCCCTGACGCTGAATTCTCCTTCGGAGGGTCGCCAGCGGAACACGTCTCGAAAAATCCTGTCGGGGATGGGACAAACCTCTCTCTTCGGATGTCTCGACAATAATCTCCTTGCTTGGATTTGGCCTTAAGGGAATGAATCAAGGCTCTTGCAGCATAAGGCTCTGATGGCTCTTGGGAACTTGGAGATTAGCTTGCAAAGGAGATGAGCAAGCTTTTATATATGGAGGAAGGGGAGTTGGGATCCCTATAATCATGGGATTGGCCCTATCCTCAAGGAAGCTTCCATGAGAGGTGGCAAACCACTTCCTCTACATGGAGATCCGGAGCCAAACCTCCCAGCTCAAATTAGATACCAGTTTCTGGATCAGTTAGGACGAAACTTCCGCCATTTATTTTTAAAAAACACTCTTTAAAATGGTTGGCGCGAGTGTGACTCTGGGACAAAGCCCCAATTGGCGTGCCCTCTTTGAAGGATTTCCCCCATTGGCGCGGGTACTGAACTGGCTACCCGTGCCAATGCAAAAAGGGGTGTTTTTAGGGCTTTTCACAAGGAGTTGTCTTTAGGGCAATGAAAGTACATGTTTAGGGGAATGCTATGAAAGTGTTGTCAAGTTATGTCACTACTCACAGGTCATGGAATGAGCCCTCCAATTGTGCGGGATGGGGAATTGCAGGGACAGTGAAAAATTGTTGTGTAACAGATGCCCCCTAAAGCATGAGGCCCGAGAGAGAGAGAGGGGTGAAATGCTTTACGAGAATGTGTCCAACTGAAAACACCACCGTCGGAAAACCTGCGTAGAGAAGTACAACTGATATCTCAAATACATGATATATACGTGGTATGGGCGCAGCCATCCATAATAGAGTATGTAATAATCCAGATCCGAGGCATGGACGCAGCCATCCAGTGAGGATCGGTAAATAGACTCAGGTATGGTCGCAACCATCCAATCAGCGAGTCATGTAACTAATCATAATAATCCACAAAATCACAGCCTGGATTATAACAGATAGGAATCAAGGGTCTTGCGCTCCATCTCGACCCGAACAAAGTACAAGTTCAAGCATGCAAATATGTGAGCTGAAGTCGAACATGCAAGAACATCACCTGATTACCAACCAATGATGAAAGCTGTTAACAGACACGAGATGTACCACCATTAATGCCAATGGTCCTCAAGGTACTACAGGTACAATCTACGACATGTGAACAATGAGCTGACGTCGAACACCCGCAGAATCACTCGATCGGAGGTCAATGATGAAAACCTCACGTCGAATGTGAAGAACCTGCCATTGAGGCATGCAGGCTCCAAGGTACCAGAAGGGAGTCTCTAGATTAGCTTCCTAGATAATGAGCTGAAGTCGACAGGAAGTGACCTTGATCGAAGGTGGGCCATAGTGTTTCCCACATCATCGACGCGAGACAGAGGAACATAATGTTTTTGTGAATCACGATCAGATGAGAATCAGAGGAAGGTTGAAAAATTGCAGAGGTCAACTTCTCTTGAACACATGGCGGCACGACAGTGAGTTTGGAAGTATTCGACATCAACGGATCAGAGGTCATGGCGACGAGGCAAAGAGCAGATGAGAGGTCAAAAAGGATTACCCAAACCCACGGAGGCAAGTGGAAAACGAGATGAGATGTCCCCAACCCGACACGAATGCAGACAAGTGCCATGTTCAAGAGCGACATACTGCCGACACGACAATGATTGTGGTTCCATTTTCCCCACCATTTCTGGCGAGTACCTCTTTATTTTTACACAAGCTTGAAGAGGATACCATATGCTTGTTGTATAAGCCCATCCTAGTACATTTAACGAGCCCTAGGAAGGAGGAACTCGAATACCGTCATTACGACTGAATCCAATGTCATCAGGGTTTAACGAGTCTGACAAAGGAAGAACTCGGTGTCTTTTCATGTTTAGAGAGTTTGAAAAGACAGCTGAAAAGTAAACTCCAATGGTCCCTTTTCGTAAATAGTTCCTCAGATCCGAAAAGGTAGAAAACTATGTCTGAGAAAACCTCCTAGTCGCAATAGGCTAGGGTATTCCTTTTTCGTAAATAATCTATCCCAGCCCGAAAAAGGGGTAAACGTATACTGGGTAGATGTCGTTTCGAGGCCACTTTAACGAGATCGAAACGACAAGGGCCTCGACAATCGTTTCATGTTTAGAGAGTCAGAAAAGAGCTGAAAGATGACTCTAAAATGAATTTTTCGTGTATTTACCGAGTCCGAAAAAGTATAAAATACAACTCGTGTCACCGTTTAAGTTGCGTGAAAACCTGTTGCTGCACATAAAGGCAAGTGTAAAATCCATTTTCGAAAAAATGTATCAAAATATTAATAAAAATGACTTTTAAAACCTAATTATATTTCAAAAAGTTATAAATAAGTCTCAAATGGTAAAAACCAAAATTACTTTTACTATTTACCTCATTGGAGAGCAGCAGTGGTCCATTTTGTGTGAAAATTTCTGATGGCGAATACGACCAATCCGGGCTACCATTCAGTTCCCTGTTTGTTCCAGGTAATAGACGTTTCCCTAAGCTCCATTTCAATCCATTTTTTATATGTTTTTATTATGTATAAGACTTCTGGGTGAACCATTTTGAATTTTTAGGGCTCGCTCCATTAGCACGGGTATCGGGCACGGACCCGCACCAATGGACATTTCTTCACAAAGAGGTCGCACCAACTGGCGCGACTGTTAGGAAAACAGTAGTGCCAATGGCGCAATGCAATTTTCCGCCCAAAATTTTGAAAATGTGAGCTATCTATGTGGATTTTCAAATGTTCCAAACATCTAACAATGTATTTTTGATTGTGTTGATGCAGATATAAAGGAAAAAATGGTTATAGAATGGAAGGAAAGGGAACATGGAGAGGAGGATGAAATGGCTATGGAGAATGAAGCCTGCATGACTGCACTTAAGAAATGTGGACTTAATAAATTCTTCCTCACACCCTACTTACGAGCTCAGCCAGAGCTACTACAACGCTTGGTCAGTATATGGGACAAAAATGAGGAATTTTTTAAACTTTGGGACCAAGTACTGGAACTGGAGGTTTCTGACGTATATTTCATAACCGGACTGTCGCGCAAAGGTCTGGTTCCCATCCTAACAGGCAGTATACCATCTACGGAAAAGATGGAGCAAGTAATGGCGAGGGTGTGCCCAGGGGCACGAACTGGATCAGGAAGCGGAAAAGTGGACATCCACACTATCCAGGATCTAGCACTGAGAGTAGTGCTACACACCATCACACGAGCTGTGGGATCGCAAGCTCCACACGAGGCAACCAAGGCCCAACTCCTGCTAGCCACTGAGTGTATGAGTCCAACACTGTTTTATTGGGCTACTGCAGTGACAATAAATATCAAGAGGCAGCTCACAAAGTGCAAGCAAGTCAAACTGAAGCAGTTTACCTACAATTCCATTTTGGTATCGTTCATCCTGGAACGACTACCTATCTTTCAGGGCCAAGGGTCCATATTTGCTGAGCTGATACCAAGAGAGCCAAGGATGGCTCGCTGGGCAGCACTTATGCCTAGGTCAGGAGGAGGCCAATAGATGTCCTGGAGGCCGAAGTTTTTTGGATGGTTACGGCGTCAGTTGATCGTGGTCGAGGATTGGCCCTAGGTTGGAACCGATTTCACTGGAGACCCAGATCTCCCACTTCCAGAGGGGGATGACTGGGACGAGGAGTTGGGTATGACCTCTCTTTTTTATTTTTATTTTTTATGATTTTTTGGTAATACATGTCCGTTTTAACACCAGTTTTATATGTATGCAGATGTCGGCCCAGAGAGACCTGCCGGTATTTCTCCCATTGTACGGAGAACTCAGCCCGCAGCTGACCCTCAGGCGGAGGGTGCCGAGGGGGGAGAGTTGATCCAGAACCTTGAGAGGGTTGCCCGAGGGATTCCAAACTACGCCCGGCTGGCAGATGTCCCGATGGCATATCAGAGACATACGGTGAGAGTGCCTAGTCGCCTCCACCGACTTTTGAGACACTTAGTGCGCACGGTAGCATGTTACCACGAGCACCATGCGGATTAGACACCTAGGGCTTCTTTCATGCATATATTTTTTGAGAGACATGTCGTCTCCAGTTGTATTAAGACGAACATGTATATTTTTGATTTTATGTGATGCACACTATGTAAACATTTCGACACACATATATATATACATACCTATTTCTGGATGGATCTTCTTACATGTGATGATGTTTTATAAATTGCGCAAATGTCTATCTAAAACCAAATTAGCTACTGCATCTGTTAATGTATTCGTATGTCTGGGTATGTGCTGATATGTAATATAGTCAAAATTTCTCTCCAACAGATGAATACGCAAATACAGACGTAAAATGGATGGATTTCTTACTGAATAATGCCCCTTAAGTTGTAATACTACAAGTTGTGAGTCTAGATACACAAGTAATTCATGAATACCGAGGTTTACAACCTCGGTTAATAATTCGAATACAACACTATATTCCGTGATATTATTTGTAGCAAGACCCAGACACACACCTTGCAGGTTAACCAACTCACCAGCAGGATCATAGATTACCCAGGCTGTCGAAGATAGATTCCTGGTACTACGGGAGGCACCATCCGCGAAACCCACAAACGTAGTAATGGACATCTGCACAATCAGGAAGACCTGATCAGCAGAAAGACGCTTACATTGCACACCACACCACACATGCACACAAATGAATATAAACACCTATGTACACACACCACACTAAAAATAACTTCAAGCGTAGTATTTCTTAAGGTACAGACCATTTCTAGGCTGCGCCAACAGAACTCCTTCATAATCAATGAGCTCATAAGCCCCATTCTTCAATACTCATTTCACTATATAGGGCCCATGCCACATGGGTTGGAGCTTTCCTACCCCGAGTTTGTCGTGCGTTTGGTCGTATAGGAGGACAAGGTCTCCTTCGACAAAGGAACGTGGAGAGACAGATTGATCAAAGTGTGCTTTGACCCAATTTTTTTTTGCTTCAAGGACTAAAGCAGCCAAGCGGCGGGTTTCATCCAACCGTTCCAAATACAAGAGACGCTCTTCTTCAGGAGAAGTATCGGGCAAAAGTTCCACAGCTAGCTTTAAGGAAGGAATTTCGCACTCAACCGGAAGAGTTGTTCCAGACCATACACCAATTGGAATGGTGTGAATTTGGTTTCACTCTTTGCTGACATCCGGTATGCCCATAGAGCTAAGAAAAATTGGAGGTGCCAATTGGACTTATGAATTCCAACTGTTTGTTGAAGCATTGTGACCAAAACCTTGTTCACATCCTCAACCTGGCCATTTTCCTGAGGGTAATATGGTGTTGAGCTATCGTGTCATAAGCCCAATCTTGATGTCAGCTCGGCCATCATGTAATCTTGATAGTGAGTACATGATCGGTAAAAATGGCCTGAGGGACCCCGAAACGTGCAATAATATGGTTGAAGATAAATTGGGTAGTTGTCTTACCATCGGCGGAGTGTAGGCATCGCTTCGGCCCACTTAGTAAAGTAGTCGACAACAACGATAATATATGCATGCCCCCCTGCTGAATGAGGGTTACATGTCATAAAATATACGCCCCATTTTGCAAAAGGGCCGACGGTAATGACAGGATGCAGAGGGAGGGGTGGCATGTGCATCTTGCGCTGAAAAACCTGGCACGCGTGACATTTGCGGACTGCAACAATACAATCTTTGAATATTGACAGCCAGAAGTAACCCGCACGCAGAATCTTCTGGGTAGTGGCATATCCAGACATGTGACTGCCACAGGTGCCACTGTGACAGTCATTTAAGACTCTTTCGGCCTCTTCCAAAGTCAAGCACCGACGGAGCACCGAATCTACTCCAACCCGGTATAATGTATCTCCTACAATGCGGTAGGGTTGAGACTGATGCCGAATCCGATGTTGGGCATCTTTGGTCAACTCAGAGCGAAAGGATGACATCTAAAGATACACAATAATATCGCCATACCATGGGTCACGGGTGCTGATAAGGAAGATGGTTTCGTCTGGGATATGTTCTTCAGATTGAGATGGGGGGGAGTCTGTCGGGAGGGAGCAAATAAGATCCACGAAAACCAGTGATTTGGTTGACTTATCAGTAGTGAACTCTAGGTTGAACTCCTAAAGGATAACGATCCATTTGGAGTATTCCCCCCCCCAGTAATTTTCAAGAAATAATATACATCATGGGGTTGCAATCCGAAACCACGGTTACGGTACGCAGAAGGATGTAGTGGCGGAAACGTTGCACAACTTGTACAGCTACTAAAGCTAGCTTCTCGACGTGAGCATAATGCATTTCTGTGTCGAGAAGATTTCGTGATAGATAGTAAAAAACGTGTTCGTCATCCTGACCAGGCTAAACGCGGAAGCCAATTATAAAGTGAAATCATGGTGATAGTTTGGAGGCTGAAGCAACGGAGCATAACGAGTAATGTCTTAAGCTTCTCAAAGGATTGTTGAGCAATGTCGTCCCAATGAAAGGGAACGCTCTACGTCAAAAGACGCGTGAATCCTTTGGCCACTTCCGCGTAGTTCAGTATAAAGCATCGTAGGAAGTTAGCTTTTCCCTGCAAACTCTGCAATTGATATAACGAAGATGGTGATGGGAGATTGACAATGGCCTCGACCTTTAGGGGATCGAGGCGAATCCCGTCCTTGGAGACTATGAACCCCAAAATACGGCCAGAATCCATGCAAAAGACACACTTATGAGGATTGAGTCGGATATTATAGTGTCGACAGCGAAGGAAAATCTGGCGGAGGTGTTCTGGGTGGTCCTCTCGCCGAGCTAAATGAGCTGGAAAATCGTCCAGATAAGGCTGAATGATATGGCGTATGTCATGGAACGCATAAGACATAGCACGCTAGAAGGTAGATCCAGCGTTCTTCAAGCCGAATGGGAGCTTTTTATAAGCGAAAGTACCCCACAAACAAATGAATGCAGTCTTGTGTTGATTAGTAGGTAGAATATTTATCTGATTATACCCGGAAAAGCCGTCCATCAGGGAATAAATCTCACTCCCAGCACATTCGTCAATGATTTGATCTATGAAAGGAGTGGGGTAGTTGTCCTTTGGACAGGCCCGATTAATATCTCGGTAATCAACACAAAATCTGATAGTACCCTGTTTCTTATCTACAGGGACAATGTTGGAGACCCATTTTGTGAGGGGAATTGGGTAAATGAAGCCCGCGTTCAGAAGTTTTTCAACTTCTGCTTTAATGGCAGTAGCTTTGCAAGGATGTACCAGGCGTAGGCGTTGGCACACGGGTTTCGCACCGGATAGGTAGGAATCTTGTGCACTACTATGCTGGGATCAATCCCGGGCATTTCCTCATAGGACCAGGCGAACACGTCTCTGAATTCTCGAAAAAGATCAGTATAAACTCGTATCTCATCAGGAGAACAAGTCACTCCCACGTGTATGTTCTCAACTATCCCCGGTTTAACGGAGATGTCGATTGGAATGGTTTGAGTAATGTTGCTCAGGTTTCCCTCTGAAAACACCTCATGTGTCAATATGGGCGTTTGGAGAGGTGGAGTGGGAACCTAAGATGCAAAACGCTCTAGACAATCTGACATTGCCCCCAAGTTAGGCATGAATGAGGAACGATGATGTCCATCGCTCCAAGGCAGCTCCTCAAGAGACATTGTTTCAACAATGGCTTCATTAGAAGGGAATATATCTTTAAGAGGATCAGGCGAGTCGGCCTCGCTGAGCTAGGGGGATTGAGAATAGATGTCTAAAGCCATGCTCGAAGGAGCATGCTGAGGAGGGGGAGGATCAGATGCGGCGACGATTTCACAGTAGTTAATCTCTATCGGAGTTAAGGGCATCGATTCTCCAAACTTAGCCACCTGCTCAGGCGAAGGGATGAGCCATGGGTCATCAGACCTGGAGATCATATTAACTTGAGCGGTGTGCGGTGGTGGTGTGGGAAAAATACCCATGAGGATGGGGTCCTTAAAGAGACCGGGTCCTACACTGTCAGGGGGATTTGGGATCTGATCCACGTACAGAACGTTGTTCGCAGAGGTGGAGGTGAAGAAAGACAACTGATCCACAGTAACGATTTTTCCCTCGTGAGGGAACTTAAGAAGTCGAAAGAGGGTGGACGGCATGCATAACATGGCGTGAGTTCAACTGCGGCCGAGAAGTATATTGTAGTTAAGCTTGGCGTCAACTACTTCTACTTCTACGTTGACTGTCTTCTCCTGTAAGGTAATCACTAAACTATCGAGAACACCCAGGGGTTTCGATTCTCAACCATCAAATGCCTCTAGGGCATTAGGAGACGATGAAAGGGTCGGAGAGCCAATGGCCTTCCAGCAAGCGGACGACATGACACAAGTAGAAGCACCTTCATCCACAACGGACCTGTGGATGTTAAGACCGTTGATCCCGACTTGAATAACAAGAGCGATCTGATGTGGAAGTCGGGGGGTAAAGTTCTCTAAATCAAAGGTGAGAAGATTAGAATCAGTGGGATCGATCCCACTGATTGCAAACAACAAAGCTTTCTGTTGTGACGGGCAACTTTGAATAACTTCCAATGCAGACATGGCAGAAGGCGCCTGTGCCAAATCCTCAACAATACTGTAGTGCTGAGCAGCACGGGCATTCAGATTGTAGGAAGATCTTCTTAGAACACCTTTATAAGGTGGCTTCATAACAGGTTCAGCAGTAGGCTTCTCAATCTCCAACGAACCAGAGACAGGTGGGGGAGGTGGACCATCCACAACTGCCTTCCCAACTACATAACGTGATTCGTTGTAGTCCTTCGAATGCGTAGCAATAGAGATAGGTGTAGCACCATTCATCATAAAGACCTGGGACCCAAATGGTGCAGATGGTGAAGGCTGTTCAACCATCTGGGTCTGCTGAGACGGGAACTGTTCTTTAAGAACTGCTGGAGTCCTTTTGGAGCCTTTTAGAAGTTGACTAACTTCAGATCGTCGTGGACAATATTTTGTATAATGATCTCCTTCACAAATGAGGTAGGGGTACTTCGGTTTACGTTGGGAACCATCCTCAGTATGAGGTTTGGACTCTGGCTTTGGGGCATCGGATTTAGATTTACCTTTGCCCTTATTTTTCCCTTTGGAGGCTTTTTCCGTAGGATTAGCCTAAACGGAATTAACCTCCGCAATTTTTCCAGAATCAGGAGGGGCGGGAGGAGCAGAATTATTAGATGAGTTGGACTTCTGCTTCCCATTCGAAGATTTCTTCGAATTCTAAGACACGGAACCAATAACACCATCCACCACTGGGGTAGGTGGAGCTTTAGAGGTTCCAGACCATGGAGCATCAGGAAAAATATCATAAAGCATGCCGGACTGAGAGTATACTAGATCCAGATATTCGGCACGCGCTATGGCTTGTTCTTCAGTCACACACGCTCCCGTAGCAATATCTTGGGTGATTTTTTTAATGAAGGAGGTGGTGAACCAATGAGTTAGTATATGATCAGATCTATGGAACTTGATCATTCTACGACAATGTCGCCACTCATGAATGTGATAAGAAATGTGGGTGGCTATGTCCTGCTTCAAAGAAGCGAGGAGGTGCGTCCCGGCTTCGTAGCGAACCGGTAACTGAAAGTGAGTCAGAAAATCCATGGCTAACGTATTGAAATCTTGAAAGATGCTGCGAGATAATTCAATATACCACTTAGCGGCAGCACCAGTCAAAGTGCGTTGGAAGAGGCGTGGACGAATTGAATCATCCACCCAAGAGTTGGACAAACACCAAAGATGGTAAGTCATCACATGAGCTTGGTGGTCTTCCCCAGCTTTACCCTCAAACTTGGGGCAATCACCGGGTACCTTGGTAGGAACCGGAGGCCAATAAGGATTGTGCCGAATCAGATCATTGGTTAATTTTGAAACATCAGGTAATTCCAAGGTAGCCAGGAACAGAAATGGTAGATTGGACGGCATGCCTGGCCCTTGATAAGGACCAGTACCTATACTCCATGCTGGTTGAGAATATTCTTGCCCCCATGGGTTCTGTCCCATAGGATTCTGACTGTAGGGGGTATAGGTCGTATACCCAGCCTGATTCGGTTGCTGGTAACCAACGTACGGGGCTTGATAACCAGAGTATGGACCCTGATTGTAAGTCGGCCCCGTGTGAGCAGCATGTGGATTTGGCTGCTGAGCATAGGTGTAGCCGGGTTTTTGAGAGTAATAGTTAGAACCTTGGGGCTGGCTATAATTCGGTTGATACTGACCATGAGAATAGTAACCACCTTGAGGTCGAGTGGGTTGCTGATAGGTGGGACACTGCTGAGCCTGATAATTGGGGTGCAGCGGTTGATTTGGCTGCGGGATTGAATAAGTCGGCTGTTGGGCAGGGTTGACAGGATGTGCAGGCTAGCCTGGCTGAACAGGCTGACCTGGCTGAGCGGGATGCCCTGGTTGAACAGGTTGACCCAGATAAATAGGTTGTGTCGGCTGTGCAGATTGACCTGGCTGTTGAGGAGCACCAGGTTGTACCGGATGGGCCAGTTGGCCTGGTGGAGGGACACCAAGTTGCGCTGGATTGGCCGGTTGGCCTAGTGGTGGGATACCAGGTTGTGCCGAATGGGCCGGTTGGCCTGGTAGCAGAATGGAGCCAGGTGGTTGTTGATAACCGGTTTGACCCACAACAGGACCATAAGATGGTCCTGGCTGATGTGCAACGTTGGGACCAAGAGGATACTGCGGTTGAAAAGGTTTATAAGGTTGGACTTTCCCCCCAGGACCATATACCGGTCCCGGTTGGTACCCCGGTTGACCTGTGAGTCCTTGAGGTTGCCCAGGTGGGACTCTAGGGAGAGGCTACACGAGTTGACCAGAAGGGTTGTAATACTATCCTTGCGGACTGTACAATGGCCCTTGCTAGCCCAGAGGGTGGCCCTGTATGGGCTATCCCTATGGGTCCTAAGGATAGCTAGGTTGGCCTTGAAAAGGTTGCCCTTGCGAGTTATAAGGTTGTCCAGCCTAGTTATACGGTAAACCCTAAGCATGAAGTTGAGCCTCAGAAGCAGGTAAACGTAAAGGGTTCCCATGCTCATCGTACTGATATGGAAAAATGTACACGGGTGTACCATCCTATGCATAATGCGAAAAATACGAGCGGTTGGGATCCCAAGAGGATTGTCCGACCTTGGGGTTCGATTGTTGGAGGGACAATCGATACTCCTCCGGAGAGATGTTCTCCAGCATAGCAGATGCTATATAAATGTCTTCGGGAAGGGATGTGGTCCTTACGGACTAGGTAGTAACAGCGGGTGCAGATGCGGCCACATAGACAGTGGGCATGGAGGGTACAAAAGTAACCTGAGGGGATGATGTAACAAGTGTCCATGGAGACATCCCCAATGAAGGAACAACCGACCTCATAGAAGGAGCTGATACCCCCATAGAGGCAGCGGCGGCGATAATCTGACCCAAAGATCTATACCCGGCTGGTAATGAGGGACCAGGTGATGAAATAACAGATGGTTCAGGGTTGCCTTCCGGAAATAAGCGTCGGGGGAACAACTAGTAATCTTCACCAGACATGGGGATTTCCTCGCCAGCATAATCACTCATATTTGAACCTGCTGCTAGATCTCGTAATAGACGGCGAGGACTAGGAGTAATAACAGCAGCTATAAAAGGCGAACCCTATGTAAGAGGAGGGAAATCTTCCCCTACTCCCAATCCAAACCAAGGGTCGGAAAAGGGCCAATTGAACTCAACTAGTCCTCCAAAGGGCTGCTCAGACAGAACCGGTCCCCCATTGGGAAACTCGAAAACGATGGGCTGCTGGAGTTAAGCTGAGGATTAAGAAGCCTCTGATGAATCGTTCGTATATGGACTACCAGTAGAAGAAACAGAAGGTTCTGCCACTGTGACAACAATGAAAAAAGATCAAGCACAACACACACGGGCTGAAAAAGAGTCAAGACACACAATCAAACGGCCAACAAGCAAAATCTAATAGGGCGTGTGATCGCGGGTGATTTATTTTACCACATTGAAACTTAGAAACTTCACCGTTTCATGTTTTAAGAGTCGAGAAACGGATGAAAGGTGACTCTATCTCTTTCAGTTTTGAAGCAAGCGTGAAAGGACAAGCGCTTGGTGATCCTTTCAAATTTAAAGAGTCAGAAAAGATCAAATGACTACTCAGGAATACTAAGCAAAGGGTGTACCAAATAACCGTGGACTGCAATATACACCTTGGTTTCAAAATGAAAGAGAAATCAACCAAGGACTTAATGCACGTGCAGGAAATCTCCCCGAATGCTGTGTCCGGTGTATCATGGATATAGGGTGGCAAACTCAGATTCCTATGGATAAAGGATAGAAACCTAGTGGGGTCTCCCTTTATATACTCGATGGTACGGGGAGCACAAGTCCGTACTAGTGCTGTCTAAAGCCAAGAGGCGAATGACAGCTACTAGGTTTAAAGACGCCAGAACATGTCTCTAGCCTAGACCACTAAATGTTGCGTTAATGTTTCAATGCTGCCTTAGTGTAAATTGAATAAATTTTAATGTTTATCTTCAATTATGTTTCATTTTTTAGGCCCTAGCGAGTGTGATGTCTCAAAATATCCTAAATGCACACTATATGCCACAGTATATCATTTCATTCGATGAAAGCTAATTATGAGAGAGATGAGAGATTTTTCACACAAACAAAATGATCATAAAACAACCAACAAAGTCTCTAATGCAGCTAATGTAAACCAAAACTTTCCTCTCAAAGTCACTAATCACTAATAACACCAAAAATATTTTAATTTGCACTAACTAATAAAAAAAAAAAGAGATTTTTTATATTTTCAATGTTTAATAGCAAAGTGCACTAAAAAAAATGAAAACTAATGAAGAGCAATTTGAGATGCGATAGTAAAAGAGCAAAGATAAGTAGATTCACTCAATGAAAAACACGCAATCAAACCTCAAATTGACAAATCATTCCCTCAAAACCAAGAGAATCCCAAAGACCCAAATGGACCATGTAATCTAGGCCCAAAGCGAGAGAAAGCGAAATTCGAATGAAGAAGAAATCAATCACTCAAACAACGCGATGAAACGATAAAAAACCACCAAACAAATGTACAGAAGCAATCACAAGGTCGACTGAACAAATAGAGACCAAAAACTCCCAAGGGAGGCTCGACACACAAGAGCACCTAGATGCCCTAGGGCTAGAATGTGAAATCGATGGAAACGGGCAAACAACCAAAGGACGAAGGTCACAGCCAGTCAAAAAAGGCTCCAAAACACTCAAGTAGTCGAAAAAACAAAACCAAACACACTGATCAAGCTCAGGAAGGTAAAAATAGAGCAAACCCTAGTACCTCACAGGATTGGCGCAACTGTGAGGCTGAAACTAGTGCCAGGAACGAATTGGCGTGGGTAATACACAAGCAACCTGCACCAATGGGCGCGACTGTCAGGCTGTAAAGCGCGCCAGTCGAGTTTGCTAAGGAAAAATAAAAATATACAATCCATCAAGCAGACCAGTGATGATCAAGCTGACCAAAAGCCAAAATCACAAAAGAGCCAACCAAAAGAGCCGATCAAGCAAGCAGAATCGAGAAACAATTGAAAAGACAAGACAATACTCCAAGTGTTCAGTTCATAAACTAAACCATAGATTGACTGAAGCAACTTTGATCTACTTCACTAATGCAGAGCAATAGCGTTTCGAAGGCTATCTGGCTAACTTCAGGCTCCGTCTATAGCTTATAAAACAAACAACAACAAGCTAGACGATCCCCAGCGGAGACGCCAATTTTTTGTGGAGGCAAATCCCCTCTACGAACAGAGGCGATCCCTACTAGCCCAGACCGAGTCTAGCAACAATCGTTCATTCTATAGTGCAGGTTCCTAATTGCAAATAAACCAACTAGCAATGAAGGCTTACTTGGAATCCAATGCTGTCGCTTGTAGAGAAAGTAGCGCCCCCGTTCCTTAGCTCCGGAAGATCACAATCCTCACGATCTCCGTGATCGAACACCTGCACACGCAAGAAACAAAACAAACCCAAGCGTAAAATCCAGTATATGCAACTATATGTCAGTCAGAGAAGACATAACTCATCATCATAATCAACAACAAGAGTGGAACCATAACCAATAGTCGCTTATAATTAATCAATCAAAGAAGAATACAACCATAGCCCTGACGATGAATTCTCCTTCGGAGGGTCGCCAGCAGAACACATCTCGGAAAAGCTTGTCGGGGATGGGACAAACCTCTCTCTTCGGATGTCTCGACAATAATATCCTTGCTTGGATTTGGCCTTAAGGGAATGAATCAAGGCTCTTGCAGCATAAGGCTCTGATGGCTCTTGGGAACTTGGAGACTAGCTTGCAAATGAGATGAGCAAGCTTTTATAGATGGAGGAAGGGGAGTTGGGATCCCTATAATCATGAAATTGGCCCTATCCTCAAGGAAGCTTCCATGAGAGGTGGCAAACAACTTCCTCTACATGGAGATCCGGAGCCAAACCTCCCAGCTCAAATTAGATACCAGTTTCTGGATCAGTTAGGACGAAACTTCCACCATTTATTTTTAAAAAACACTCCTTAAAATGGCTGGTGCGAGTGCAACTCTAGGACAGAGCGCCAATTGGCACACCATCTTTGAAGTATTTCCCCCATTGGCACGGGTACTGAACTGGCTACCCACGCCAATGCAAAAAGGGGTGTTTTTAGGGCTTTTCACAAGGAGTTGTCTTCGGGGCAATGAAAGTACATGTTTAGGGGAATGCTATGAAAGTGTTTTCACGTTATGTCACTGCTCACAGTTCATGGAATGAGCCCTCCAATTGTGCGGGATGGGGAATTGCAGGGATGGTGACAAATTTTTGTGTAACAAAGTCCAAGAAATGCAGGATAAGGGTTATTTTCATCAACAATCCCGATTACTTCAAAATCAGCACTAATGTGAACTCCTTCAATATCCATTGTGACACCTGGTAGTCTTCCCATAGGAAAATATTTTTTTTATTTTCCATCCTTAACTGAATAGGTGACCAATGTAGCTTCAGTTTACCCATCAATCCTCATGTCTATTGTTATCACTAGGCTGGAGTAAGTTGGGTTGTTCAACTATCAACCTAGCACAACTATTTCAAACCACTTTGGACTGGAAGTTAGCCCTTCCAATTAGAGAGGTCTCTCTCAAAGAAATAAATGGAATACTCAAGAAAATATCTATATTGCATATGGCTAAATATTTTATGTGTTATGTGACTTTTGTAGGTGGAAGAGAGTATGATGGCTACCATTGGGCATGGATTCAGCTAAAGGAATTCAATTAGTAGTAAATTGCATCCATGTAAGCTAAGGTAAATTGGCTTAAACATAACATTTACAAAAAACATAGCATATGAAGTAAATTTGAGCATAAAATTATGAATTCCAAGTAATCATCGTACCATGAAATTGATGAAAATATATAAATTGAAGAGACAAAAATACATAAGCCAAGAATAATCTCAATTTTTGAAGACAACTATTGTAAACTATGTATTAGCATGATAAGGAAAAATTACATAATATCTTCCTCATAACAATCATCAACACCATCAAACTAAAAAATTCCCCCATTTATAGAGAGAGGTCCCTTTACAACAGTCTGCCACCTGGGCTAGACTTTGATGCCTTGACCTAGAGACCTAATTCTAGTAGGATTACATCACATGGAGAATTAATAGGGATATTTTCTGTTTTGATAGAATTTGTATTCAAACAGGAATCTATGACCATTAAACAACTCCAAAAAAAATCTAACAAACTATGCTTGTCATCTTTATCAAACCAAACTGTCTGTTGAGGTGTTGGCTATTTGATGTAGTGCAATTAATACCTTGTGAGCTTGAGCTGATATGGTGGGTTGTATTGATGAGCTGGCATTATTTGTTGACTTAATGAGCTGTTAGTCACATGGAGGTTGAATGTTGAGTTATAATTTTAAAAAAGTGACATAATAATATGCATGCTCTTATCATATGATATATCCCCTTCTTCACTGACTTCCCCAATATCATTAAAAACTCTTACCGCTAGGGAAAAAAAACAGAATAGAGGCACTTTGGTAGCGAACTTTCGTAGAAAATGCCAAAATCAACCTTTTCAATAATATTTAACTTTTTTTAGTGCTCCAGGGTATTCCTTGAGGTTAATGAGTCAAATACATGCCTTGGGTCTTCTTGTTTCTGAAATTTTTGTAGATGTTTACCTTCATGGAAAGCTATAGCAACTTTCGTAGAAAATTGTTGTCTTTAAGCCTAGGAGTTGCTACGAAAGTACCTAGTTTCCTGAGATTTTGTACTTTTTTCCTTCTATCACCTACAAAAAATTTATAGAAGCCTATACATGCATGTATAATAGTATAAGCCATAATATAGTAAAAAATGTGTCATCTAACCATATTTATGGAGCATCATCAGTAACATTAATGAATTTTAAGCCCCTCTTCAAAAGTTCAGCTTGTATCACCTCCATTTGTGCTTCTAGGTCTTTGGCTTGATCCTACAATCTTATCCTCTCTTCTTGCAGCCACCTATTTATACTACATAGATGCTTCATCATCCTATGTAGAGGAAATGTCCTCTTTAGCATCTTTCTTGATTTATCTTCCACTTTGTTAGCACTCTACCAGTTCTCCCAAGGTTGAAAAGGAGACTGACAATGGTAACCACATACCACTTTGACCTAGTAGCTAGGCCTACCAGGATGAGAGGAATATATCTATGAGATCACAGCCAAGTGTTGGAAATATGATGCAGAGTGTTGTCCTTGATGGAAACCCACTGAATGAAGATGAAGACATATGACTGTTGGCATGTGTTTTCCTTGATGGAAAACCACCTGATGAAGTTATTCTTGACTTGATGGACTTGGTAAAAGATGTAAATCTGATGTGAAATGATGTTATATGATGCTGAGTATTGTCATTGAATGGCAACCCACTTGATGAAGATGATGACAACTTCTTGATGAAGTTGTGCTTGCTAGAATATGTTCTTGATGAGCTAAATATGATGTATCTACAGTGAGTACAGAAGGGAATGGAGAAAGAAATTTAGTTTGTGCTAGATCTATGATAAAAAGAGTATGTCTCAAGGAATACGCGGATCTGTCTAAGGGAAGTCGCGTATGCACGCGGAAAAGAACGTGCCAAGCCGTGTATGGGAAAAAGCGCTCAAAAAGTGCAAATCCAGGGGCCCGTGGTATTGAAGGCTCATGGTATTGGTTTGGCTCATGGTATTGAAAAAGGGGCCCGTGGTATTGATGGCTCATGGTATTAAAAAAGGGGCCCGTGGTATTGAAGAAGGATAAACCTATATAAGGAGAAGAAATTCATTGTGCAAAACATGGGTGAGAGCAAGATGTCTGAGTCAATGAATACTTCTATGAAGTATAAGTATATTCGTATGGAAAGGGTAAAGGTTTGATGATAGATCCGAATCTATATGATGCACCTATGAAGAAATGATGAAGCTGGATATCTAGATCCTAAATGTATCTGTGATTGCTAGATCTCTGTTTATGGAAGGCTTAGATTCAGATGAGGCGAAAATCATTCTGGCTAAAAGGGTAGATCTGAACTGAATATCTGATCTGATGAAGTATGCTGCTCTGTAATGATTGAAGATCTATACGCTACTTCGCCGCGGAGGAAGCGCGTATATACGCAGATTCAGCGAAGAGAAAGCGCGTATGCGCAATAAAATATACACTGAGGTATACGCTGGTTTTTGTGGACGGAAGCGCGTATATACGCGACATCAGTGAAGGGAAAGCGCGTATGCAAACTAGGGTTTGCTGAAGCAAGGGGTATGAAATATCTGATCTGTTTTGCTGTGTTTCTGCTATCTGATCTGTGTTGATATGTATCTGTTGATGATGTATGTTTGAGCTTAAAAGTATGAAAGGGTTCGGTATGGAAATATGATGAATTGTGGCCTGCAAGTTGTGTTCTATTGAAGTGGTTGGATCCAGTGTGAAAATTGATGAAACGTGGTCCAAGGTGGTGTTGAGGGTTGTAGCCTTCAGTCAGGGGGTTGTAGCTCCCTTCCAGGAGAGGCTGGTAAACGAGATCGGGGGGTCGTAGCTCCCTTCCAGGAGAGGCCGGTAAACGAGTCAGGGGGTTGGAGCTCCCTTCCAGGAGAGGCTGGTAAACGAGCGCAGGTGGGTGCCTGCGTGCTGGTCAAGTCTGCGCCAGCACATATGTTGTAATATGTTTTCTCTATAATAAAATATTGAAGGCTGAGCAACTGCAGCGGTGGTTTTCTCCCGATTTGGGTTTCCACCTAAAAATCCTGGTGTTCATGTGTGATTCTTTGTGTGATGGTTTATTCTGTTATTACTGCACATGTTTACTGTTTATTGAACATCTGATGAATGAATGATGGAATAATATAAGTGAAGATTTAATGACAGATCTAGATCTCTGTATACGCTAGTTTCATAAAGGGGATCCGCGTATATACGCTAGTTTACTGAAGGAAAGTAGCGTATGGGTTTTAAGGAATGAAAAAGTAAAAAGTTTTGAGTATGCAGTAAATACTGATTCACCCCCCCCCTCTCAGTATTTTTCCCAACAATTGGTATCAGAGGGTGGTCCTTCTGCAGAAGCTTGATCGCTTGAAGGAGATCCGTCATAATGGGAAAGAAGCAAAAGAAGAAGCCCACTCGGAGAAAGGAGATATTTCAGAGAACATGGATACCAGAAATCAAAGAAGATGAATCAGATAGTGATTGGGGTCATCCTTTGCATGATCTTAGTGGTACAAACAATAGTGAAGAATATGCTATCAACCTAGAAGAAGCCGAAGAAGATTCTGACCAAGCTCTACAAGTACTCATGGCAAAGAAGTAAAATACTCAAAGTAAGGAGATGTCTCAGAAAACCGGTACAGCAGAAGTTGACAAAGATGAATCTGATAGTGATCCTTGTAATCTTATCTGTGCAAGCAATGATGTAGATAGTGAAAGTAATGTTGTGGACTTAAAGAAGGTTATCAAAGATCAACAAAGAATTTTTAATGAGAAGGACGCTGCCTCCAAAGCTTTGGTATTTAGACTGAAAAGGATGTTCGATGATGTATACAATCGAAGTAAAGGATATGAAGCTAGAATCATCTCTCTGCAAGAAGAACTTGAAGAATCAAATGAGAAGAATGAAGGACTTGAAGCAGAAAACGTTTCTCTAAAAGCAGATCTGGAAAAATCAAAAAGGAAGAATGAAGGTCTTGAAGCTGGAATCATCTCTCTACAAGCAAAACTTGAAGCATCAAGTAAGAAGAGTGAGGAACACCTACCATCATTTGAAAATGAAGGACTTGAAGAAGAAATCATTTCCCTCAAAGAAGACCTGGATAAATCAAATAAGAAGAATGCAGAACTTGAAGCTGAAAACATATCTCTGAAAGAAGATCTCAAAGCATCAAAGAAGAAGAATGAAGAGTTGCAACAAACATGTGAAGTAAACGAAAATTGGTTGAAAGAAGAGATCCTAAATCTGAAGGATCAAGTAGAAGATGGAAGAAGGAAAGAAGAAAGCATGACAAAGCAATGTCAAGACTTGGAGGTTGAGGTAAACATTCTCAAAGGTAAATTAGGAAGAAAAGGTTAAACTTTTAAGGTTTCATGATAGTACTAATATCTTGGACAATATTCTGAGTAATCAAAGGTCTCCTGCTATCAAACATGGTCTTGGTTTCCATGAAACTATTAAAGGTGAATCTAGCTCACAAGGAAGTGCTAAAAATTCAGAGGTAGTCAATACAAAACCTGAAGAGTTGAAAGAAACAAAAGGTCAATCAACAATGATGAAATCTCAAAGGAAATCACTCAATAATGTTGAATGTTTCAAATGTCATAATTATGGGCATGTTGCAACAAATTGCAGGAGCAGATCATTTCAGCCTCAGACAAACAGATTCTACTCAGAAAGGTACTCTGGTTTATTCAAAGGATATTGTTTTTCATGTAACAAGTATGGACATAAAGCAGCTGATTGTAAAAGGAGGAAGAATAGAAATACTCATTATGATTCTTATGTTTATTTCTCTAGCCACATGAGATGTTATGCTTGTAACAAGTATGGACATGTAGAAAAAGAATGCAGGATGAACAGATTTGGGAAAGTGGACAATTTTCAGCACACAGTTGGAAAGCTCAAGCAAATTTTGAAAAAGAAGGAGGACCGATCAGAAACGTAGGGAATTCAGACCCTACTGCAGTCATCCGCTTCTGGAAGCTTACTTCTCTGATTGACTGCAGGAATGATGTGGGATACATTATGAGATTTAGTAATGTATCGTCACAAGGGGAGCAATGTATGATGTTTCTCATGGTTGATTTGATTATTCTGGTTATATGTATTTCTAACAGAACATCTGATATGAAGAAGACAGGTACAGGAAGGACAAGTTCAGGGGGAGATAAAGGAATGTGAAAAATTTCTATGTAACACTTTCCATACGCGGGTTCGGTAAACTAAAGTCGCGTATACACGTGAGTTCCAGCAGACACAGTCGCGTATGCATTGAGGATAAGAGAATTCATATGATAACTGAAGATCTGGAGCAGAGGTTCAGGGGGAGCATCAGTCTGACTGCTGATGATTGCACTGTTAGCATTATTCTGGTTATACTCATGATTATGATAATATGATACTTGGTTTCCTATGTTGAAGTTTATGGATGAGTCCTGTTTGCTTATTGATGAAGAGTATTCATTGTTGAGATGAAAGTCCTATAATTCAGAGATAAGGGCAGCCCATGCAGAGATTGTTGCTAATGACTTGCTGATGAACGTATTCAGGTTGCACAAGTTAAGATGGAGCACTGATTCAGGGGGAGCAACAGGTTGAATGCTAATGATTGCATTGTTGGCAATATGACTGCTTATTCTTTGGTTATTGTGATACTCATGCTCAAATGATGATGGCTTGGTACATGGTTTATGATGATGAGACGTTGAATGAGCTATGTTTACTTCTTGCTGGAGTTTATCTGTTGGATGAAATTGGAAGTCTAGTTCATGCAGAGATTGTTACTATGGTTAAGATCTTTTGCCTACATATGGTACTTCATGTTAAATCTTAAATATCATGGTGATGTTGGACCACATGGAGGATTGCTTGACACTTATGTGAAGATGTTGTTCTAGTATGGAAAGAATGTATTGATTCTGCAAAGAATCTGAAGACTTGGATACTAATGTGCTTATGCTACCACCATTGGATGACGCTTGAAGACACAACTACATTGTTCTATCCATCTGTAGTCCAGGGAAGCATTCAAATATCTTAGAAAGAAGCTAAACACTGTCTTTGTCTCACAGAGAATCAGATCTGGTTGAAATTTAGAAGATGGCATTGGATACGCGGGTTTCATGAAACACAGTCGCGTATATACGCGAGTTCCTGCACAAAAAACCGCGTATGTTTGGTTGCTGGAAATTTTTGGTTGGAATCAGCTCTCTTCAGCACAGCTGCAGTGCTGTTTGGTATCTCTGATACTGTTTGGTATCTCTGGTGATGTTCCAGTTCTAATAATTCCATTTCTAATGTTGTGATAAAGATGCCTTGATGATTTGTTGGTGAAAGTGTTCAGGATGCACAAACTAAGGGGGAGCCTTAGTCATTTGGAAAGATTGCTTGGTTGCACAGATTCAGGGGGAGCATTAGCGTTGCTGAGTATAATGCATTGTTGGCATTATGATGGTTCTAAAATATGTTCTCTTTCTTGAGGATTCTCTAGGTGTTGGTCTTAAATGGTCATACTTGTATTTTGATGAAAAGGTCTTGTTGAGACCCATGATGTAAAATTGTAATTTTCAGTCATGTAAGGACTTGTCAAATTTGTAAACCCACTTGGTTGGGTAGCTGAGTCAAATTTTGTAAACCCACTTGGATGGGTAGCTGAGTTGAAATGTGTAAACCCACTTGGTTGGGTACTTGAGTCTCATATGTATATCCACTTGGTTTGATGTTTGATGTAAGTATAGGTCTTTTGGTGATAGGAAGTTCATAGAGTCATGTACTTCATTGAAAAATATGTTTGAAGATTCAGCATGAACTCAGGGGGAGCTTGGTCACTTCAGTATACATCAGATCTGCATAACGCTTCTTCTACATGAGGAGAAAAGGGGGTGAGTGTGTTGGTTTTGATCCGCCCGTTGCCCTTGATGTCAAAGGGGGAGAGTGTGTTGGTTTTGATCCGCCCTTTGCCCTTGATGTCAAAGGGGGAGAGTGACATGGTGTTTGAATACAGATAATGGTGTCAAAGAATTGGGGAGAGTGACATGGTGTCAATGTACTTATCTGTTGTGGTAACCAAACACCATCGTGGTTGCCATCAAGTCCAAAGGGGGAGATTGTTGGAAATATGATGCAGAGTGTTGTCCTTGATGGCAACCCACTGAATGAAGATGAAGACATATGACTGTTGGCATGTGTTTTCCTTGATGGCAAACCACCTGATGAAGTTATTCTTGACTTGATGGACTTGGTAAAAGATGTAAATCTGATGTGAAATGATGTTATATGATGCTGAGTGTTGTCATTGAATGGCAACCCACTTGATGAAGATGATGACAACTTCTTGATGAAGTTGTGCTTGCTAGAATATGTTCTTGATGAGCTAAATATGATGTATCTACAGTGAGTACAGAAGGGAATGGAGAAAGAAATTCAGTTTTTGCTAGATCTATGATAAAAAGAGTATGTCTCAAGGAATACGCGGATCTATCTAAGGGAAGTCGCGTATGCACGTGGAAAAGAACGTGCCAAGCCGCGTATGGGCAAAAGCGCTCAAAAAGTGCAAATCCAGGGGCCCGTGGTATTGAAGGCTCATGGTATTGGTTTGGCTCATGGTATTGAAAAAGGGGCCCGTGGTATTGATGGCTCATGGTATTAAAAAAGGGGCCCGTGGTATTGAAGAAGGATAAACCTATATAAGGAGAAGAAATTCATTGTGCAAAACATGGGTGAGAGCAAGATGTCTGAGCTTGAATGAATACTTCTCTATGAAGTATATCTGTATGGAAAGGGTAAAGGTTTGATGATAGATCTGAATCTATGATTCACCTATGAAGAAATGATGAAGCAGGATATCTAGATCTGAAATGTATCTGTATTTGCTAGATCTATTTATGGAAGGCTTAGATCTGTGATGAGGCGAACATCTAGGCGAACATCTGTCTGAAGGAAAAGGGTAAATCTGAACTGAATATCTGATCTGAAGAAGTATGCTGCTCTATAATGATTGAAGATCTATACGCTACTTCGTCGCAGAGGAAGCGCGTATATACGCAGCTTCGCAAAAGAGAAAGCGTGTATGCGCAATGAAATATACACAGAGGTATACGCTGGTTTGTGTGGACGGAAGCGCGTATATACGCGACATCAGTGAAGTGAAAGCGCGTATGCAAACTAGGGTTTGCTGAAGAAAAGGGTATGAAATATCTGATCTGTTCGTCGTGTTTCTACTATCCGATCCGTGCTGATAGCATTCACAGATGTATGTTTGTGTCATGTTTGGAAAGCGGGTCTTACCCTGGAACATGATGCAATGTGTCTCTCATGTTGCTCCTATTGAATATGATCCAAAGCAGAAAATTGATGAAACGTGTTCCATAGAGGTGCTGAGGGTTGTAGCCTTCAGTCAGGGGGTTGTAGCTCCCTTCCAAGTGAGGCTGGTAAACGAGAGCAGGGGGTCGTAGCTCTTCCGAGAGTCGGGTAAACGAGTCAGGGGGTCGTAGTTTCCTTCTCCAGAGAGGGTCGGGTAAACCGAGCGGCAGTAGCTCGCGCGTCGGTCGAAGTCCGCCAGCACACATGTTGCAAGATGTTTTTCCATGGCGAATATTGAAGGGCCTATGAAATCGGGTAGCGTGTCGACCAGTCGAAAAAACTCGGTCTATGTGTGATGCTTTGTGTGATGTTTATTCTGCTTCTCATCGCACCCGATGCATCGTTTATTGAGCACCGATGAATGAATGATGGAATAATGATAAGTAAAGGTTTAATGGATCATCGTATCTCGTGGTTACACTAGACAATAAAGGGATTCATGGTGACACGCTTTAGTCATCGACAGTAGCTATGCTTTAATACTAGAAAAAAAGAAAAAGCAAAAGTTTCGAGATGTCAGAACATCGATTCACCCCTCTCAGTATTTTTCAAAACACCAAGGATTGACTATGATATGAAGGATATTAGGTTAGATATGATAGGCTCAGGTAGGTTTTGAGTGTTTTAGGGTTTGATGTTGGATCAGGGATGAAACCAAGTAGCTAGGTCTAAGTATCAAAAGGGTTTACAACTGCAAAGATATAAAGGAGCAAGGTAGTAGTGGATCTATGATGGATTTAGGGTTTTGTAGGTATGGTGGAGGGTCTAAAAAAGTAGAGGTATTTAATGATCATGTTTTATCATGAATTCATTAAATTGGAAGCATGAAACACAAAATGACATTCCCATATAAACAGAGGTAAATGAATATAATTTTTCCCATGAATCGTAAGGAAAGCCACTAAAGATACAAGATATGGAAAGAGGAACTATATATCATTCATTAAATACTATAAAAAATAAAATACATGATCATAACCTCACTGCACATGAATTCCTAGATAATGGTTGCAACTGCATCCTTTGATTTCTAAATATGAAAGTGAAAGTACAAGCTACAAGAGTGACAATCCTCTAATGTCCAACTAGTAGAATGACTTTGAAAATGATAGATATAGACCAAAAAAAAATCTACCCTATCTCAGGGGTCTAATCCATGAGTTGTGGAGCAGTTCCTCAAATTTCTTAACCATAACCTAATGACTAGGGAGGTTAACAAACTCTCCTCATAATAGTAAAACTGATTCATTTTACCAAAAATAAATTTTATAAGCATGTATCTACTCTGTTTTGACTTTAACCTTCCTAATTATACCTTATGACATCATTACATCATCATAATTTACAAATTACATGATTTAGATGCAAACTGGATGAAGTTGATGGAGAAAAATGGCATTCTAGAGAAAACATAACGTAGTTGGAAGAATGGCATTTTGAAGGCCTTCCGGGTGTCCAAATTATTATTTGGAAGTTGATGTCGATAGCCCTATATGTCTACTACATGTTAGGATGTTCAAGAACTCAAAATGGTGGCTTCTAGCCCTCTAAAACCTCATTCCCCCAAGAGTACTCAGAAAACGCAGCATGGCCTCCAAAAAGAGGGCAGAAAGGCCATTTTTTCCTAGTGTTTCGGTATTTTGACCCTCCAAAAGTCGCTGAAATGGCTCCAGAACTAACTAGGATTGAAGTATGTGTAAATAGGAATCCACCAATGCAAATAATTCATCCATTGGATCTCCCCAACAAAAGCGCAACATGGCCCATGTTGCATTTTTTCCAGTGGGATTGTTTTCAAAATTTGCCAAAAACTCAAAAATCTTCAAAATTTTCCAAATATGGGGCTCACAGATGGAGTGATATCTCACTAACCATAAGGTTTTTTGAAAAACAGAGAGATTTTTTTTTTCATGTTTTTAACAAAACCCTCCTCCGCTTTTCAAAACTAATTCCCCATTTGTTCACAATCAAATCTTGAAGTTGATCACTCAAAAATTAGAAAAATGCAATGTGCCTAGAGAAAGCACATCATGCTTGAGAAAAGTGATTTTTTAAGGCCTTCCTGAGGTCCAAATAAATATTTTAAGGTACCGTTAGAATATTAGGATTTTTTATACACAATCGAGTCATCAAGCACTGCAAACACCTTCTCCAAACCCCTGAAAACCGGTCTTGAAGCCAAGTTGTCCAAAAGTGCAGAAAACCTCCTTTAGCAATTGTATTTTTGGAATTTCTCCAAAATAATACTACTTGTGTATAACCTGAAGGAGTTTTTTTTTTCCTTTTTCTATTATGTACAAAAACCTATTTCACTTTTGTAACATTCATCTCTATTTGGTCACAAACACATTTTTAAGCAAAATTGTCCATGTGTGCAAACCCTAGGCAGCCCATGTCTTGGAAAGGTGAAGCTAATATTTCTTGGAATTTGGTGGGCTCATACCTACTTATTTGACCTCACATTTAAATTACTTCATAATGATCTTCATCAATGGTGTATACTTCTCAAGGAGCTTCCCAATAGGAAAAACCTTCTTGATGTTGTTTTGATAGTGTCTTATGAGGTAAGGCTTGTAGTTTTGGACCTCTAGGTCTTGTTTCTTGAACCATTTCTCAAAATTATTGGGTATCCTTTTGGCCTCTACTATTACATTATTTTATATAGTGAATTTAACTTCTACAATCATGACCTTCCCCTTCTTGATATGAGTGGCAAACAATTTAGTCAATTTAGAATGGTATTTGACTCTTTCAACTTGCTCACAAAATGGAAGACACCCTACACTCTGAAAACACTACTTTGAAAATTTTGAATATACTATCTCATGAGTGGTTAACGTCTCATATCTTGACATTTTTCCTTCCTTGTTGTAAGGCCTCTTATCTCCCTCCATATGTGCTTTGCAAGGGGAAAACCCTAATAGTGAAAAACAAGGGAATGGAGAAATGAAGTAGGATAGAATGGTTGGGAGAGGGAATTTGGGATGGGAAAAATTAGGGAAGTAGGGAAGGGTGTTAGGAATGTTTAGGAATTGTAATGGGAGGGAATTAGGGTAGGATTAGACCTAGGGAATTTTGATATAGGTCTAGGTCTAGGAGGATGCCAAAAATGTAGTATAGGGATAGTGGTGTGGTGTAGGGGCTAGGGTTTGGATGTAGAAGCTTAGGGAGTGAAAGTGAGGGGGTTTGAGGGCCTCAGGGAGTGTATGTGGATGTGTGGAAAGGTAAAATTACTATGGGAAGTGTTTATTTTACTTACAAATTTTCAAAGAAGTTCTCTCCCACAAAGCACAATGTGGGGCTCTTTGGAGGAATTACCCCATGAAAACAGGAAAACTCAACTGATAGGGGGGCTTAAAGAGACATTAATTACTTGTAAAAGGCTGAATAACCTTTGAAATTGGTTTGAAAACCTTTATAACTTGTATTTTTTCCTCTTTAAGGAAAACACAGTGTAGGAGGGGAAAACACAGCGTGGAGGCTAGGCAACATAGTTGGTTTCCTTTGCATCAAACTTTGAAGTATGCTCTGACCTTGGAACTTATAATGAGGAGTTTTTGACCTAAGAGAGCTCTTTGAAAATGATATGAATGAGAAAAATTAATGAACTGTTTTTTTATAACTTTGTTTGGAGTCATTTTATTCAAAGAGGTAGGGTGGCCCACCTCATGATTTTCACTTTTCTCTCATAAACTTGTAGCTTTGGAAAATTTAATTTCAGCTTTAGAACTTTAAAACTTATTAGATAATTGAAACATAAATTACATTTGAAAACAAATTTCATTAAAAAAAAAAAATTTACCTATTAGCACTCCTCATTTGTCGAATTTATGCATGGAATGATAGAAAATGGTGACCTTAACCCTAAATACCTAATGGTGACACTGATATGAATGCAAACCATGATTACGTTGTCTGAAGTGATGATGATGATCTTTCAATGATGGTACACTCAATTGAGTGATGATAAGGTTTGACATGTAATTTTTTTTTAAAGGAGTGGAAATATTCTTAGACACACTAGCAAGTAACCAAATTTTTATTTGAAGACCTACTGAAACCATAGAAATTTGACTCGACACCCTAACAAAAATTTTGAAAGAACCCATTTGATCAATGGTGACATGCAGAACTAATTGACACTAACATTGCCTCCAAATGGGGATGGCAGCTCCTTGGAGGTTTCAAGAACACTGTATATCAAGTAGCCTAACCATTGGGCATGGAGTCAAAAATCAAAAGACCCAACTCAAAATTGAAAACAAACTGAAAAACTAAATTGAATCTGACTAAAACAAAATGTAAAAAACTTATTGATGGAATCATATCACTGAGACTTGAGGGCTTCAAATCCTAATGACAACCACTTTCATACTGAAGACATATGTAAACTCATGTGAAGTGATCCTTCCACTATGTTAGCGCAAGAAGTCACTCATTGACTGCAAAAGGAGTAAGCCTTACACATCATAGTTCATTTCAAATTTAAAGTTTTTGAGTGGTGGGATGGCTTCTCAAAGAGTTTGAAATGATTTTTTATTCTTTAAGACTTTCATGCATTTGGCAAGTTGTGGCAAGTATAAATTGTATCGGTAAAATGGTAGTATAGGGAGTAGAGTATAAAAAATGAAAGGAGATGGATAGCTGGTACTTACTCTAAGAAATATTCATATCCTAAATCAGTCACACATCTATAATGATGGACCTTTACACAAAATTTGTTTTATGTAAAGTAAACAACATTCAGAAAATAGAGTACATTCATAAAGTATTTCACAAATCCTTTATGAAATCTTCACTAACATGTTCTACAACATATATATGATTTGCAAGAAGCTAGAAAGAAGATAATTTACTATTATATCCTCTTAACAGTTTCTTACTCACACCTTACTAGCTACTGCAACTCATAAATTAGAAGAAATTAACAAAGAGAGAAACACACCATACATTAGATAGTTCTTGAGTCACAAAATCCTCCAGCATGAAGTGAAAAAAGGCTTTTATTTATTATATTAAGTCTTCGGGTAGACAAACATACACTCTGGAAATGGTATTTACAAATGGTATATATAGAAAGAGGCACCAACTCCATCTCTTCTAAAAATAAGGAACCACTATTCCTAACATTACATAGGTGTCATGGGACATTAAAGCTATATCCCATTGAAATCTAACTAAAAGGATAGATGTAGATGAAATAAGAGAAGAGAATTTGGGTTGCACTATTGAGTATGCTAACATGTTGCCCCTTTTTCTATTGATTTGTCTCCTCATGTCTTTCGTTCTTAAATAACCATGTGTCTTCATTAAATATGACCTTCAACAACCTCATAACCACTTATCACCATAAATTTTTATATCAATTTCGTTATGAGTCATTATCCTTTCTGAACTGGCTCAGAAACTTTGCTGACAGATGTCAAAAATCATTTAAAATGAGCGCTACTGGAAATTCCAGTAAAAACTTGTAACTGCATAAAAATTGTAATGCTACTGGAATTTCCGGTAGCGCTGTGTTTATTTTTAAAAAATGCACAGTAAACTCTTGAAAAACCTATGTAGACTTATACACTTTGAAACTTGAGCTATTGTTCAAAATTTCACTTGATAAGGAAAAAGGTTGTTTTATTAGGAAACCTTTTTACCTTTCTTCCATATGGGTTGCACCTTCAGCAAGCTTGTCCAATTCTGATTTGTTGTCAACAGTTGATCTTGATCTTGTGGTTCCTATGACGGTTTCTTTGAAAATGGAATTTTCGTCCTTTGAACCCTTTTGGATCTTTCTTCCTTTTTAGGGTTATGTTTGCTGATCTAAAGGGGTTTTGTTTTTATCTTTCTTCTTGGACTCATTAGTCTATATTCCTTTAGATTTTCGTTCTACATCAATGACCTCTGTCAAGAAACTTGGATTATGCAGAGCCTTATATTTGAGCCTGAACTTGTTGTTGTCTCTGGTGTGTGTTTTTCTCGTACCAGCAATAGTTTTGGACTCCTCTTTCTTTCTCTTGCTATTGATTTCATACCCTACATCTTTGAGGAGCTCTTCATTATACTTAGTGGGCTGATACTCTTTCTTCATTTTATGTTGAATTTCTGCTTCCAGAATTTCCAATAGCACCTATGCTTTGGATTTTTCTACAGTTGCAGACCTTCCTCTTCGAGCTCTGGTATAAAATTTAGGAAAATTAGGAATGGGGGACACCATCTTCATGGATTTAGGCTTATTGATTGATGAGCTCCCTCCTTTCTCCAAATTCCTCTCAAAATTGGCTGAAGGAGTCTTACTTTTTATGCTCTTGGCCTTATGGATATTCTCCTTCTTAGCCTTTCTCTTTGTTCTTTTTGTAGGCTGAGGGTGTTTTTGTGAGGCTGGATATAGTTGATCTAGAGGTGTAGGCGCAAGTTGGCATACCATGTAAAATAGAAAATGGCCCCATGATTGATTTATTTTCCTTAGTTCTTCCTCAACTAAAACTTTAATGAGAGTTGGATGATAAAATTTGTATTCTGAAGCAGTAGCGTGTGTTTGAATCCTGACTGACATATTTATTAGGCTCTTCAACAAAAAGTATGGCAAGTTGAGGGTCTTCATACCTACAACATGAAACATGAATCTCATATGATAAAGAAAAACTACAGTATACCTCCTCTCACAAGTGAGGTAAATTTTGATGAGCTTAATATCTTTAGCCCATTCATTTTTAAGGAAACTGCTAGGAATTCCTTTAGCCCAGTTGAGATCTTTGTGTCATATTTAAGGAAACTGTTGAGGTCTCCTCTAGTGATGACTTGGCCTTTAAACAACCTTTCTCCTTCATGTGGAAGGTTGAATGCCTCAACAATTGAATTTTTTGATACCTGCAATCTAAGACCATAGATCGTTGTTTCCTTTCCATTGAAAGAATGTGAAAACTCTTGAACTGATCCTAAGTGAGAGCTTCCTAGTCTCGAGCATAGAGGATATCACCCTACTTGAACAAACAACCTTCTCACATTCGAATTTTCATCCACTAGGTCAGCTCCTTGTGATTTAATTCATTTTAGCTTTCTTCCTCTTTTAGTCATATTCAGTAATTAATAAGTTTTTCTGCTGAAATCTGATAGGTGGCAAGGCTAGAAGAGCTCACCTAACAGGTGTTGTTGTGTCTTCTATGATATCTTTTCTGGAATATAAGACTCCCTTCTCAAGTTTCTCATTAAAAAATTTCATTCTCCAACATCTAAACTCAAAACTGATAGTCTGCCTTCCTTCTCGGTGGTTTAAAACAACTACATTGGTTCACCCTCCCATTCAAGATATTTTAATTATGTTAAGTATCCTAGGCCATAGCATGCACCATGTGATGGTCATTATGATATTCAGTTGGTTCTGTAGATTCATATAGCATGCGACAGGTGGCATGAAATGAGCGGATCTGTGACTTGTCACCTCCAACGAATGTTGATTATTGGACTAAATTTCTGGCAGCATCTATGCATGATCAACCAAACAGACATCGCATTAAGACTGCAGATCCATGATATTTTCCAATGAAAATCACGTACTTTGACATATGAATAAACTGACTTAGTTTACAGATAGGAGAGAACAACGACTGGCTATGTTAACTGTGGATTGACACCTAGATGTTACATGTATAACCACGACTCTAATCTTAACATGACAGACCGTAAACCCTACCTATCACGTGACTTAAGTCATTAATAAACATTTAAAACGTATTTTAAAACAAGAACACATGGCTTGACACAAAGAAGATGTGATTTTCTTTTATTTTTTTTAAAACAGGGGAAGTTACCAGATTTTTTGGTAGCATCGGATTAAAGAAAAACAGATACCAACAGAATTAAAACAGACACTACTAGAAATTTCGGTAACATTAATTTTTTTTTGAAATTTACAAAGTCTAATCCTAAGAAAAAAAAATTTAAATAGGCTCATCACTTAGCAAAGAACTGTGCTAACATTGGCTGCACAAGGGATAAATCTCTCCCTACGAGGCTCTAAGAATATTTTGTAGTTTCGGTGCCTTGTCATTGAGCTATGGAGTCTTATTATGAAACACACTGGTATTTACAGTGAAATTAGGCCACCAACAACCTTAGTAAAATAATTTCTAGAGAAATTTCACATTGAATGGGCCTCCAAGTAGGTTTGTCCCATCAAGATGTTGCAACTCAAAAAATTTGTTCTACAAAATATTGTAGATTCTGAAAGGACCAAGCCATAAAGCATAAAATTTGGAATGCTCACCTGGGTCTTGATGTTGTGCATCCCATTTCAAAACCAGATCTCCAATCTTAAAATATTCCTTCTTAGTTCCCTATCAAAAACTTTCTTTACAGCTTGCTGATATTTTCATACCAAATCATATTGTTGTTCTCGCATTTGCTGCACTTCTATGATCTAATAAATTATCCTAGTCATGTCATTTGGTTTAGTTTCATGATATTGCAGAAATTTAGCTACAGGAATGGATAATTGGGTTGGAAGAACAACATCAGTTCCATAAACCATTTGAAAAGGTGATGCATTAATAGACTTTTTGATTGTCACCCTGTCATCCCATAAAGCAAACTTTATTTTTGAATCCCAGGCTTTCTTGTTTTTCTCCAATATCTTGGTGATGATTCTTACCAAAATTTTGTTTGATGATTCAGCTAAACCATTCCCTTGTGGATAGTAAGTTGTAGAATGAGTGAGCTAAATGCCATAATCTTCACAGAAATTTACCAATGGTGTAGCTTTAAAACCAGTTGCATTATCTGCTACTAACCTTGATGGACATCCAAATTTGGTTATGATTCCCTCTATAAATTAAATGATAACTTTTGATTCAGGTGGATATCGTTGGCCACCCACCTATTCCATTTAGACACGCACCATCAATTCTTACAGCTTTTCACATTCAGCACAACTTACTATTTTTAGCAGGTTTTCAAGCCCTGCATTCCCAGAGCTATTTTGGGGCCTTAATGATCCAGGTGGACTTTGGTGGCCACCCACCTATTCCATTTGAACCCCCAACATTAGTTCTTTTAGTTTTTAAGGTGTAGCACAAGTTACTATTTTTAGCAGTTTTTTGGGTCCTGAAATTCCAGAGTCGTTTTGATGCCCTAAACGACGTTTTTTTGGGCATCGTTTGTTCAAAAAATATGGTTCCATTTTGGAATTGATATTCATGGCAATAGTTTTAGTCCTCGGATATATATTTCTAACGATGTATCATATGCGTCAAACAGAGATCGTATTCCGAAGTTACGTCCCCGGGAAGTTGAAACACCAATTTACCCAAACAGGGCCCACAGTTTTGGCACTTCATCTCTTAGGGTTAGGTTTTTGAATATTTAGATTTCTCCATTTTTTCTCCATAATAAATATGCCTTCGAGCCTCATTTTAACATAGTTTAGAGGTTTGTAGCCGCCACATCTCTTCTCAGAGATTCGTTACCAGCACCTTAGCTATTTTATTTCCATTATGTTTGTAAGCATATTTATGTTATTTGATATTATTGAAATGAAGCCTTATTCCTGTTGCATCTCTATGTTTATGGTTATTTCTTTATTCTGTTGCGTTCCTGCATAAAATCCAGATCAGTGGTATCATAGGTATTAGAGCAGTCTGCTCTTTCTTTGTTTTTCTTTGCATGTCCCCAACGCAATCAGGGTATAAGGAATTCGGGCTTGATCTGGCTGAACCCTTGCAAGATCAGCCTCGCAAACCCCGACAACCTCCCATGGCGAAAGAAAAGAAAGAAGAGGGAGCAGGAGATCCTATCAAAATATTGCTCGAGGAGGCCCTCAAGAAACAAAGGAACGCGATGATGGTTAACTTTGCTCAGATCCTTCAACAACTGCCCACCTACAGCGCATCTACATCCAACCGCCACTCTAGAGGTGCCACTCCCTTCAAGGTATAGGTAAACTTTGACATTCTTGTATTTCAAGGCCAAATAGATGCAGACATTGTAGATAGATGGTTGAATTTGCTGGAAGGGTATTTCTCGGTCCATGATTTCTCTGACCGAGAAAATGTTATTTTGCACTCCTCAAAGCTGCCCCCCATGTCAAAGATTGGTGGGAAACCTACTCTGAGCAAGAGGACGAATGGGAACCCTCTTTATTCTTGGCCACACCCACTTGGAGTTCATTCTGAGATGGCATCAAGGAACAATATTACCCCATGGGGAGTTATGAGCACAAATACATCCAATGGACCACGCTGCGGCAACAAAGGGATCAAGATGTGCATGAACTGACGAATATGTTCCATACCCTGTGCACAAAGTTGGGTATTAAAGATTCAGAGAGACATTTGGTGCTCAAGTACTGCAGTTGTCTGCACAAACACATTCAGGAAGAAATGGAGTTCCTTGACATTACATCGCTTGGCACGGCATATCGCTATGTCGCCAAGATCAAGCAGAAGAAGCGAGACTTTGGATCTGCGAATCCGAAAGGTGCCCCTGAACAGAAGAACAAGGGGCAAGGCCAAAACAGCGCGACTCATAACAATACCAAAAACCAAATAAGGACACAAGGAAGTGGTGTGAATTTCATAATAGCCCCACTCACAGCACAAAAGAGTGTCAGGCCAAACAGTCATTGGTGGTCGAACTAAAGGCACCCGCATCAGATGCATTTTCTAATTCTGAGTCAGAACCAGACAAAGGCAATGACAAAGGGAAGTGAATCATTGATGCGGATCCTAGTGCCATTGTTGCCACCACCAAGATCCAGAGGGGGGGATCTAGAGGATCCAGAGGAGGGAGAGCGCCTCTTCCATTTGCAGATGTGGGTGAAGGGTTCTCCATTGCAATTTCTTGTCGATAGAGGAAGCCAAAAGAACCTCATTTTAGCAGAGGTCGTGAAGCAGCTTAGCCTACTGACCATAGCACACCCGCAGTCGTATACCATCAGGTGGCTCCACCCAGGGAGAGATCTCCACATCTGCTAGTAGTGCCACCTTCCGTATAGTATCAAGCCATTCACGAATGATGTATTGTGTGATGTTGCTCCTCTTGATGTAGCTGATGTATTATTGGGCCAACCATACTTGTGGAGGCGACATGTTGTGTATGATTCTAGGCCTAGTGTTGTTGTTGTTACTTTTGGAAATAACTTGTATAGGATACCGGAGGTAGTACAGCCTCATGTCATCCCTTTGACTACTTTAAAACAACGTAGTAAGATTGTTTCCCGAACCAGGAAATTTATTTTCCTTAAAACTCGCTCATAAGGAAAGAAGAATATTGTGGCTACAACCTCGAAACATGGCTCCCCTGCACGGCTGCAATAGATGGACAAAGTCATGGAGGAATATGAGGAAATTTTCTCCTCACTCACAGAGGTTCCTCTACACTGTCAGGACAAGCACTCCATTGATCTGACCCCCGATGCATCGCTACCTGATGTTTCCATACCTCATGTGACTACACAGATAGAATCCACACATGTACTGTTTGAGGTTGATAAAGAAACCAAACTTACTAATTGCATCCAGCATGTTCGCCCGCAGGTCCATGACATCTTCGACAACAAAACGTGCCTCATCTCATGGAGGATCTCAACGCAATAGGGACCATTTCTTCTTAAGGAGGGAGGAATGATCCAAGTGGATATCAGTGGCCACCCACCTATTCCATTTGGACTCGCACCATCAATTCTTGTAGCTTTTCACATTCAGCACAACTTACTATTTTTAGCAGGTTTTCGGGTCCTACATTCCCAGAGCCATTTTTGGGCCTTAATGATCCAAGTGGACATTGGTGTCCACCCACCTATTCCATTTGAACCCCCATCATCAGTTCTTTTAGTTTTTAAGTTGCATTACAACTTACTATTTTTAGCAGTTTTTTGGGTCCTGAACTTCTGGAGCCGTTTTGAGGCCCTAAATGATATTTTTTGGGCATCATTTGTCTGGTGAATATGATTCCATTCTAAAATTGATATTCACATCAACATTTTTAGTCCTCAAATATATCTTTCTAACGATGTATCATACGCATCAAACGAAGATCGTATGCCGAAGTTACATCCTCAGGAAGTTGAAACACCAATTTACCCAAACGGGGCCCAAAGTTTTGGCGCTTCATCTCCTAAGGTTCGGTTTTTGGATGTTTAGAGTTCTCCATTGTTTCTCCAAAATAAATAGGCCCTCAGGCCTCATTGTAACACAATTCAGAGGTCTGTAGCCGCCATATCTCTTCTTAGAGGTTCACTACCAACACCCTAGCTATTTTATTTCCATTATGTTTGAAAGCATATTTCTGTTATTTGATATTAATGAAATGAAGCCTTATTTCCGCTACATCTCTATGTTTATGGTTATTTTTGTATTATTTTGTGTTCCTGCATAAAATCTGGATCAACTTTATGAGTATCATTCTTGGTACATATTTCTTCAATCCATTTGTTGAAGTAATTAGTTGCAACAAGAATCCAACGATGTTGTCCACTTGAAGGTGGATGGATTTCTCCAATGAAATCTAAGCCCCATTGCTGAAAAGGTGCAAAAATAATTATGGGATTGAGAGGAAAAGACTTCAAAAGTTTCTTACCAGTGAACTTTTGACATTTTTCACATGCTCTCACCTCAGCACATACATCAGAAAATAAGCTAGGCCAAAAATAACTAGCTCTCAATATTTTGTATGTAGTAGTTCTCCAGTAGTGATGACCTCCACACACACTATTATGCATATCAAACATAATTTTCTTGGACTCATATGGGTCAATGCATCTCAAAAAAACTCCCACGGGATATTTCCAACATAAACAATTGTCTTTGATGCAGAATTTAATAGTTTTCAACTTCAAAGATCTTACTATGCTTTTACCAAAATTTGGAGGTTTAAAATGTTGCATAAAATAAATGATATCTTTATACCAACTACACTCAGAAAGCTTTAAATCCACTTCTATTTTTTCATTAGGTTCTGAAATTTTCCCTTCAAATTTTTCATCCATGAAATTCAAGCCCAAAACTCTATAATTTTCTTCAGATAGTAGTTTGGCTAATCCTTGACCTTTGATTAGTTTAGTAGGCTTTATCTCTAAATAAAACTCAAGAACTTAAGTCACCCACTTACTTCTCTTTTCATCAATATCAGGTTGAACTAATCTCTCTCTAACAACAGATGAAGGTACATAAGAAATAATTTGAACATGCAGAATATAAACTCTAAAAGCCTTTAGAGATTTCACTAATGCATAGGCATGCTTTTCCAACATTTCATACTTCAATTCTACATCTCTAAGAGCTCTACTAAAAAATTTTATGGGAGCTTCCTTATTTTCTGAATCTTTTTTTAATAAAACATAAAAAACATTATCTTGAGAGACAAATGAGAATATCAACAAAGGTTTTGAGTATTCAGGGCTTACCAGCTAAGGTGCTTCAATGATAGCTTTTTTTATCAGCTCAAATGAATTTTTGGCTTCAATTGTCCACTTGACTTCTTTTTCCATCTTCAGCATGAAATTAATATGCTTCACCACTTCAAAAAAATTGGGAATGAATCTTATTAATAAATTGATCTTACCAAGGAGAGATTTAACCTCTTTCTCGTATCTTGGAAGTGTTAAATTATGAATTGCAATCACTCTTTTGGGATCAATTTTCACTCCATATTTAGAAACTATGTGACCCAACATATTACCTTCTTTGAGAGAGAAATGTGACTTATTTGGATTCAATGATATAACATATTTTATGCATTTAACAAATACTTGTCTCAAGTGCTGAAGGTTTTCATGATTTGAAGCTGAAAAAATAGTAATATCATCCAAATAGATGACCAAGAATTTATTTTCTTATCCAATGAATGCAAAGTTCATAGCACGCTGAAAAGTAGCTCTGGCATTCATTAGCTCAAATGGCATATTTTCATACATGAATGTTCCCCAAGGAGTAGTGGATGTTGTCTTCTTTGAGTCTTCTGACCAAACATATAATTGATTGTACTCGGAGAACCCATCTAACATGGAAATTATTTTGACCTGGTTACCTTTTGAAGAATATGCTCCATATTTGGCAATGGATAATTATCTTTCTTGGAGCATTTGTTAGGATTCCTGAAATCTACACATAGTCTGACTTCACCACTCTTCTTTCTTACTGGAACTAGATTTGCAACCCAATCTGAGTATCTCAATGGAATGATGATTTTGGCATCCAAAATTTTCTTCACTTCCTTCTCCATCACTGGTAACAATAATGGATTGATTTGTCATAATTTATGCTAGAATGGCTTAGTACCATCCTTTAATGGTATTATATATTCAATTATGGTTGTATCATAGGTCTTAAGATCCTCATATTTCCAGGAAAAAACATCAAAAAATTCACAAAACAACTTATGGTATTCAATCTTTCTTTCTTATGATATAGCTTTTGACAGCTTAACATACCTCGGTTCTATTTCTGTGCCCAAATTAAAATATTCCAATTCTGCTTCTATTTCAGCCAACTGTGGTTTTACTGAAACCTAATTTTGATCAAAGAGCTTCTCAAGTGGGATTAGCCCCTTGGGAATATGATTGGTAGGTAGTTGAATGATAGGTTGATCAGCAATCTTTTTTTTCATATTTTTGGTATCTTGCAAATCATCATCATCCTTAGTGAGATCTCCATCCTGATAAATGTTTAGGACAACAAATTCTTCAGAAGCTTCAATTAATCTTATAATCTCCTGATCATCCTCAAAAACTTTCCAATGCTTGGCATTATCAGGAATGTTAGGTCTGAACCTAACTTCCACTTCATATTTTAGCTTTATAGGTATTGGAATATTGAATGAGCTTGCTAAAATAGAAAGTCAATCAACAAAAATATTACTTTCTCTTGGAACAAAAGAAATGTTAAAGGCCATGAATGAATCTTATATAATGTTCCATACTACATTCTGGTAATCTTTGAGTCTGGGATGCTTATTTTGATAAAAATTTCTGATTTTCTAAATAATAAGTTTAGCATCTCCAAAAAAAAATGAAATATTCATGTCCTTTGTTTTTTTTAAACCAATCAACAGAGGTTCATATTCAGCCACATTGTTAGTTGCTTCAAATTCAAGTTTGAAAGAAAAAGTGGAGCTCTCTTTCAAAGGGGAAATAAGAGCTTTTACTGCACCAGCTCCTTCTTTAGAACATGAACCATCAAAATAAATTTTACACAACTTAGAACCCTCATGACTAATATGTTTTTCAGCAGGCTTCAAAATCTGAAATTTTTCTGCAGATGTGACAAAATTATCCATATGTAAAATTATTGAACCAACACCAGATGTTCTTGCATAAATTGGATGATTAGTTGGGTCTTTGTTGTCACTAATGATATATTCCAGTTGGGCTTCTCTATAAATTTTTCTTTCTTCTCCTCCAAATAGGGAAATTAGCATAAGTGAAATCCATTTGCAAAGTTCCTCCCAACCTTCTAATCCATGACCTAGAAAGTAACATGCCAAATCTAGGAGGAATATCAACTACAACAATATACATCACCATCCCTCTCATGGGTAATTGAAAGAGGCTTACTGCAAGAACTGTGATGACACCAAGGCATTGGAATTTCCGGGAATCAAAGGAGTAGAGATATTGCTATACTCTAGTTACTTCAAGACCTAGTTCATCCATGACCACCTTGTGCATTAAATTATGTGAGGCTCCAGAGTCCATTAGGCAATTATGCAAGATCTTATCATAAATGATCAGAGATAGATAAAATGGAGGCGTAGAGGCATCTCTGTCTTCTACCAATGGACCTAAAATAAAAGTGGGCTTGTAATCTTGAAGGTTAACAAAATCAAAAGCTACTTCGGTGGGTGGAGGCTGAAGAGCTTTCATAAAAGTCTTTTTTAAATCATCATTATTCATGAGTTCTAAATGAGGAATTGGAATATTTATATTTTGTATCTCATTCTAAAAATTGAAAATAGTGGGAAACTTGTGAGAAATTTTTACCTCAAGTGAAGGAGGGTTAACTGCTACGGGAATTTCCGGTCTGCTTGGTTCAGCCACTTGCTTTTATATTGGAATTTTAATTGCATCCTTATTCTTCTTCTTTTTTGCAATGGGCTTTGAATTATCATTAATCTTCTTTGATCTGATATTGTATCTACTTTTATGATCATCTTCAATCATGGAAAATCAGAACTCTCTTCATTATTCTGAGTATATGACATGAAATCTTCATACTTTGCTTGTGTAAGATTAATCATCCCTTCTTTATCTCTCAGAAAATTGATATCAACACCTTTCTCTAACCTTTCAGCTTCCTCTTCATCTTAAAATATAGCATTCTGCAAAGGGGGTTGTACTTTTTGATCGTCAACATCTCTCCTTTCTCGCTGCAAAATTTGAGGAGAATTAGGTCTTCTAAATTGTTGCCTATTAGGTTGATCGAATGAAACATTTCTAGTAGTATTTGGTCTTGCTTCCATATTGAGCTTGGACATCTCAGTATTCAATGACTTGACCATCTTGGTCAGCTCATCTAACTTAGGATCTATGTATGAAGTTCCTGAAGATGAAACTTCAGCTATATGCTTTCTTTTTTCTCTGTCAATCCCTTCTCTGTGTTGAGATTCAACAAGAAATTTTAGCAACCATGCCTAGTGTGGGACCAAGAGGTTCAAGCAACACCTACACTAGGGTGGGACCACAGGGGTAAATTTGGTGCATGTCTATTTTATTTATCCCTTAATTAATATGGACAATAAAATGTAATCTAATCTCAAAATAACTTGTAATAGTTAATTGAGTGTGATAAAATCAGTTAGCTCATGAATTTTGAGTTAGAGGTAGTTGGTGAGGTGTATAGAGTAATTCTAGTTGTAACATAGTTCGAAGTGTAGTGGTGCATTAGTTAATGTAGGTTGTAATCAGTTTAACTCAGTTAAGTAAGTTAAATGCAGTTATGCTAGTTGTAATTGTTAGATACACTAGTGAGAGATCAAGTGAATTAAATATTAATTAATTCACAATCAGTGATCTCACATGCAACTGAGGATTTACTATTATCAGTTGCATGCATGTTAGATCTAGTGGATACCCAGTTGAGATCTAGGTGAAAGGGAAGTTGACTATCAGTTGTAGGATTATTGGGTTGCACCCATGCAACCAAACACCCATTGGATTTCCCATGATACTTATACAGTAAAGGAAGGCCAAAATTCCTAAATGATATGGATTGCATTCATTAGGGATTTCACAAGCAAGGCAGGCTATCTAGAGGCAGTAAATTGGCTAAGTCTTGGTCAGTTTTATGTGTGACAGTGTGAGACAATTAGATGAGTACAGGAGGGCTCTTGTGAGAAGAGTTGTATGTAATTTTTTCATAATTCCATGTTGAATATACAATAGAAGATAGTGGGGTTTTTAGAAGCAAGCTTTCCTCGGGAAATTAACTATGTTGTGGCTTGATTGATTTTTCTTTGCTTCATGTGATTGGCAATTGTGTTTTTAATTCCGCAGTTGATTTGTAGAAGTGATTCAGTATTTAAATTTAGTGCATTATTAAATCATATTGAATCCATGATATACATGCATGTTGTATAATTTTTACACTCTAAGCCTATTAACTACTAACACATTTGATTCTACCTCCAGCGCATTGTCCTGCATTTGTTTTAGTGTTTTGGATCTTCTTTATCTTAATAATAAACAAAAATCAGGATCAAATGCACCAACATAAGTGATTTTGGCTGAAGATTTAGTAGGCTTGATTTCAATAGGTATTTTTCTATACATTTTATTGAATCTCTTAGAAAAAATAGGAATTTATTCTCCTTCTTTTCATTTTATTGCACCAAATTCAGTGATATAATACAAAAAATCTTTCTTATCGCCCCATTTCCTTTAAAATGTATCATCTAAGGTTTCAATTCCAGTGATGCTACCAGTTTTCAAATATTTGAACCATTTCCTAACATCACCCTCAAGGCTCTGAACAAAAACTCTCATCCAGACATCTTCATGCTCAATATTCATATTGTTCGCATAGAAATAAAAATCAGCAAGGTGTTCTTCAGTTTTTACCTCTCCCTCACCACTAAACTTTGGCATGTATTTGAGATAATCTCATGTAGGTAATGCATTCATAGGTTGAGGTAAAACCAAAGGGGCATACTTTGCAGCAACAATGCATCCATTCAGTTAGGGGGTGGGTTTGGACCTGCCATGGTATGAGTTGTTGGGATTTGTGGAAGACAATTGGTGGATTGTGAAAAGCAAATGATGAAGCACCAACTTTTGATGTATATACTACTTGTTGGATGGAAAATGAGGGAGGTACAGAATTTTCTGCAAAATCGGGGGATATTTTGCAGGACTTCTTTAGGGACAGCCTTTGAGAAAATTTTAGCATAGGAAGAAAAATTTCATTTACTATTTTTCTTGATTAGATTTTTAGGGTCAGGGACTGGGATTCTCAAAGGGGAATATGGGTTAGCCCTGGTTCTAGCCCTTTTAAGAATAATGGAGTTGCCAGGTGTAAATTAGTCTAAAAATATAGTTGGAACTGTACACCTTAGAACAAGACTTATAACTTTGTCATTCACCCAGGGATAAACTTCAATTTTCCTCCCCGACAATGGTGCCAAATATGTTAGTGAAAGGAGTCATTCCTTGAGTGCAAAAGGAGTAAGTATTACACATCATAGTTCATTTCAAATTTAAAGGTTTTGAGTGGTGGAATGGCTTCTCAAAGAGTTCGAAATGATTTTGTATTCTTTAATACTTTCATGCATTTGGCAAGTTGTGGCAAGTATAAATTGTCTGCGTAAATTGGTAGTATAGGGAGCAGAATATAAAAAATGAAAGGAGATGGATAGTTGGTACTTACTCTAAGAAATATTCATATCCTAAATCAGTCACACAGCTATAATGATGGCTCTTTACACAATATTTTTTTTATGTAAAGTAAAAAAATTCCACAAAGTAGAGTACATTCATAAACTATTTCACAAATCCTTTATGAAATCTTCACTAACATGTTCTACAACATATATATGATTTGTAGGATGCTGGAAAGCAGATAATTTACTATTAGATCCCATAACAGTTTCTTACTCACACCTTACTAGCTACTGCAACTCATAAATTAGAAGAAATTAACAAAGAGAGAAACACACCATACATTATATAGTTCTTGAGTCACAAAATCCTCCAACATGAAGTGAAAAAAGGATTTTCTTTATTATATTAAGTCTTCAGGTAGACCAACATCCACTCTGGAAATGGTATTTACAAATGGTATATATAGAAAAAGAGAGACACCAACTCCATCTCTTCTAAAAAGAAGGAACCATTATTCCTAACATCACATAGGTCTCATAGGACATTAAAGCTATATCCCATAGAAATATAACTGAAAGGATAGATGTAGATGAAATAAGAGAAGAGAAATTGGGTTGAACTGTTGAGTATGCTGACATGTTGCCCCTTTTTCTGATGATTTTTCTCCTCATGTTTTTGGTTCTTAAATAACCATGTGTCTTCATTAAATATGACCTTGAACAACCACATAACCACTTATCACCATCACTTGTGATATCCATTTCATTTTGAGTCGTTATATTTCCTGAAATGACTCGAAAACTTTGCTGACATATGTCAAAAATCATTTAAAACAGACGCTACCAGAAATTCTGGTAAAAACCTGTAACTTCCCAAAAACTATAATGCTACCGAAATTTCTGGTACTGCTCTGTTTATACTTTAAAAATGCACAGTGAACACTTGAAAAACCTGTGTAGACTTATACACTTTGAAACTTTAGTTTTTGTTGAAAATTTCACTTGATAAGAAAAAATGTGTTTTATTAGGAAACCTTTTTACCTTTCTTCCATATGGGTTGCAGCTTTAGCAAGCTTTTCCAAGTCTGATTTGTTGTCAATAGTTGATCTTGATCTTGCGGTTGTTTCTTGGACAATGGAATTTTCCTCCTTTGAACCCTTTTGGATATTTATTCTTTTTTATGGTTATGTTTTCTGATATGAAGGGGTTTTATTTTTATCTTTCCTATTCGACTCATTTTTCTGTATTCTTTAGATTTTCATTGTACATATATGACCTCTATCAACAAACTTGGATTATGCAAAGCCTTATATTTGAGCCTGAACTTATTGTTGTCTCTGGTGTGTCTTTTTCTAGTACCAGTAATAGGTTTTTCCTCCTCTTTCTTTCTCTTGCTATTGATTTCATACCATGCATATTTCAGGAGCTCTTCATCATACTTAGTGGGCTGATACTCTTTCTGAATTTTCTATTGAATTTTTTCTTCCAGAATTTTCGGTAGAACTTGTGCATTAGATTTTTCTGCAGTTGCAGACCTTCCTCTTCGAGCTCTGGTATAAAATTTGGTAAAAGGAGGAATGGGAGGTACCATATTCATGGATTTAGGCTTATTGATTTATGAGCTCTGTCCTTTCTCCAACTTCCTCTCAACCTTGTCTGAAGGAGTCTTTTATTTTATGCTCTTGGGCTTATGGATATTCTCCTTCTTAGCCTTTCTCTTTGTTCTTTTTGTAGGCTGAGGGTGTTGTTGTGAGGCTGGAGACAGTTGATCTGGAGGTGTAGGTGTGGGTTGGAATGCCCTTTAAAAAAGGAAATGGTCCCATGATTGATTTATTTTCCTTAGTTCTTCCTCAACTAACACTTTAATGAGAGCTTGATGATACAAGTTTTATTCTGAAGCAGCAGTGTGTCTTTGAATATTGACTAGCATATTTGTCAGGCTCTTCAGCAAAAATTATGGCAAGTTGAGGGTCTTCATACCTGCAACATGAAACATAAATCTCATATGATAAAGAAACACTATAGTATACCTCCTCTCACAAGTGAGGTAAATTTTGATGAGCTTATTAGCTTTAGCCCATTCATTTTTAAGGAAACTGCTTGGAATTCCTTTGGCCAAATTAGGATCTTTGTGTCCATATTTAAGGAAACTGTTGAGGTCTCCTCAAGTGATGACTTGGCCTTTAAACCACCTTTCTCCTTCCTGTGGAAGGTTTAATTCCTTAGCAATTGAATCTGTTGATACTTGCAATCTAATACCATAGATGGTTGCTTCATATTCATTGAAATAATGTGAAAACTCCTGAGATACTCATAAGTAAGAGCTTCCCAGTCTTGAGCACAGAGGATACCACCCTTCTTAAGAAAAAAACCATCTCACATTCAAATTTTCATCCACTAGGTCATCTCCTTGTGGCTTAATTCATTTTAGATTTCCTCCTCTTTTAGTCATATTCAGTAATTAATAATTTTGTTTGTTGAAATCTAATATGTGGCAAGGATAGAAGAGCCTAACTAGTGTTGATGTGTCTTCTATGAGATATTTTCTGAAATCTAAGAATCACTTCTCAATTTTCTCACTAGAAAATTTCGTTCTCCAACAGCTAAACTAAAAACTCATAGTCTTCCTTCCTTGGTGGTTTAAAACAGATACATTGGTTCACCCTCCCATGTAAGAGATTTTCATTATGGTAAGTATCCTGGACCATAGCATGCACCATGTGATATTCATTATGATCTTCGGTTGGTTGCGTAGCTTCAGATGGCATGCTACAGGTGGCTTGAAATGAGCAGACCTATGATTGGAAGTCACCTCCAATATATGTTGATTATTGGCCTAAATTTCCAGCAGCATCTATGCGTGATCAACCAAATGGTCATCGCATTAAGAAAGTGGATCCACGATATTTTCCAAAGAAAATCATGTTCTTTGACATAAGAATAAACTAACTCAACTGACAAACAAGACAAAACAATTTCTAGATGTGTTAACTGCGAGTTGACACCTAGATGTTACATGTATAACCACGACTCTAATCTTAACATTCCTAACCGTAAACCGTACCTATCACATGACTTAAATCATGAATAAATATTTAAAACGTATTTTAAAGCAAGAACGTGTGGCTTGACACAAAGAGGATGCACTTTTCTTTTCTTTTTTTAAAAAAAAAGGGAAGTTATTGGAATTTCCAATAGCATCGGATTAAAGAAAAATAGACACAAACAGAATTAAAACATGTTGTCCGAAAAAGGATAAACAGATGCTACCGGAAATTTTGGTGGTGTTAAAATGTTTTTTTATTATTATTTACAAATTCTAATCCTAAAAACAAAAAATTTAAAATAGACTCGTGACTTAGCAAAGAACTGTGCTAACACAATGTAACCAATCCAACAAATGGCTACTTACTGAAATTATGCTCTCACTTTCCTCGTACAGGCAGAAAAAACAAAAGATAGGCAACTTTGAGTGTCCACTGAAAATGTCCTCATGATCCATAAATTGAAAGAAGATATATCATCCCTATTGATTACATCAAATCAATGTAAGGATATTCAATAATTTTAAATGTTATCTTGTCTTGAGATCCAGCAAAAACACAAGCACACCCTTCATTTTGATCTAAAATAATACTTGGTTGTTGATCCAGAGGAAGGCCTAGGGAAGTATGATTTTCTTATATCTAAGTGTTGGTTGTAAATTCCTTAAACATGAGCGACTCTGATTCTATCTTTGGCATACTATCTATCTCAGACTCATTCTCCTTCCATTCATAGTATAATTCATCTTTGAACATAAAATATTCTTAAATGTTGTTAAACATGTCATCCTTATCCTCTTCATGAAAGACAACAATATTTGTTAACTGATCTCTTTTCAGGAAATATTCATCACAAATTCGCTTACTCACAACAACTTCTTGTATAGTTTCATCAGTCTCATGACTCTCATCATTTAAACTCATATTTTCACTTTCAATAATGGAAGAATTTTCAGTAACATATTATTGACTATGTGAACACTGCAAACCTGCATTAGCTTGGGTTGTAACATGATTGTTTGGGAGTTGATCTATTTCATCTTTAGGTATAGGAGAAACTTTAGTTTTATAGCAGTTAACATTGGCTTGATGATTTTCATTTTCAAGATCAGGAATAGGCATTTCTCTTTTTTGGTCCCAACCTATTTCATTCAAGGAGGAAGCTACCAATTCTTGTTGGGAGGAAAAATAAAGGGCTTATATGATCTCATCATCTAGAAACTCTTCATCCCCATACAAATTTTCAAGAAACTCAATGAAATTTTCAGAAATCTCACAACTATCATTCATTGTCAAGGAAGAATTAGAGCTTTGATAATGTTGAAATAAAACTGAATGAAAGTCCTTTAGGGAATATAAACTAGCACATGGTAGACTCTCATACCACAATCTCTCTTTTTCCTCCAAGGTAGCCATGAAAATATTCATCGGAAAATCTTTAGGAAACTCAATCTTTAGTCTGTGAATATGAAAATTAAATTTTACCAAATGAAAACCAACATCTTCTCCATCCTGAATTTTAAACTTTGACAACCCTGTTTGCCAATATATACAAGGAATATGGTTCAGAAAACTAATAATATGATCTTGATTCATAGGAGCATACCTTTGAGAAGTTGAATCCGTTTTTACAAAAATGAAGTCACCAAGAAGTTATTCATACTACCGGTTCATGAAAAGTGGAGTCGCCATGAAAATTATGAACCTTTGGATTCTTCGACACTGGAGATGCTAAGTGAAAGGTGCACAACCTTCTTGTGCCTAATCATTTTTCACCATTAGCAATAAAATCTGATCCTTTTCGTTCTTTCCCAGGGAGGATATGTCACTTTATTCCTCAGCAATGGTGCCAGAATGTTAGCACTCAACCAGTTCTCCCAAGGCTGAAAAGGAGACTAATAAAGGTAACCACATACCACTTTGACCTAGTATCTAGCCCTACAAATATGAGAGGGCTCTCTCTATGAGATCATAGTCAAGGATTGACTGTGATATGAAGGATATTATGTTATATATGATAGGCTCAGGTAGGTTTTGAGTGTTTTAGGGTTTGATGCTAGATCAGGGATGAAACCAAGTAGCCAGGCCTAAGTATCAAAAGGGTTTATAGTTGCAAAGATATAAAGGAGAAAGGTAGTAGTGGATCTATGATGTATTTATGGTTTTTTAGGTATGGTGGAGGGTCTGAAAAAGTAGAGGGATTTAATGAGCATGTTTAATCATGAATTCATTAAACTGGAAGCATGAAACACAAAATGACATTCCCATATAAACAGAGCTAAATGAATAGAATTTTGTCTATGAACTGTAAGGAAATCCACTGAAGATACAAGATATGGAAATAGGAACTATATATCATTCATTAAAGACTATAACAGAGAAAATACATGATCATAAACTAACTGCACTTCAATTTATAGATAATAGTTGCAACTCCATCCTTTGATTTCTGAATATGAAAGTGAAAGTACAAGCTACAAGAGTTACAATCCTCTAATGTCCAACTAGTCAAATGACTCTGAAAATGATAGATATAGACCAAAAAAACCTATCCCCTATCTCAAGGGTAGAAACCATGATTTTTGGAGTAGTTCCTCAAATGTCTTAACCATAACCTAATGACTAGGGAAGTTCACAATCTCTCCTCATAATAGCAAAACTAATTCATTTGACCAAAAATAAATTTTACAAGAATGTATCTACTCCATTTTGACTTTAACCTACCTAATTACACCTTGTGACATCATTACATAATCATCATTTACAAATTACATGAGTGAAATTCAAACTGGATGAAGCTGATGGAGAAAAATGGCATTCAGGAGAAAACACAGCGTAATTGGAAGAATGGCATTTTGGAGGCCTTCCCAGTGTCCAACTATTGATCTGAAAGTTGTTGTGGATAGCCATGGATGTCTACTACATGATAGGATGTTCAAGCACTCCAAAATGTGGATTATAGACCTTTAAAACTTCATTCTACCTATAGTACTCAGAAAACACAGTGTGACCTCCAAAAGGAGCGCAAAAGGGCCATTTTTTACAAGTTTTTGGGAATTTTGACCCTCCAAAAGTTGCTGACATGGCTCTAGAGCTGACTAGGATTGAATTATGTTTCAAGAGGAATCCACCAATCTAGATAATTCATCCATTTTATCTCCCAAAAAAAATCGCAACTGGCCCATGCTACATTTTTTCCAGTGGGTTTGTTTTCAAAAATTGCCAAAAAGTAAAAAAATATTTAAAATTTTCCAAAATTGTTTCCAACAATGGGCTCAAAGATGTAGCAATATCTCACTAACCATAAGAGTTTTTTCACAACTAAGAGAGTTTTTTTTATATGGTTTGTTTTGAACAAAAACCTCCTCTTTTTTTCAAAATCAAAGCTTGAAGTTGATCACTCAAAAATTGGAAAAACACAACGTGCCTGGCAAAAATGCAACGTGCTTGGGAAAAGTGAAATTTGGAGGCCTTCCTGAGGTCCAAATCAATATTTGAAGTTACGATTGTAGATATTAGGATTTCTACTACACCATGGAGTCATCAAGCACTGCAAAAATAGTCTCCAAACTGATGAAAAATGGTCTTGAAGTCAAGTTGTCTAGATGTTCAGGAAAACCTCCTATAGAAATTGTATTTTTAGAATTTCTCCCAAATCATAATACTTGTGTATAAAATAAAGGAGGTTTTTGTTCCTTGTTCTATGATGGACAAAAAAACTCTTTCACTTTTGGAACATTCATATCTATTTGGTCACAAACACATTTTGAAGCAAAATTGTCCTTGTGTGCACTATAAACCCTAGGCAGCCCATACCTTGGAAAGGTGAAGCTAATATTTCTTGGAATTCAGTGGGATCATACCTACTAATATAACCTCACATGTAAATTAATTCATAATTATCTTCATCAATGGTGTATACTTCTCAAGGATCTTCCCTACAAGAAAAACCTTCTTGATGTTCTTTTGATATTGTCTTATGAGGTAAGGCTTGTAGTTTTGGACCTTTAGGTCTCGTTTCTTGAACCATTTCTCACCATGATTTGGTATCCTTGTGGCCTCTGCTATTAAATCAGTTGATATATTGAATTTAACTACTGCAATCATGACCTTTTCCTTCTTTATATGAGTGGAAAATAATTTAGTCAATTTAGCATGGTATTTGACTCTTTCAATTTGCTCACAAAATGGAAGACACCCTACACTCTAAAAACACTGCTTTGACAATGGTGAAGACATTAGCTCATGATATTTTAATGGATCATATATATACATTTGGTCTCCCTTATTTTAAGGCCTCTTATCTATTGAGATTCAAAAAGATGATGATCCTAGTGAAAATTAAGCACCTACACACAATATTTATAAAATTTCTGGTAATACATCACAGTATTTATAAAATTTCTACATGGTATCAGAGAAAATAATATTGTAATATTGAAGCAGTAGCTGATTTTTGTTGGTGGAAACAATTCGAATTTGCTGCAAGAATTTCTTGGTGCGACAGTTGAGTAAACATCGAAGTGGCTTTCAATGGTTTGCGGTTAGATTATGCACTCAAGGGCAGCTCGAACTAAATTGCATGGAAGGATAGAATGGAGGTAGTGCTTGAAGATAATGGCTTGAATGAGTTCATCGATAGCGATGTTCCTAAGCCCACTTCGACGGATGCTACATTACTTTACGCATGGCAAAAGAAAGTAGTGTAGACGAGAAGAAATTCGTTGGAAGGTGTGAGAAACCATATTGTCTCAAGCCTTTATAGGAAATCCACTCCATTTTTAATGTGGAAGGCTTTGAGAGGTCTTTTCTAAAGTAGCAGCGACCATAGGAAATTGGCGCTGAAGGAAAAACTCAAAAAAAATCAAAATGGAGAAGGGCGACAAAATTCCTAAGTATCTCACAAAGTTTGTCCAATGTATGGATGAGCTAGGGAGTGTGGGAATAACTATTTTTTATGATGATATGGTGAGCTTGGCTCTCTTGGAACTTCCTAAGAGTTGGCACAATTATCAAGACTCTGTCAACGGACGGGAAAAACTGCCGGATTGGGAACGACTGTGGTCAGATGTAGTGCAGGAGGAGTTCAGGTGGAACACCGGGGATGGCTCTTCATCAAAGCATGATGATGAAGAGGATTGTGCTTTGGATACCAAAGCAAGGAAAGGGAAGGGGAATAAATTCCACTCAAAATCCGAGGCTAAAGACAAGAAGCTGGATTTGTCCAAGGTGAAGTGTTTTCACTGTCACGAACATGGGCATCTCGCCACTAACTACCCACAAAAAAAAGAAGAACAAGAAGGCTTTTGGAGCTGAAACTGATGGGCCCTTGCCTCGCAATTTGAAATTTATTTATCTTTGATCGCATGCTTGGTTTCAAGCACAATGGGATCGGTGTGGTATCTTGATAGTGTTGCTTCCTTCCACATGACGGGAGATAAGGAGATTTTCAGTGACTTGGAGGAGAAAGATCTCCAAATGCTTATAGATATGGGTGACGATGGACGATATAGTACGACCAAAATTGGTACCATTACCTTTGAGAGGGAGTCAGGTAAACCATTTCTATTGAAATATGTTATGCATGTTCTAGGTTTAAAGAAGAACTTAGTCTCAGTCGTGATGTTGGAGGACAAAGGTTATGACGTTGTTTTCAGCGATGGAAAAGCTTTCTGCGACATAAAATAATGGGTCAAACCAAGAGGATAGGGATTCAAGTTAAGAATATCTACAAGCTAGAGGTAGATGGTTGTGCTGCAATTATGGGAAAAGAAGAAGAAGTGGTGAGCCGGGATGAGGGAAAATTATGGCATAGGAGATTGGGCCATCTTCACCATGGAGCCTAGAAGATTTTGAAGTATATTTCTACTAGACTTCCCAAGGGTACACTTGCATAGATAGATCAGTGCAAGGGATGTACTATGGGTAAGTTTATGAATACCACCTTTCATGAAAAGGAGAACCGTGCTTCGGGGATCCTGGAGAGAGTTCACACAGATGTGTGTGGACCATTCTCAGTTGATTCAACAGTATAACACAGGTATTATGTTATTTTTCTCGATGACTATTCTCGTAGATGTTGAATATTCTTCATGCAGAAGAAAGATCAAACATTCTCAAAGTTCTGTGAGTTTAAATAATTGGTGGAGAAAGATTCGGGGAAGCAAGTGAAGGCTCTGTGGAGCGATAATGGTGGTGAATATATCTCGAACGAATTCAAAGATTTCTATAGCAAAGAAGGAATTCTAAGAGAACTCATAGTGCCTCATAACCCACAGCAAAATGGGGTTGCAAAGAGGAAGAATAGAATGATCATTGGTGTTGCACAATCTATGCTGCATGATCAGGGCCTACCTATACACTTGTGGGCAGAAGCATGTGACACTGTGGTTTATGTTTAAAAACATTGTCCTCATAGAGTACTTAGCATGAGTACACCTAAAGAAGCTTTTACTGGTAAGAAACCAGATGTTTCTCACTTTAAGATTTTTGGCTCATCTATGTATGTTCATGTGACCAAGAATGCTAGGAGGAAGAAGCTAGAGCCGACTACTAAGTTGGAATATTTTTGGGGTACACAGAAAAACCCCATAATTATCTTGTGTATTTTCCGAACATTCAAATGACTGTGGTGCAACGGGATATAAAATTCAATGAGGAGAAAGCCAAGAAGTTGTTGCTTGAGAGGGAGATATACTTGCATGGAGAGGAGGAACTGCCTGTTCCCAAAGATGAGTCTCTAGATGTGGATCAGCTAAGAGGAGGCTCATGGAGTGGAGGAGTCCACTCACGCAGAGCCAAACATCATAACTAGCAGAAGGTGTATCACATAAGCCGAGAGGCTGAAGCCTGATGTAACACAAAATGTAGGAGTCCTTACTTCACAGCGCAGACAGAGACAGTCTCTTGACCGATTCACTAGATACATGGATCTCATGAGTAAATGTATCGTGACTGAGCCATCTTCCTTTCAGGAAGCAGTGTAGGAGCCCACATGGGTAGATGAAATGGTGGAGGATTATGACTCCATTGTCAGAAACAGTGCTTGGGAAATTGTTCCAAGGTCGGTTGATAAATCAGTGGTAGGTTCAAGATGGATCTACAAGGTAAAGCAAGCTGCTGATGGGAGTGTTGAGAATTATAAGGAAATATTTGTGGCTTGGGGCTTCTCATATATCGAGGGGATTTATTATGAAGAAAACTTTACACCTGTCGCATTATATTCTTTCATAAGGACCATCCTTGCTCTCTCAGTGCATATGGGTTGGCACATTCATCAGATGGATGTGAAGATTGCATTCCTTAATGGGATCATTGAGGAAGAAGTGTACATTGAGCAGCCTGAAGGATTTGAGATCTTCAGTAGTGAGTCGCATGTGTGCAGACTCAAAAGAGCATTGTATGGGTTGAAGCAAGCACCCCGTGCTTGGTACACTCAGATTGACAGCTATTTCACTGGACTTGGCTTTACCAAGAGTGAGGCGGATGCAAACTTATACCAGATTGTGGTGGAGGGTAAGATTTAGATCATTTTTCTTTATGTTGATGATTTAATATTAACTAGTGATGAGAATCTGATACACTCATGCAAGGAGGACCTTGCAAAGGAGTTCGAGATGAAAGATATGGGCCTCCTTCACTATTTCTTTGGATTGGAAATATGGCAGCGAGAAGTTGAGTTGTTTGTGTCTCAAGGAAAGTATGCAAGGGAGATACTTAGTAACTTTCACATGGAGGGCTGCAAACCCATGGATACTTCTCTTCCAGGAAACTGGAGGAAAGAGGATGCTACATCGGCAGAGGTAGTGGATGCTATTGTCTATCGACAATTGGTGGGATCGCTCATGTATTTAGTTAATACAAGACCAGACATATGCTATGCGGTGAACCAGCTTAGTCAAGAGATGGTTAAGCCTACCAAGATCTTTTGGAAGGTGAGAAAGCATGTCTTGAGATATCTCAGGGGCGCATCTGAGTATGTCTTATGGTACAGACAGACGGATGAGGTGAAGTTGCATGGCTTCACGGATGCAGATTGGGCAAGCAGCCCAACGAACAAAAAGAGCACATCAGGGGGGATTTTCAGTATCGGATCTATATTTTTTTCTTGGTACGGTAGGAAACAGAGATCTGTGGCACTCAATTTAGCAGAAGTGGAATACATGGTAGCAAGTCAAGCTGCATGTGAGGCTATCTGGATGAGGAAGATCATAGTTGGTTTGTTCGATTCTCATTTAGATCCTATAGTGATTCATTGTGATAATAAAAGTTGCATTAAACTCTTGATTAATAATATGTTTCATGATAGATCTAAGAATATAGATATTTGGTATCATCATATCAGATATTGTGTGCAACGAAAGATCATCTTGCTTCAGTAGATTCCTATGGAAGATCGAGATGCATATATTCTAACGAAGGCGCTCACTAGGAATAAGTTTTAATACCATATATATAGGATCAGGGTGAATGATAATCCATTTCTTGTTGAGAGGGAGTGTTGAGATTCAACAAGATGATGATCCTAGTGAAAATTAAGCACCTACACTAGGTGGGGCCCGCAGGCTATTTTTAGGTGATATGTCTATTTTTAGAATTTGGATCAAAGTCTATTTTTAGGAGTAATATATTTATAGATGGTTGAGAAAATTATATGGATGGATGTGCGTCTAAATTTGGAATGCATGTGTGAAGTTGTTTCATGGAATGCATGTCTAAAATTAGATTGCATGTCGGTTTTTGTTAAGCCCTTAACAATAATTAGACAATAAATAATTATCTATTTTCAATGAGCACTTGAAAATAGTCAACTGAAGTGGAAAATAAGTTAGCTAAGTGGATTTTGAGTTGAATTGGTTGGTTGGTGGACCTGCAGTGGACTTCATTGTAACTAAGTGATACAAATTTGTAATAGAGTTTGATGTGTAGTTATGTGAGTTTTTATTTAGTTTAACTCAGTTAAGTGAGTTAAACTTAGTTGTGCTAGTTGTAACTAGTTGTAACTAAAGATACACTAGTGAGAGATCAGTGAATTAAATATTAAATTAATTCACATGGAGTGATCTCACATGCAACTGAAGAAATACTACTGTTAACTACATGCATGTCAGATCCAATGGAGACAGTTAAATGATAGTGACGGGGCACAGTTGACTGTCGATATCATGAACGCGTGGTGCATTCAATGCAACTACACACACATGAAGTGTGGGCCTTAGAAGGCCGTTAAACCAAATATCAAATTCATTTGCGGATATTCGCCAAGCCGGAGATGGCAGTGGCTGCAGCTGTCAGGTGACGCAAAATGGTGGTATAACTGAAGCCAATTGCATTTGTATATATATTAACAGAACTGATTGTATATTGTACTGAGAGCTCTTGGAGTAGAGTTTTGTATGTTATTGTTTCATGATCCATGATATAAATAATATATTATATTTGGGGTTTTTAGCTTTATTCTTTCCCGGTAAAAACTTATGTGTTATGTGCAATTGATTTTTCTTCATGTGTTTGCAATTGGCAATTAAATTTCCACAAAAGAATTAAGTAGAAGGATTTTGTATTTAACAGTGGATATAATTGTTAGATCAGGAGATTCTATTAATACATCACGGTATTTATAAAATTTCTACATTATCTCCCTCCATATGTGCTTTGCAAGGGGAAAACCCTAATAGTGAAAAATAGGGGAATGGAGAAATGGAGTAGGATGGAGGGGTAGGAGTTGGAAATGGGGATGGGAAAAATTAGGGAAGTAGGGAAGGGTATTAGGAAGGTTTAGGAAGTGGAATGGGAGGTAATTAGTGTACGAATATTCCTAGGGAATTTTATTACATGTCTAGGTCTAGGAGGCTGCAAAAAATGCAGTGTAGGGATAATGGTGTGGTGTAGGGGCTAGGGTTTGGATGTAGAATTTTAGGGAGTGAAATTGAGGGGGTGTGAGGGCTTCAAGGAGTGTATGTGGATGTGGTTAAATTTAAAATTACTATTGTAATTTTTTATTTGACTTACAAATTTTCAAAGAGGAGATCTCCCACAAAACACAGCGTGGGGCTCTTTGGAGGAATTACCCCATGAAAATAGGAAAAATAAACTAATAGGGAGGCTTAAAGAGCCATTAATTACTTGTAGAAGGTTGAATAACATTTGAAATTGGTTTTCAAACATTTAGAACTTGGATTTTTTCCTCTTGAAGGAAATCGTGGTGTAGGAGGGGAAAACACAGCGTGGAGGCTAGGAAACACAGTTGGTTGCCTTTCCATCAAACTTTGAAGTGTGCTCTGACCTTGCAACTGATAATGAGTTTGTTGGCCTGAGAGATCTCTTTGAAAATTATATGATTGAGAAAAATTAATGAATTGGTCTTTTATAGCTCTGTTTAGAGTCATTTTATTCAATGAGGTAGGGTGGACCAGCTCATGATTTTCACTTTGCTTTTGGAACCTTGTAGCTTTGGAACTTTCAATTACAGATTTAGAAATTTGAAAATTATTACATAATTGAAACATAAATTACTTTTGAAACCAAATTTCATTAAAAAAACTTTACCTATTACCACTCCTCATCTGTCAAATTTATGCATGGAATGATAGATTTTGGTGAACTTAACCCTAATGACCTAATGGTGACACTGAGATAAATGAAAACCATGATGATGTTGACTAAAGTGATGATGATGAACTTTCAATGATGTTACACTCAACTGAGTGATGTGAAGGACCATCATGTGAAATATTTTGAAAGGAGTGGAAATAGCCCTAGACACACTAGCGAGTAACCAAATTTTTATTTGAAGACCTACTGAAACCATAAAAATTTGACTCGACACCCTAACAAAAAATTTAAAAGATCCCATTTAATCACTGGTGACAGGAAGAACTGACTGACACTAACACACTTCATTGTAATAATCCAATTTCTTAGAAATTTCCTTCTTCAATTCCTCAAAAGTAAATTTTGATTCAATTACCTCATTTCAAGCATCTCTTGGTTGTTCCTACAACATCTCCACTTCACCTTTCTCTTGAACATTCTCTTTACCTTTACTCTTTTTCACAGGTGCCACTTGGGCTAGAGGTAATTATGGTATCTCCCTTTCTGATGGCAACTTATCCATTAATGGTTACTTAGGAATATTTGCCTTTGATTGTTGTGATCTTGTGAATGGTTTTCTAGGCTTTAAGATAAACCGTGAATCATCTTGAGAAAAGTCTAATTTCTTGGCTCTTTTGTTTTTATTTTGATTCTCTATCTCCTTGATTTCAATAGGATTTATAATGGGGCTTTCTTCAATTTCAATAGCCTCCAAGGTATATGCTAACTTGCCTCTTCCCTTAGTTTGACTTCTAGTAATCCTCTTGTGTGTCCTTGTATATGTTTTTATTTTACTTCTTGTATAATTCTTCTATGGCGCCACAGTCTTCTGCACTTGTTCAACCTCCTTCTGCACAGGCTATATCTCTACCTCATGGTCAACTATAGGTTCTACTTCATATTTCTTTTCTTTCCTTGGAGTAATGGATTTGGATCTTGGTGTCTTCCTAGGAGTGACAACATTAACTTCATAGCCACTTAAAAATAGAAATGTGGGCTAATCTCTTTTCAATTTATTTAATTCTTCAACTACCAGCAACTTGATAAGAGCATGATGAAAGGATGAGGTATCGTTGGTTTTAGGTTTGGCTTAAACCTTATTCTTCCATTTTACCCAAGCTCCTAAACAAATAAAAAGGCATATCCAAGGGTTTCTTACCTATAAAGTGTAGCAATAATTGGAAGTGGTATTGATATACCAGATGGAATCTACCCTCACAGGTGAAATATTTTTGAATCACCATCTGAAACTTGGAAAAATACTCCTTAAGGAATTATAGGGATGCCTGAAGCCATATCAATGCCATTATTTTCTTCCTTCAAGAATTCATCACAATTCTGCAATTTAAACTTCTTTGCCTTGAACCATGACTCTCCTGATCTTGGGATCTCAGTGGCTTACGCAATTGTGTCAAGAGACACACAAAAATTTAACATGCCCACTTTTGACCCTGTTCCTGTAAAATTTATGCCAAAGTCCTTAGAGACTTGTCCATGATATCCCTACTATTTTTGATAGAATCGGAGGCAACCCACACTAGCAAACATTTGGGAGAAGGTGGGGTATTATTCTAGCAGACTCATGTCTATGGGCTCAAATCCTCCTTTATAATGCTTCTTTTGTGATGCCATGGCTCCAAGATGTATCAATCAGCCCCTTCCTTAACACCTAAAAAAACTCTTAGGGACAACACACTGATACTTGACACTAATAGAATCTACCTTGAGATAGCAAGATAGACTCCAAGACTAACAGATCAATACTAAGACAACCAAACAAGCTCATAAGGATGAGATAAGAGTGTATTTGAGGCAAGAAATCAGAATGAAAATGTTAAAAGGGAATATGATGACTGAGAAACATGTGTTTCATAAATGATGAAAAATGACAATAGGGAGCAATTATGAGCCAATATGCTCTGAAAACCTTTGACCAAACCTTTTTGACACTTTGTACCCTTTTCCCTACAGTTAGCATAAAAACCAAATTTCATAGCAAATCCTATGCTTGGGATGGTGAATTTGCTACGAAAGTGTCAGGAACTTCCGTAGCAAATTCTAACTTGTTTAAACTAGAGTTGCTACGGAAGTGTGTAAAAGTGTCAAATTCACCATAATTACAAGATCATCTCATGCACAACGAAATTTTTTATTTTACTTTGACAATGACTCCTATAAACACTAATGATGAACTTTCAAAATCACTTAGGGACCTTCATACACGTGAAATTTTTTTAAATCACAAATTTTAAAAAACCTATCAAACCCTAAGTAACTTACCCTAATTAACTCAAGGAAAACCTAATGGTTATCATGGATAACATCTTCTTTGTCAAGAGATTAGCATCAAATCCTAGATCTAAAATAACTTGATCCATCTCATACTCTCCTATCTGCGCACTGAGCCTTGATTCTCTTCCATTTTTCTTCTGTCGATGAAAATTATTAACTCCGAGCATCTCACTTCGTGGTGTTACTTTTGATGCACATGAATTTATTAACTCCTGCAGCCCTTCTATAGCCTTTTTATCCCTTAACAATTTCATACAAGTTTGTATAAGTGACCTTAAAATACTTACTTGGCTTGTCACATCATGGTCTTGTGTCAGAGCTCGATCTTATTTTAGAGCTTTGTTCTACATCGAAGTTGATGACACATCACAGTTAATTCTCTGATCGGGCTTTGGTTGTGCACTAAAGGTCGAAGCTCCAACATCCATAAAAATTCACTTTTCTTCCATGAATGCTCATTTTTATTTCTGAATATCAAAAATAGGAACTTTCTCAATAGTATTTCCAACCCATGCACCTTAAAATTCCTTCTTTCCGTCATCCTTATCACTACTAGTCGCAACACCAGTTTTAGCGATAATACTAATTTGAGATTTTCCAGTCCTACTTTCAACATTCATCATTTGAATATTCAGTGTCGGTTGTTAGTTCCTTTTTTATTGCATCTTCGCCATAATTACAGGGCATTCTTCAATTACATGGTCAAAATATTTACAGTACTTACATGTTGTAGTGGAGTTCTGGCAGTCCCTTGCAAAATGACCTGGCTCGCTGCAGTTATAGCAAATGATATGTCCACGTCCTCAAACAGATCCACCATATCAACCTATTCCTTGGTAACCTCCTCAACCATCATGTTGTCCATTATCCTCATTTCCATTTTGTTCTTCTTGCATCCTATAAGTGTCAGCATTTCACTCCATCATTAGGTCATAACTTCGACAATTATACTCATCATGTCCTACTAATTTACATAATTTTCAAAATAAATTCCTTGGATTCTGCACATATTTCTACAAAAAGTAGTCATCGTCTAATTGATGTTGGCCTCTAGCCTTACATATTTCGCACCACATGCTAGATCATGTATTCACAGGATTAGGTGCTCCACCAACCATGTAATCCTTGAAGATAAGGGATTGTTCTTTAGACGATCCCTCAGATCTACACTTTCTACACCACAATTATTCTCTAAATTCTTTGATTTTCTAGATATATTGTATTTGTATGGTTAGGTTCACCAGTTGATTCTGAATCTACTACATACTTGTGATGAGCCTCGGTATTGCAACAATAATGTTTCAACTCCCAAGGCTACCAACTTTAATTATCAACCTGGGGTTCGTACAAACTTAAGAGGTATCAAAACTATATGTGCAGCATACAATGTGTCCTTATTTTTTTGTTCTGATTTAATGGAGTGAATGTCATGAAATCAAATCCTAAAATAATTTCATAAATGGAAGTGTTGCTTTGAAAATAAATTAATCCTAGAAAATAACAACAATTTGTAATTGAAATCCTAAGAGCATGAATTCAAATAAAAAGGCATAATATAATTTGTGAAAATTAATGTTATAAGTGGTTTTTATTCTTCCTCAATCGTGTATTTAGATCCTAGGGGTCATGATTCAAGCCTAAGTGACAAAAACCAACCTTTGGGAGCAAAGCTAGTCAAGTTTACACATGCTACAAGAGTGATACATGAAACTTTGTTTTTGCTACAGGATGTTCTTTTTCGGAGATAACTCACCAAATTAACAAGTAAATAAAATGAAAATGGTATGGTAAAAAAAAAATTAGTAAGTAGGATGTATTAGTTCTCCATTCCAAGTGGAATCACTCCAAAATATCGTTGTTCACACATGCTAAAAAATAACAAAAAATTACTACTCTAAAATATGGAAATTCAAGAACTAATGAGTTATTTAATCAATAAAATGCCTAAATAATCAAGTGAAAATGCAATGGGGTAAATTTTTTTATTTAATTTAGCATTATTATGACCTAATCCAAGTGTAATCAAGTCAAATGGATCTTATTAATCCATTCTAAAAAATAGCATAAATTTACTACTATTTCGCTACAAGGCATTTCCAGAAATCTTATATTTGTGAACTAGTAACCAAATCCAAGTAGCTTAATGATTAATATGACCTTACAACATTATTATAAGGATGGTTAATTCTCTTGAATATATTAAAAACCTGAAAAATAACTTACTTCAATCATTTAACTCAATCCTACAGCAAGAAAAGAAACAATACTAAATACAGAAATAGGCAAAACAGAAATAAGAGATGCATGTGAATAAGAAGTGAAAAGAACATAAAGAAATTATGAAAGAGGGCTCTGAGGCTCCTAGGATGGCCAAGCCCAAGGAGGACTCAGAGTCCTATGTAATAAAACAAGCCTTAGAATCTAAAAATGGTACCAATATTCATTATTGAATCAGTCCAAGTACATCCCTGCAAGAAAATAAAGTGGAGCTGCTAAACAAGTTTTCTCCACAATAAGACTAAAAAATAAATTCCCCTAGAGGAAAATTCGAATTGGTACTTATAAAAAATGATGATTAATCGTTCCCCTTGAAAGGAGGAAGCGTTCCCCTCTAAAATCCCTCAAACAGGTGATCTGGTTCCCAACACTAGGAGTTTGCAGTAAATGACAGTGAATACATTCCTAGATTTTCTCAGTAATCGGAGTTCTGGGATATCTCCATAATTCATCAATAATTTCATGACATTTTTTTCATTTATTTTCCAATCCTGATCTTCCAGTAGTAGGGATCAAGTCCCTAAATTATCTCCTTCTCCAAATCTTCATAATCTGCCCAATATTCTCACAATATTCTACAAAAATAGATAATATTAGGCACAAATATGCAATTATCTTCAAACCTTCATAATGAAGATATTAAAGTTAAAAATATGTCATCTAATGAAAAAATAGAGATTTAATGTGCTGAAGGATGGTCATATGGGCCATATTTTATGTCTAATTTAGAGGCCCATCATACCCCCTACTTAACGTGTTGTTCATCCTCTAAGCAACTTAGTGACCTAATTGTGCCACCTTCATGGGCCTGGTGGACTCTCTCTTGTACATTCCTCAGTCCTTTCTCTTAAGAAGCTTGTTTGTAGGTTCTGCAAGGACAAAAAAAGAAAATGTATGTTTTATTTTCATGATCATTTAAGATTCTTTCAAGCACAAAAACAAAAATTTCCTCTTTTAAAGTAAACTTTGTTGGCTTGCAAGTCCATTGCATTCACATCCTCTCCCTTGACACCTTCATTATATTTTCACTCATTTTTCCAAATATATTTGTGCATAGAAAAATCATAGTGTTTCTAGCAACCATTAGCCTACCCTTTTCCCATTGTGAAAGATGGGTTCTTAAATATTTTTTAGTTTGGAAAGGAAACATCCACATTTCATTTTTTTTTTTTTTGAAACTTTACAGAACTTTCCCATATGCTATACCAATGAAAAAAATGAAAATTTTGGAGGCTTATTGTTCACATATATCAAGGAAAAATATGCATTTACCTATCATTTTTATGTTTTCCTTCAAATACTAGGGTTTGGGGGTGAAATTCCTCGAAATAAGGGTCTTTTGCAACAACTTTTGTCTTCTTGTAGCATCTATGTATTTTCCTATAGCAACCTTGTTATTTCTGTTTTAGAAGCCATGTTTGATCCTGTAGCACCTGAAAATCAAATCTATATCTCTTCTGTAGCATCCTATACAGCCCCTGGTAGCATCTACCTTGACCTTTGATGCCTTAATGAGCCTCTCTAACTATTTTGGGAATGAAATTTGATACATCTGAAGTTCATCCTTGTTTTTATATTTTATTTAATTTCATTCTCTAATTGTGGGCTCGGTGTGCTTGGTGATCTGGTCCAATTTCCTCGTAATTATCACTTTCCTTCATTTAGATTTTCCATGTTGCATGAGAGAGGGATTTAGTTGTGCTTAACTGGGTGAGGGTGGCCAAGACCACTGACCCATCCTTAGATTATAAAACCTCATCTCTAATGCATTTAACAACAAATTTATAACCATAACACGCTTACAAGAAGAGGTAAATAATATTTCATACATGTACCTACCTGTGATGTCAATTTATTGGAGATGTTTGCATGTTGGAGCTGTAGTTTGGTGATAGCCATGGCTATCTTTCTTTTGCTTTGTTTTTTCATGTATTTTCTGAGTGAGTTGCTTAACCTTTTTATTTGTTTTTTTTTTCTTGCAGGTGTTGCATGGAGGTACTCGGGTGCCTTTTCTAGTGTTTTCATCCTCTTGGAGTCTATTGGTGTTCCTTTGAAGCCATTTCCATCAACTTATCCTCATATTTTGATCTTCTTGTGCCATGTACATGTTTGCTATAGGAAATTTTTCAACTTCCTATAGTAGTATCTTCTCTTCTTCTTAGGGGCTCCATATTATTTATAGATGAAGGGTAATGGTGCATGGAGGTTATGGATGGAGTTATGGAGTGAGTTGAGTGATGGAGAGGTGATGGAAGAGGCCCCATGTCAAGGTATAGGTGATCTAGCTACTAGTGGCGAAACATAGAGTTTAGAGAGTGAATCCTTATGCATGGAGTGAAGTGAGGGTTAGGAGTGGTAGGTATAGGGAAAAAATCAATTATCATGCTCTTTTTTAAGTGTAGAATCCTTTGAGAGAGCTAATTTTCTTGTAGATAAGTTTCCTGTAGCATTTACATGGTTTCATGTCGCACTACAGGAACCCCATAGCAGCTAAGGACAACCACTAGTAGTAGACTTGTTTTAGCCATATCTCTCAAATGGTAGACTTGATTAACCTTAAATGTTATTATCATGTTACCATCATCCTTATGCACCTCCCCATAAAACATCGTGGCCATTGGATGCACGAATCGCGAGAAAAATTAAAAATGGTTGTAGGTGACGGAGGTTGATTTCTCACAAACTGTGCACCATAAATTGTTGAAATTTCTTGAGCATGTTATCATAATATATATGAATCTACCAATTAAACATCTTGATAAATGGATGCATTATTTTTTAGATATAATAAAAAAAAATTATGTTAAACACTAGGACTTCCTATAGCAAAAACAGGGTTTCTTGTATCATTTTAGGACAGCAAGGAAAATGAATGAGAAAAGCTTGGAAATGATGGGTGGATGTTGGAAATGGATGAGGGTGATGGAATTTCATGACCTTGGTCCTTTTGGAGCATATTCCAAAAGGAGGAGGAATTCCAAGTTTGACTTCCTTTGACTAGGGTTTTGACCAACTTTCTCTTTTGGTGCCAACTTTTTTTTTGTTGCTTGCAAAGGTTGAAGAGCACCTGCATTCATTAGAGAGAGATACATGGAGAAAATATTTTTTTTCTTTTAATTTTTTCACCCTTTTTTTCTTTTTTCTTTAGGCCTGCTAGCTGCCTCAATGAGGTTTTCGACTAGTAGGTCTGCTTAGGTGCCTCAAAGGAGGTTTTCACATAGGATCTTTTATTTTTCTCTTATTTTCTCATTTTTTCAACCCATTGACTGCCTCATGGAGGTTTTCAATCACCGAACCAATATCAGATCCCTCAAAAGAGGTTTTCACCTGAGATTTTATTATTTTTTATTTTTTTCTCTTTTTCCATTTTATTTTTATTTTTTTCTATCCTACTCTACTTGAAAAACAAAATCTCTTTCAAGTATAGGAATACTTCCAATGGATCCATTTTCACATCAAGATGACAAATAAAATCATGTGTACACTTGAAATACATGATTTGGCATGTCCATGAATATGAGAGATGAATTTCTTTCACTGAGATTGTATCAAGTATTGTTGAAGAAGAGTGTGGTGTTGCAACTTAATGATTGTCTAGAACCATATTTCAATATAGCTTTTATGTCTTTCGTTTTCTTTCTCATTGTGATCATTCTTCATGTCTTATTCTACCATGAAAATCCAATATTCCTCTTTTTTTTTATTATTCTCTTGAACACATGGATGATATTATGGTAAACATGAGGGAACTTTCTCAATATCTGATTTTGATGTCTGCTCTTCGTCAAGTGCAGCCCATGATTCTTTGGTCTTCTCATTTGAATCTTTTTTCCTGAAATTTATCCTTCAATTACATCAAGAGAATCACTTTTTTGTAATACTCTTTCTGAGCTAAGATGGATACCATTTAGATCAAGAGGAGATGTTTGGAAGTGTTGTACCTTAGCATTGTAAGTGGGTTGAGTTAATTCTTTGTATGGGTTTGGAAATTATGTTATAGATAGTTGAGTGCGAGTGTATCTATGAGATGGATGTGGTTAAGGTTGTGGTTGTGGTGGAGGTGGATGGTGGGGATAGCATGGAGTTGGATATGGAGGATATAGACGAAAATATTGAGGATATTGTGTATTTTTCCCATAAGTTCCTTGTTGCCAAGATTGGTTTTGGGGTTGAGATGGCCAAGGTTGCCAAGGAGGGAGTGTGTTCCAAATATTTTGAGATGGATATGAATAAGCTTGAAATTGTGAAGTAGGTCCTTTCATCATATCAATTTTACTAGGTTTCCGTGGTCTTCTTGGAGCTACATAACATAGTTTCTTTGGTGATTGACTTTCTCCACTGTCTTCTTGGTAAACTTCCTTAAACCTTGGTAATGATGGAAAATATTTAGTAGCATATGATTTTGCATGGATAACAAAAATATCAGCATCTTCTTTTTGCTCATTTTGCATTCTTAACATTTCTACTTTTTCACTTAGATTTCTAAAAAATTATGTTTTAAAGTTATTAATTCCAAGTTCATCTTGACTTACCAATGTTGATGTCGATTTACTTATTCTTACCCTTCCTCTTGATATGTGCTTTCATGTTTCACAAATTTCTTCAAATGATAATTGGTATACATCTCCTTTACTCATGAGATCAAGGAGATCAATCCACTCATCCCTAATGGTTATAAGTAATGGTTTTTTAGTGTGTCAAATCCTAAATGATGTAATGTTTCCCTCTTAACATTATACATGAACCTCTATATTATATCTTCAAGGCTCTCATCTTGTTTTTATTCATTCTAAATATTTCTTCTTTAATATCGTGATCTTTATATTTTTCTAGAAATATATTTTGCATGTCATTCCGTGATCTTATTGAATTAGTACCTAAACTAATGAACCATTTAACATCTCTATCCTTCAATGTTGCAGGAAACAATCTCAATTTTTGAGTGTGTGATAAGTATCCATAATATCTAAAAATTATTTCAAATTAAAAGAGAAAGGTTTTTGGATCCTCTAACCTCATACCATGGAAGTTGGGAAGGAAAGATGGAGGGATGTTCTTCATATGCACATTGATATCTGTATCTTGAATGGGAAATCCAATGGGATCTTCTTCATTGTCATCATCTCCATCCATTTTTTCTACCTTCTCTACCACCTCTTCTTCTTATACCTGCAAAATTGGATAGTGATGTGCTTCTTACTTCACCACGTGATCAAATGGGGGTGGGTTATTGATGGATAAGTATTTTTTATTTTTTGAATAAGAATGCTAATGCAATGCAATTTTCTGTTTTTGAAATGAAATATGCCTAATGCAAATATTTTTGTTTTTGCAGAAAGAAAAGAAATGAATCAACTAGGGAAGAAAACAATGCATACTTTGACACCTCCCTTGAAACGACGCAAAAAATTGATGAGCCTTAGTATTGCAACAAGAATGTCGCAACTCCTAAGGCTACCAACTTTAATTATCAACCCGGGGTTCGTACAAACTTAAGAGGTATCGGCACTATATGTGCAACATACAATGTGTCTTTATTTTGTTGATCTGATGTAATGGAGTGAATGTCATGAAATAAAATCCTAAAGTAATTGTAGAAATGGAAGTGTTGCTTTGAAAAGGAATTAATCGTAGGAAAGAACAACAATTTGTAATTGAAATCCTAAGGGCATGAATTCAAATAAAAAGGCCTAATATAATTTGCGAAAATGAATGTCCTAAGTGATGTTTATTCTTCCTCAGTCATGTATTTAGGTCCTACGGTCATTATTCAAGCCTAATATACAAAAACCAACCTTTGGGAGAAAATTTGGTCGAATTTACACATGCTACAAGAGTGCTACAGGAAACTCTGTTTTTGCTACAGGATGTTCTGTTTTCGAGATACCTCACCAAATGGCCAAGTAAATCAAATGAAAATGGTATGGGACAAAAAAATTTAGTAACCATGATTTCTTAGGTCTCCATTACAAGTGGAATCACTTCAAAAGACCCATGTTCACATGTGCTAAAAAATAACAGAAAATTACTACTCTAAAATATGGAAATTCAAGAACTAGTGAGCTAGTTAATCTATCAAAAGCCTAACATAATCAAGTGAAAATGAAATGGGGTGAATTTTTTTATTAAATTTAACATTATTATGACCTAATACAAGTGGAATCAAGTCAAATGGATCTCCATTCTAAATTATATCATAAATTTACTACTCTTTCACTACAAGGCATTTCCAGAAATCTTATATTCGTGAACTAGTAACTAAATCCAAGTAGCTTAATGATTAATAAGACCTTAAAAAATTATTATAAGGATTAATAATGCTCTTGAATCTATAAAAATCCTTCAAAATAACTCACTTCAATAATTTAACTCAATCCTACAGCAAGAAAAGAAACAATACTAAATATAGAAATGTGAAAAATAGAAATAAGAGATGCATGTGAATTAGAAGTGAAAAGAACATAAATAAATTGTGCAAGAGGGCTCTGAGGCTCCTAGGATGGCCAAGCCCAAGGAGGACTCAGATTCCTATGGAAGAAACCAAGCCTTAGAAGCTAAAAATGGCACCAATCTTCATCATTGAATCAATATAACTACATCCCTGCAAAAAAAGATAGTGGAGTTGCTAAACAACAAGTTTTCTCCACAATAAGACTAAAAAATACATGCCCCTAGAGGCCAATTTGAATTGGTACTTATAAAAAATAATTAGGAAGAATTCCCCATGAAAGCAAGAAGCTTGCCCCTTCAAAATCCCTCAAACAGTGGATCTGGTTCCCAACAGTAGGATTTTGCAGTAAATGACATGGAACACATTCCTAGGATTTTCTCAATCATCGGAGTTCTAGAATTTCTCAATAATTTTGTGATATTTTGATCATTTATTTTCCAATCCTGATCCTCTAGTAGTAGGGAGCAAGTCCCTAAATTATATCCTTCTCCAAATCTTCATAATCTTCCCAATATTCTCGCAATATTCTACAAAAATAAATAATATTAGGCACAAATATGCAATTATCTTTAAAACTTCATAATGAATATATTAAAGTTTAAAATGTGTCATCTAATGCAAAAAGAGAGATTTAATCTGTTGAAGGATGGTCATATGGTCCTTAATTTATGTCCAATTTGGAGGCCCATCAACCTACATTAGTGTCTCCTATAGGTGAAGCTTCCAATTTCATCCCAATCTCCAAAGCTTCGGCTTGAGTTCCTATCTTCTGTTGCATCAATGGAAACTAATATGCAGTAGAATTGTTACTATAAACCACTCTTTATGTTGTTGCGGAGATATTTCAAATCTCACCTAATCCAATAGAAACTTAAACCTCTGACTTAACTCCCAAACAGACTTAGTGGGTTTCTCTTTGATTTCCTTCAACTCGGTGATGCACTAAGACTAAGACTCCGGCTTCTTAAACTCTCCTACTAGTGTTGTTTTGATATTTGAAAACATTATATTCTAATTAGTTGAATACTTCATATACCACATCAATGCTCTATCTCGCATTTTTGTAATGATCTGTGGCTTCTTTCTATTTTCATCATTGATCTTCTTCATGGTCCATACATCTTAGCATAAAAACCAAAACTATTATGGATCCTCCAATCCAGTTCCTCTGAAAATAGGTAGCTTAATATCATCAACCATACCTCTTCTTGGGGGCGGAGGGGGTGGGGGAGGGGGAGGGGGGTGGGGCATAGGAGGGATAGGTGGAGTAGGGAAACCAAAAATACCTTGCCTATTGCTAGATTATGGCTTCTGCAAACTTTCAAGTTCGGAGGGGGAATACCGTGAAGTTACCGGGGGATGGCTTTCTTCTCTTTCACTTTCAAATTCACTCAAAATAGGAATATAATTATTCTCTAAGAATTTCTTTGGATCTTTTCCATGATACCTCTTTCTGGTATCTATTATGTATCTCTTTCCGCTTCATGTTCTGTCACTTTCTTACTTATCTTTACTTTCTCTTCTTCCAAACATAAGTAAACTAGTAATCTGATTGCATCTGTAAAACTCCCTTTTCACACGAAAGCATCTTAATCCATAGTTTCAAAGAATTTAAGTACTTAACTCTTGGTCCTTTAAAGAGTCACATTTTCGCTTTGTTGTAGGACACAATCACATCTACTATGAACTCATTAATGAATCCTCCGAACATGTTATCAATCCAAAAATAAACAACCCTTGAAATCCTATTACCAGTGCTCTTGATTCGTTGTATAAGTTTATGGGTCCACAACGTAGGTTTGTCATCCTTAAAACAATCCTTTCTTTCAAAAAACCTTGATATCCACTCGTACAACTCAGTAGGAAAATAAGCGAAGAATATCTCATATTGATCTGTAAAAATATACTTTTGTAACCACACTTTGGATGTCAGACGAGGATTTATGCTTTCTTGATATGAAAATTATCACTCTTTCAAGTCTATCCAATCTTGAATCTCCTTCTTCAATGGGTGCCACATCCATATGTCCCTCAAACATAACCTGGTCCTGACAACATAACCATTTGTTGGGTTGATTTTGGCTGTCCCATGTTCGGACTTACTGTGCTCCAACAAAACCCCTGATTATTGGCCCTTTCGAAAATTACCTGTAAGCATATCGCAATCTCACCTGAAGTGACCATGGGTGGATACAGAATTAGGTTTCTGCAGCCTTGAGGGACTAGGAGATGTGGTATTTTTATGTTTTATTACTCCTAACTCTTATAAATTACTTCGCCACATTCATATAAATCACAAAAACATGTCATATAAACCGATAAACCATTACTGCATTGTCATAGCATGCAAATGTAATAAATACTTCTCAACAACATATATTAAGAAAATACATATAGAAAACACATGAGAAAAGCATAATATCTTCCACAAAATTTATTTTTTATTATGATTGATCATTGAATACAAGAAATTCTTCAACCTATGCACTAAGTTACAGGTTTTCTGCGCACTAAGCTATAGACTCTTCCAAGTTCTCTGCACACTCAACTACAGAGCCTTCCCTTCGCTACAAAATACATATTACAAATGCTTTCCCTTAACCATCTATCATATCATGTTATGTCTCTTAAAAATAGCATTACAACCCTTTATATATTATTAAATCATAAGAAAATACCATGGTCCAAATGCCATGGACTCCTTAAAACAAGCAAATATAACACAAAAAACTTTACAACAGTGTGCGCTTTACAAAAGGAGGGGCTTCGACCCGCCTTGAAGCCCCTATGATACCGCGTGGTATATTTAACATGCTCCATTGTGTGCTCTATTTTTTGCTCTATTATGCGGCTCACTTTGCACTATTCTCCTCAAAATGTGGATTCTTAGCTGAAATTTAGGACAAGTTAAGCTATGCCCAACAGTGGACCGCCTTCAACCCTACTTTCCACCATTACTAGACACATCCAACCTTGCAGAATAACTCACACCAACATATTTAAACCTAGATTGCATGGAACAGGCCACAACTAATCATATCATGGACACATAGATCAATAATACTCGCCAACAGAATATGAAACTATATCTAGTTTTCAAAGCAGGTCGACTCCTTCACTAGAGCAAGTGGTTCACCAAGGACCAGGTTCAACAGAAATTTCCTCACCTCATGGAGGCTCTGCACACAATTGGGAACATTGCTTCCTAAGGAGGGAGCACTAATCTAGGTGGATATTGGTGGTCACTTGCCTATTCCATCTTGATGTACATTTGATTTCATCAGTTTCCTTGTTTATAGCAACATTTACTATATTTAGCAGTTTTTCAGGTCATGAACTTTCGGAGAATTTTTAACCCCCTAAACAACGTATTTTTAGTTCTGAAATAAGAAATGTTCTACGAAAAATCCTGTAGTACTCAGAGAGATCTTTCCGATGAGGTATTGTATGCACCAAATGGAGATAATATGACCAATTTACGACCCTAGGAAGTTGGATACCCAATTAACCCCATCGGAGCCCACAAACTCTTGGTATTCCATCTCTTAGAGTTAGGGTTTTGGTTGTTTAGGGCTTTCCCTTATTTTTTAATAATAAAAAGGCTCGTGAGCCTCATTATAACTCACCTCATAGGCATGTAGCTGCCACATCTCTTCTTAGAGATAAGCTACCATCGCTCAAGCTAGTTTATTTCCATTTTGTATGTAAGCATATTTTTGTTCTTTAATATTAATAAAATGAAGTGTTATTTCTACTAAATATATGTATTTATGGTTATATATATATTTTATTGCATTCCTATTTAAGTTTGTATCAATGGTATCAGAGTGGTATGTTCTTTCTTTGTTTTTCTTTGCATGTCCCCAACAAGGCCAGGGTATAAGGAGTTAGGGCTCAAACTAGTTGAACCTTTGCAAGACCAGCCTCACAAGCCCATATGACCTCCCATGGTGGAAGAAAAGAAAAATTAGGGAGCAGGATATCCTTTCAAAATACTTCTTAAAGAATCCCTCAAGTGACAGAGGAACGTGATTATGGAAAAATTTTCCCAGATCCTTCGGTGGCAACCCATAAGAAACATTTCTTCTTCCAGCACCCACTCTAGAAGCCCCACTCCCTTTAAGGTATAAGTTAACTTTCACGTCCCCATATTTTAATTTCAGATAGATGTGGATGTCGTAGATAAATTGTTAAATATGTTAGAAGGATATTTTTTTAGTTCATGATTTTTCCAACCGAGAAAAAATTACGTTTGTACTCCTTAAAGTCGCGCCCCATGTCAAGGACTACTGGGAAAACTATTGTGAGAAGAGGGATGACAGTGAACCCTCACTATTTTCAGTCACACCCACTTGAAATTATTTCCAGGATGCCATCAAGGAGCAACATTACCCTATTGGGAGCTATGAGGATAAATACATAAAGTGGACCACGTTGAGGTAGAGAAGGGACCAAGATGTGTCGGAGTTCACAAATAATTTTCATACCCTTTGTATGAAGTTGGGTATCAAGGATTCTAAGTGGAATTTTGTACTCAAGTGTTGTGTTTGTCTACATAAGTACATCCATTACAATATGGAGTTCCTATACATCTCCTCGCTCGACGCTTCCTAGTGATATGCTATCAAGATCGAGAAAAAATTTAGATATAAGAAACAATACTTTGGATATGTGAATCTGAAGCAAGGGAAATTTGCCCCATAACCGCAAAAAAAATGGATAGCGCCAAGGAGGGGTGACCTGGAACAACCTGTTGAAGCTACAAGCAAAGAAAAAGACCATAAAGACAAAGAAGGACATGGGAAAATTGTAATATTCCAAAAATTTAGCCTTCAAGCTAAATGGAATATTAGTGTTGTTTTATCACTAGGTAGGTGAATAAATGGGTAGGGAGACCCATTAACCTCTTTAGAAGGATCAATAACACTCCTAATGTGAAATCAGGGAGAATAAGCAGCTAATTTGAGCACCCTTGGGTGTGAACAGAGATGGGATCATGTTGATTCAGTCAACTTTGACCAAGTCAACAAAGTTGTCTAGATACATTGAATCTCCTTGATGAACAATGCAGTTTTGGTGGAGGACAACTTGCATGAGCTTGATGGCACATATGGATGGGACCCAATGTGAAGAGGTTCACTTGCTATATATGGAGAGGATGGGAGCCTTTTTTATTCATGTTTTGAGATCATCATTTGATATTGGTCTGTTTAGACTTGGCTTCCTCTTGTTGTTTAGCAGGGTTGCAGAGTTGTTTAGCACCGAGTGTTCCCGAACGGGAATCCTACCTCTTCCCTTGAGAGGCCTCTTGGGAGAGCTTTGTACTGTATTTCTCCACATCCAGGCTTGAGGCCAAGCACCAGTCTCTAGCTTTAGCATTATTTATGTAGCAGAATAGTGCTATGTTACAGGGTGTTGCAGTGGAGGTTTGATAACACCACTTCGGGGTCTGTTTCTCAATAGAGGGTGCCTTCCTTCTCTTGAGAGATCAACTAGAAATACTTCTGGGCTTATTTCACATCTTGGCAGTTGGCCAAACTGTTTCTCATCTCCTACAACATAGTCCCTTGCAGGAACTACGTTATTTTTCATAGATTTGTTTCAACAAGGTTTAAGCCCTCGTTTTTTAGCTATTTTCCTTGGAAAAGGGCCAACCCTTTTCCCTGAAAGCTAGAGGAATGGATTCTCATCCCTCTTTTGTATTATTTAGCTATATTTCAGTAATGTTGCAGTAAGACTGCATTTTTGAGAGCTAAATATTCATATCTGCACTTTTGTACATCAAGCTTTCAAGAAACCCTTGCCCGTTTATCTTTATAATGTATTAAGGAGGCCAGATCTTCATTTTCTTAGCATATTGTTCCATATAGTTCCAGATCTATGATTTCGTATCATCATGCTGTAGAAACCCTCAGAAAATAATGTTGTCATGTGCTTCAGAAATTCTGCATAACTTAAGTCATGAGGGTTTGGCTATTTTTAAGCTAATTTGAGGCTAGGATGTCTGTTTAACTTATCATAAGTGATTTTTTTATGTTCCTCTTTTTTATGTGAGGGCCTTAATACATATGCTAAGGGAACCAAGCATTATTTCTCTCAGTTAAAACATTTTCAGGGTTAAATTGCTGCATTTTCCCCACTTGGGAGGATGTAGAAGTGCTTCTTCTTCTTTTTTCATTCAATTGATGGCTATGTGTTTGTCAACACATTTTATGACTTAATTTCACCCTTCTATTATAGTATTGTGTTTATGCATTGCTGCATTCCCATTTTGGGATATTGTAGTGGTATCAGAGCATAGCCTTGGCTCAGCCTATGGAACTCAGCCATGATCCTATCAAGAGAAGAAGAGATGAACAAAAAGAGGAATCCATTATGTGGAGGAAGAAATGAGGAGAAGCTTTCAAAGCTTCTTCCAAAATATATGCAAAGCATCAAAGAAGATCTTAAGAAGATGAGAGGAGATATGGAATCTCCAAAGGAGTTTGGATCTAAAGCTAGATCTAGATTTTCACATGATAGGTGTGAGCATGCAACTACACCCTATTATGCACAGTGTAGTCAAATGCCCAGATCTATCATCAGAGAGATGGAAGAAGGAGGAATGCCTAAGATGGAAACTCTTAGTTATTTTCTTCAAGAATATGAATCTCAAACTGAAAGGTTTAGAGATCATATCACTTTTCAGGAGTTTTGCAAGATCAAGGTGGAAAGGAGCAGGCAGCATGACATGGATAGATTTCCTCTATCTATTTTTGATGGATCACCAACATGTTCAGCCAGAGCTTGGGTGGAGGAGCTACACACTTATTTGCAGCAGCATCAATTTTCTGAAGATGAAGCCATCAGAGTTGCAACACTGCACTTTGAAGGTAAGGCCTATGCTTGGTGGATTTTTGAGTCATTTTCATTGAAAAATGCCAATATTTCTTCTTTTGCAAAGTTCACTAAGATATTGGTAGAAAGGTTTGATAAAAAACATGAAAAAATCAAACCAAGACAAATAGAACTTGTGCAAGGGTTGGAAGGACCTAAAAACTCAAAACCACTTCAGAAAACTGTTGGAAAAGCTCACATCTTGCATAACACCTTGATAGAGGCAAAATCTTTGTCTCATATCTTTGGACAAGAGGGCATGCAGGTTCCTTTTTCAAAAGAGGATCCTCTTATTGAGAAAGTGCCACCCATTCATATTGAAGATGAAGAGAAGGATGGGGGCTACAACGTTGTCACATATAGAGCATATCTAGTACCTCATGCAGAGGAAGGAGGAGCACATGCTCCAATAGGAGGAATTCTTGTGTCATTGCAAGATATTCCCCAAGATCTCACATATGGAAGACAAAGCACAATCAATGAGCAACATGATTGTGAGATATTACTGATGGAAGGAGAAGGTAGGGAGGAAGTAAATCATCATTTGATGAGGAGCACACACCCCTATCTATTTCAAAGATCTGGTGCAAGGAAGAGGCAGACTGATTTGCGTTGTGAGGGCAAGGGCAAGGTGGCCCAACCATATGTACAGTCTACTCTTGACATTGATGTCTCACTACATGGAGGAATTCCACCTGGGAGGCCACCAGATCTGGAGTTGGTAAGAGGCATCTTGCCATTTGGTTCACCCCTCTTAGATTCCAGAGAGGTGAAAAATTTGGAGGAGTCTAGTACAATGCAGAGAGTTTGGGATGAACACAAGGAGGAGGGAGACACACTCCCATTTTCAGCATCAACCACTCTCACTACACATACTGCGCTGACAGAAGTTGTTGCAGTGATGGAGGATGGCACCTTCATGGTGCAAGGGAGCTGATCCATGGATTTGGAGAAACAAAGGGTACTTCCTTTGAGGAAGGAATCCTCCATACATTGGAGTAGATGGAGGCCACTCATGCTTACATTGACCAAGATTGGGAGATTCTTATTGGATGGGAGCTTCTCATGGGAACCCAACTTCCAAATATCACTACTTATTTTTTAGCATGAGCAACTACATGATGGGCATGGCAACAATTTGGAGGATGAATTTTACATGAGGGATGTCAAAGGAAAAGACAGCAGCATGTGGAGAGCTTCACGTTGTAGATCACCAACGATGTCTCTTAGGAGGATTGATCCATATTGGAGGTCTCAACTCTTGGTAGATTACTCCAAGGATCTTGGTGCTTGCATGATTCTTGATGACCATATATGGTGGATGATGTGGTCATCTATTCTTATGGGAGAGTCTTCTTGACTAGAGCTTCTAAGCTCAAGGAGAAGCTGCTACATGTAGCATATGAGGACTTCTTTTCCATGCACTTTGATGCATATCTTTTCTTGGCAGAGGATTTCATTTGGGAGGGCATCCAGCATGATATATTTTAGAATATGGAGAGATGCATAGCTCGGATGGCGATAGAGAGGATGTCACGGCCATTTCCCTACTTTTTGGAGGTGAGGGAGAATTTCCAATTGAGCCATTTCAGCTCAAGGTCCCAAGTACATGGTGGAGAATGTATAATTCCACATTATGTTTTGTACCTCTTTACTTTATATGAGCAACATGTTGTACTAAGGAGGATATCCTTTCTTTCATATTGTATGATGATGTACTTGAAGCCATTTGTAGCATTGAGATTGGCTATCTTATTGGTGGTTTGTGGTGTGCACCATTAACACCACTTTGTACTTTCATGTTTCTATTTTATAGAATTATTGTGGCAGAAAAAAAGTGGTTGGAAAAGTACTTGTTGTTGTTTTATTTGATGCAATTAAAGGATGCACTGCACTGGTTCCATGTGTGGGACCTTGATCCACTTTCTAGTTGTCATATGACAACTTGTTCCTATTGGTTTTTGCTTCCATGTATTGTTGATATTTTTATGTTCATGGGGAGCTTTGTTTTGGGAGTGGGATATGAGTTGGAGATGCCCATTGGGAGTATGATTCTCCCTACTTTACATGATTCATGTTTCAAGGGAAACAATGGGCAACCCATGATTTCCAAACTACATCTCTTTTCTTCATGTGAGAGGAGCCATTTGAAGAACTTGAGTTTTTGGAGGAGGCACTTCATGGCTTATTTGTTTGGTGGGGTAGCTTGGGCCACTCTGGGAGGTCATAAAATTTCAGCCCAAGATCAGCAGCAGCCCCATACTTACCATAAATGGAGAGAGAAACCACTTGGATGGGAGGATCCAATCTCTCCATGCAGCCCCAACACATTGTATGAATCGGGGGTTGAGGATATTTTTCAGCTACCTATATTGTAGTGTCCCTTCTTAGTGAGATAGCTTTGATGACACTTAGAGATGGTGATTTTGATATAATGATATAATATTATGTATGAAAGACTTATGTACATGCTTATATGCTATGACCTGGTTTAGGTCACTTGGTTGTTGTGTGCTTATGATAATATCTATGGTTGCGTACACAATAATTGATTTTGGTTAAGAGCATATTAGCAATGTTTTCTCTTTTGGTATCCTATTTTGGACATAGGTGTATAACATGAATGGTGATTTAGAATTGAGACACAGATCCATGGATGATCATGGTTAGATGGAACATATGGTTAATTATGATTTATGTATGATACATAATTTGTATGATTATATGTGCATAATATCGTACTAAGCATGATGTGGCAGGGAACTTGGTCATTGCCAACAAGGATGCTCAAGTTATAAATGACTGTGGAAGTCATTTCTCCAAAACGAAAAATGACTGTGGAAGTCATGCACAATATTTGGTAAAATTTGAATAAGTTAATTATGAAATTCATTTGATTTATTTGATCAATGAGTTTGTGATGTGTGCAGGTCTTGGAAGAAGACCTTACCAACGAACCATCAGATGGGTATGAGCTCACAATCAGTACCTTAACGTGAAGCGCGGAGTTTCAAAGCAAAGTAGATGAGATGCCATGGAAATTAGGGCGTGGAGTCCTAAATCCATGAAATATAAAGACGTGGAGTCTTGGATATATAATAAAAGGATTAGGGCGCGGAGTCCTAAATCCATGAAATATAAAGACGTGGAGTCTTGAATCTATAATGAAATGTTTGGGACGCGGAGTCCTGAATATTTAAAAAGATCAAGGTGTGGAATCTTGGATCTTTAGAGTAGATCAGGGCATGGAGTCCTCAATCTACTAAGGCACAAAGATGCATACAATAGGGGTGCGGAATCCCTATTATCCAAAATACCACTCATGGGCAGCTCATATATGAATTTCCTTAATAAGATCTCATTCCTAACAATTTTGAGTGACTTTCTAAAAATAGAAATTCATGTCTACTATTTCAAGTATGACTTTCCAAAAATAGTAAATCACCTCCAATCAATGGGTAAACAAGTATACTTGAAGGAAAATCACTTAACTTATGATTAATCAATTGTAATAGTTCAATCTCAACTTAATCCTCAATATTATTAATATTATTAATATTATTATTATCTTTTATGAGACTATGATATTATTATTAAAAGGGAATTATATCTCCTCAATCACTTCACACCTCTCTCCTTCATGACACTCATGGCTCTATGTAACTCTCTATTTTAAATATTACATTACACTCTCTTTTATGCACTCATCAATGAATGGCATATTCCTCTTACACTCATTAAATATATGTCATAAAATATTCCTCCTACACTCATTAAATATATGTCATAAAATATTCCTCTTACACTCACTTTAATGCATATGTTACACTCTCCTTAAATAAGGCATGCATACCTCTCCTTAATGGCATAAGTTACACTCCTCTAAATGGAATACAATGCATGCATATTAATCCTCCTTTATGACAAGAATTGTTGCTCCTCCTATAGATGAGTCTCATGTATTCTCATTTGGGGAGAGGAGGGGGTAATGCCAAGAGTGGAAGAGACTTGAGGAATATTGTGAGAGGGAGAGATATGGAGAGTATCCAATTACTTCCAAAACAAATCTGAATTTCTTACGAATCTACTAAGTATCTATTGAGGTTGAACATGAGTGGTATTTAGAGGAATTGAAAACTATATTCCTTAGTTTTCCTTGCATCTATCTCTCTACTATTGTATTTTGGTACTGTTTGTGAGCTTTTACAGCTCGAGGGTTCCAGGGGGAGGAGTTCTCCCTGGATATGGTTGGGTGGAAAACCGGATGGTTCAAATGAGTTGGTTAAGGGATCGAAGGTGGATCATATTCGCAACGATTGGAGCTAAATATCTCTTCAGGTATAATTTCCATTGTACTAAAATTATAGTATAGCTTTAGCATAAAATAAAAAGTAGACATTTAAATTGTTGTAAGCATCTAATTTTGGTTTAGGCTTATGTTATCTAGAATATTATTGATTAGTTAAAAATGAAGACTAGATTAATCTATATGTATGGATGTTTAGATCTCAATATTGGAGTTATTATTGGTGTAGTTTATGGTACTAATCTTGGTATTGTAACATTTGAAAAAGGAAAGCGAAATATTGTTGAAGGTAATTGCAATAAATTTATTCCAAAGGACTTGGGTAAGTATTTCATGATTTATGGTTTTGTTTCAAATAATTAATAGATGCATGTTTTATAAATGGTTTTAGGATAATTTGCAAAGTGTTTGACAAAATCTGTGAATGAATAATGTTATCAATTTATTTATGCATGAATAAGTGCTAACTTGCAGCTTACATCAGAAGTAAGAAAATAGACATGTATCCAAAATATAATTGGAGGAATTACAGAATCAACCCTTAAAAGAAAATGCAAAAATAATGGCAACTAAAATATAGTTTGGAAGATCAAATGCTTGAGGTAAGTTGGAGATAAATTTCAGTTATGGCTTATGTTTCATATTCTTATTAATAACTCAATGTTTTGTTATTCAAGTTGTTGTAATAGTACTATCAGAATTTTGATAGAAAGCCTTAATGGTTGTAGCATTCAGGGCTGCCATGTGTTTGTCAAATTGTAACAATTGGTTCAAAAAGCTTGTCAAATCATATGAATTAGTTTGTGGATGGTAAAATGTTTTAAGGACTCATATGGTGGATTTAGAAATGTGTGATTTCAATGAGCATATCTTAGTAGCATAACTTTGGGTTGTTTTTCCTCATGTAGAGGTGTAGTTGTAAGTTTTCATTCCATATGTTTGACAAAAGTCATAAATGAAACAGTTAGGCTATAAATTTGTTGTTTTCAAGAATCGCATTTCTAGGCGTTTTGAATTCGATTCAGCCCAACATCAGGGGGTATCCGTGCCTCATGGTCGTGTAACCCCTGATTTCATTCCAAAAACATACTTTTCAGAACCCAGATCGGAAATCTGGGCGATTTGGCAGATTGCTGCTATGAGTTATGTGCGCCTGTTGTTGAGTCTTTGCTGAAAAACTAAGATTATTTAGTCCCTGTTTTAAGATGGAAACAATTTTACAATGACTAATTCTTTAGGATTTTGTGCAAATGAGTATTAGTGATTATGTGACATCTACTTCTCTATCTTACTGATGGTGGGTAAGGTGGGACCTTACATATATTGGCTCATTTCATTTGGATGATAGCATGGGTGTGGGAGTCACTCATTGGGAATACGATTCCCCGTGTTTATCATCACTCCTACCTTGAGGACGCCATTGGACAGCAAGGAGGTTTCCACTTACACCTTCCACCTTTCTATGATGTGAGCCATATGGTTTTGCATGCTTGGGAGGAAACATTCAAGGGCAGATTTGTAGCAGATCATTTTGAGCAATGGTGGGGAATTTTGATGAGGAGGCCACAAGAAGAGGAGGGGAGGACTTTTCTCTCCTTATACAGTTGCTTGAGGACAAGCAACATTTTTGAGGGGGGGACTATAATATTCCAAAAATTTAGCCTTCAAGCTAAATGGAATATTAGAGTTGTTTTATCACTGGGTAGGTGAATAAATGGGTAGGGAGGCTCATTAACCTCTTTAGAAGGATAAATAACACTCCTAATGTGAAAGGAATAAGAATAAGCAGCTAATTTGAGCACCCTTGGATATGAACAAAGATGGGATCATGTTGATTCTGTCAACTTTGACCAAGTCAACAAAGTTGTCTAGATACATTGAATCTCCTTGATGAACAGCGTAGTTTTGGTGGAGGACAACTTGCATGAGCTTGATGGCACATTTGGATGGGACCCAACGTGAAGAGGTTCACTTTCTATGTATGGAGAGTATGGGAGCCTTTTTTATTCATTTTTTGAGATCATCATTTGATATTGGTCTGTTTAGACTTGGCTTCCTCTTGTTGTTTAGCAGGGTTGCAGTGTTGTTTAGCACCGGGTGTTCCTGAGTGGGAATCCCACCTCTTCCCTTGAGAGGCCTCTTGGGAGAGCTTTGTATTGTATTGCTCCACATCCAGGCTTGAGACCAAGCACTAGTCTCCAGCTTCAACGTTATTTCCGTAGCAAAATAGAGCTGTGTTGCAGGGTGTTGCAGTGGAGGTTTGATAACACCACTTCCGGGTCTGTTTCTCAGTAGAGGGTGCCTTCCTTATCTTGAGAGATCAACTAGGAATAATTATGGGCTTATTTCAGATCTTGGAAGTTGGCCAAACTGTTCCTCATCTCCTACAATGCAGTCCCTTGCAGGGACTGTGTCATTTTGCATAGAGTTGTTGCAGCAAGGTTTAAGCCCTTGTTTTTGAGCTAGTTTCCTTGGAAAAGGGCCAACCCTTCTCCCTGAAAGCTAGAGGAAGGTATTATCATCCCTCTTTTGTATTATTCAGCTATATTTCTGTAATGTTGTAGTAAGACTGCTTTTTTGAGAGCTGAATATTCAGATCTACACTTTTGTACATCAAGCTTTCAAGAAACCCTTGTCGAGATATCTTTATAATGTATTAAGGAGGTCAGATCTTAATTTTCTTAGCATATTGTTCCATATAGTTCCAGATCTATGATTTCATATCATCATGTTGCAGAAACCCTCAGAAAATAATGTTGTCATGTGCTTCAGAAATTCTGCATAACTTAAGTCATGAGGGTTTGGCTATTTTTAAGCTGATTTGAGGCCGAGAGGTCTGTTTAACTTATCATAAGTGATTTGTTTTTGTTCCTCTTTTTTATGTGAGGGCCTTAATACATATTCTAAGGGAAACAAGCATTATTTCTCTCAGTTAAAATGTAAATCTCCATAAATAATGTTTTCAGGGTTAAATTGCTACATTTTCCCCACTTGGGAGGATGTAGAAGTGCTTCTTTTTGTTACTGTTTCATTCAATTGATAGCTATGTGTTTTTCAACACATTTTATGACTTAATTTCACCCTGCTATTCCAGTATGGTTCTTATGCACTATTGCATTCCCATTTTGGGATATTACAAAAATGGTGTGAGTTCCATAAGAGCCCCACTCACAACATAATTGAGTGTCGGGCCAAGCAGTAATTGGTGGTCAAGATGAAGGCTTCTGAATTAGATGCATATTCTAACTCTAAGTAAGAACCCGAAAATTGGAATGACAAGGGGAAGCATATTATTGAAGTGGAGCCTAGTTCCATTGTTTCCACCACCAATATCTAGAAGAATGAGTCTGAATATCCAAAGGAGGGGGAGCACCTCTTCCACTCACATATGTGGGTGAAGTGCTCTCTGATGCAGTTCATTTTCAACATCGGGAACCAAAAGAACCTTATTTTAGTAGATGTTATGAATCGGTTGGACCTACCAACCACAACACACTCGCAACCATACACTATCGGGTTGCTTCACCAAGGACTAGATCTTTGCGTCAGCCAACAGTGTCGCCTTCCTTACAACATCAACCCCTTAAAAGATTAGGTACTGTGTGATGTTTCCCCTCTTGAAGTTTGTGTTGTATTATTAGGCCAACCATACTTATGGAAGAGGCATGTTTTGTATGAGTTTAGGCCTTACACTATTATTTTTACTTTGGGAAATAAGTTGTATAGGATACCATAAGCAGCACCGCCTACCGCCATCTCTTTGATCACTGTGAAGTAATGCAGTAAGATCATTTCCTAGATCAGGAATTTTTTTTTCCTTATGATTCGCCCTTAGGAAAAGAATAAGAATATGGCCATAGCCTTAAGATAGAGCTCCTCCACACAACAGCAGTAGATGAACAAGGTCGTGGAGGAGATTAGGGACATCTTCACTTCATCCAGATGGTTACATATACACTGTTAATTCAAGCACTCCATCGATCTAACTCGAGGCGCGCCACTACCCATTAGACCGATCTATCGATGATATGTCCTATAGAAAAATGAAATCAAGAGGTGGATTTAGGATCCATTGCGAAAAATGTGCATCAGGCCAATTTCATCACCCTGTAGGAGTCCAATCGTGTTGGTACAGAAGAAGGATGGGACTTGGAGACTTTGTATTGACTATCGAGAGTTGAAAAAAATCAATATCTGGAATAGGTATCCAATCCCATGGATTGATGACCTTTTGTACCATCTCAAGGGAGCAAAATATTTCAGCAATATTGACTTGAAGTCTGGTTATCACCGGGTACCAATTGAACCCTCATATGTGTGGAATTTTTTTTTAAAATCCAAGGAGGGCCTTTTGGAATGGTTGGTCATTCCTTTGGGTTGACGAATGTCCTCAAAACCTTCATGATGTTGATGGATGACATATTGCGACCCTTAACCAACTCATTCATGGGGGTGTATTTGGATGTCATCCTCATCTTCAACTAGAATTGCGAAGATCACCTCCACCAAATTCGATAGGTCCTCCAAACCCTACGATAACACAAGTTGTGTGCCAAATTTGAGAAATGAACTTTTGGTATGATCCAGGTTCAATGTAATGGGTACATCATTGATAAGCGAGGTGTGCATGTGGACCAAGCTAAGATACAAGTCATTTATTATTGGCTAGCCCCAACCACTCTAAAAGAGCTTCGTAGCTTTTGGGGTCTTGCCAATTTCTATTGTAGGTTCATGTCGGGGTTCTCTCATATAACTTACCTTTAATTCAAGTCACCAAGCGAGGAGTGAAATAAAATTTATTTTGGCTTGAATCCCAACAAAAGGAATTTTTCGAGTTGAATCATCACCTCTGCTCCGCACCAGTGCTCACATTACCAAACCTACAACAACCATTTGAGATTGAGACAAATGCCTTCGAGTATGCTATTGGTGCAGTTCTTACTCGGCAGGGGCATCTAGTGGCATATCAAACTGAGACACTTTTATACACCATCTGAAATTATCCCACCTATGACAAAGAGATGTATTCCATTGTGTAGGTCTGCCGACAATGGAATCATTATGTTCTCGGGAAAGAAACGATCATCCACATAGAACACTGACCCCTGCATTTCATACAAACATAAGGGAAGTTGCATAACGATCACCATCATAAATGGTCCACATAACTGCAACACTCCCCATTGAACATTAAATTATTACAAGAAGAGTAGCACCAATAATGTTGCAGACTACCTAATAAGACCACCATTCATGGCACTAACCATTTTTCTCAACTCTTATGGGCACGAGACTTCAGGTTGGTTTCATCTTTATAAGATAGATCCATAATTCAGTAACACATACCAGATGCTCCTGGAAGGTAAGCAAGTTCCAATTTTTCACCTCCAGGATGCACTTTTGTGCCACCTGGGACACATTTATGTTCCTTAAAGTGAGTGTTCCAAGATAATTTTGGAGGTGAATTACAGTTGGGTTGTTGGAAATTTAGGAGTAGAGAAAATAATGGTAGTGCTACAGAAGTATTTTTATTGGCCGAACCTTCGACAGGATGTTGGGAAGTACATCAGATAATTCATTGCCTGCAACATTTCCAAACTAACCATCAAGAAGCAAGGCCTATATAATCCTCTACCTACTCCTATTCGACCTTGGGAATCCATCTCCATGGATTACATGTTGGGCCTTCCTTCTACTAAGCATGGCAATTTTTTCATTTTCATGGTCATCGACAAATTCTCTAATATGGCCATTATGGAGGCCTCCAAGAAGAGTATCACAGTAGAATAAACTACTAAGATCTTATTTTAATGAGTGTGGGTAAACTTTGGTATCCCACATTCCATTATCTTAGAATGGGAAAATAGGTTCCTAAGTACATTTTGGTCAAGTCTATGGTTGATGTTGGATACCAAACTCACTAACTCTACAATTTTCCACCCCCAAACTGATGGCCAAACAGAGTTCTTCAACAGGATGATCATACACAATATGCGCATGTACAAATTAAAGCATATATGCACATGGGATGAAATCCTCCCCTATGTCCATCACAACTAAAAAAAATCTCTTCATAGCTCAACTAGCCACATCCCCTTTCAGGTGGGGTTGGGATTCCAACCATTATATCACATTGACGTGGCCATACCTTTTGCAGCTACTCAGGAAGATTCATCTCATGTCCAATCCCAAGCTAACAAGGCTAAATGCTTCATTGAGTGCATTCATCACATCCACCAGTAGGTCCATGACATATCAGATAGATCCAATGATAATTACAAGCAGCAACATGATCACCATGTAGTGCCACACAAGTTCCAGGTGGGCAACAGAGTTTGGCTACATTTGGAGAACGAGCGCCCCATTGGGCCCCACTACAAGCTTCATCCACTCTTATATGGGTCGTAAATCATCACAAAGGCTATAGGGGGGAATTCCATAGAGCTCATCTTTCCACTGTTCCTTGGCCTGCACCTAGTGTTCAATGTGGACCACCTTTAGTCATACTTTTCATCATTACTAGACACATTCAACATTGCAAAACAGCTCACACCCATAGAGTTAAACCTAGACTACATGGAAAAGACAAAAACTGATCGAATCATGGACACGTAGATCAATAATACTCTCCAACAGAGGATCTAGTTATATCGATTTATCAAATTAGGCCAACTCCTTCACCAGGGCAAGTGGTTCACCAGGGACCGGGTTCAACATAAATTTCATCACCTCATGGAGGCTCTGCACGTAATGGGGACCATTGCTTCCAAATTAGGGAGGATTTATCCAGGTGTAAATCGGTGGCCACCCACCTATTCCACCTGTACCTTCAGTCGGTTTCATCAGTTTCCTTATTTATAGCAGCATTTACTATTTTTAGCATTTTTTCGGGTCCTCAACTTCTGGAGTATTTTTTACCCCCTAAATGGAATTTTTTTAGGTCTATAATTGGATCATGTTTGTGAAAAAATCTATGAGGTATTTTACATGCCAAGTGAAGATAATATGACAAAGTTATGACTCGGGGAAGTTAACTTCCCAATTAACCCCATCGGGGCCCACAAACTCTTGGTGTTCCATCTCTTGGGGTTAGGTTTTTGGTTGTTTATGGTTTTCCCTTGTTGTTCAATAATAAAAAAGGCCTGCAAGCCTCATTGTAACACAATTCATAGGCATTTAGTCACCACATCTCTTCTCAAATATAAGCTACCATCACCTGAGCTAGTTTATTTCCATTATGTATGTAAGCATATTTCTGTTCTTTGATATTAATTAATGAAGTGGTATTTCAGTTGCATCTCTGTATTTATGGTTATATATGTATTTTTTTGTGTTCATTTTTATGTTTGGATCAGTGGTATCAGAGCCGTCTTCTCTTTCTTTGTTTTTCTTTACATTTCCCCAACGAATTCAAGGTATAAGGATTTAGGGTGTGAACTAGTTGAACCTTTGCAATACCAACCTCACAAATGTCGAAGACCTCCCATGGGAGAATAAAATAAATATGAGGGAGTAGGAGATCATTTCAAAATACTGCTCGAATAATTCCTCGAGTGAAAGAGGAATGCAATGATCGAAAACTTTTCCCAAATCCTTAGGCAGAAACCCACAGGCGATGCATCTTCTTCTAGCACCCACTCTAGAAGCGCCACTCCCTTTAAGGTACAAGTTAAATTTTACATCCCCATATTTGAAGGTTAGATAAATTCAGATTTCATACATAAATGGTTAAAATTTCTAGAAATACATTTTTAGTTCCTGATTCTTCTGACCGAGAAAATATTACTTTTGCACTCCTTAAAGACACCCCCCACGTCAAGGACTGCTGGGAAACCTAATGTGATAAGAGGGATGAGAGTGCACCCTCACTATTCTTAGTCATACCCACTTGGAATTATTTTTCGGACACCATCAAGGAGCAGTATTACCCTGTCAGCAGCGATGAGGATAAATACATAAAATGGACCATGCTGTGATAGGGAAGGGACCAAGACATGTCGGAGTTCACAATATTTTTCATACCCTTTGTACAAAGTTGGGTATCAAGGATTCTAAGCACCATTTGGTACTCAAGCACCATGGTTGTATACATAAGTACATCTAGGTTGAGAAGGAGTTCTTAGACATCTCCTCGCTCAGTTTTGTCTATTGATACGTTGTCAAGATAGGGTAGAAATTTATACAGAAGAAGCTAGACTTTGGATCTGTGAATCCAAAGAAAGGGAAAGGTGCCCCTAAGCCACATAACAATGGACAGATCCCAGGTAGGGCTACCCAGGACAACCCACCAAAGCCACAATCAAATAACAACACCACGAATACAAATAAGGACACAGGAAAATTGTGTGAGTTACATAAGAGCCCCACTCACAACACAAGTGAGTGTCGGGCCAAGCAGTCACTGGTGGTCAAGTTGAAGGCTTTTAAATCAGATGCATGTTCTGACTTTGAGTCGGAACCTAATAAGGGGAATGAAAAGGGAAGCATATTATTAATGCAGATCCTAGTTCCACCATTTCCACCACAAGGATATAGAAGAATGAGCCTGAAGATCTAGAGGAGGGGGAGTGCCTCTTCCACTCACATGTGTGGATGAAGGGTTCTTCGTTGCAGTTCATTATCGACATCTGGAGACAAAAGAACCTCATTTCAACAAATTTCATGAAGCGGTTGGACCTATTGACCACGACACACTCGTAGGTGTACAACATTGGGTGGCTTCACGAAAGACGAGATCTTTGCATCAGCCAGCAGTTTCGTCTTCCCTACAGTATATATCCATTCATAGATGAGGTATTGTGTGATTTTTCCCCTCTTGAATTTTGTGATGTATTATCAGGCCAAACATACGTATGGAAGAGGCATGTTATGTATAACTCTAGGCCTTTCACTGTTATTATTACTTTGGGAAATAATTTGTACATGATACCAGAGGTAGCACTGCCTAGCACCATCTCTTTGATCACTACAAATAAATGAAATAAGATCATTTCCCAAACATGGAAATTTTTTTTCCTTATTATTTTCCCTCAGGGTAAGAATAATATTGTGGACACAACCTCCAAATAAGGATCCTCTGCACGGCAGCAGCGGATAGACAAGGTCATGGAGGAGTACAAGGACATCTTCACCTCACCCACAGGGGTACCTCTACGTTGTCAAGTCAAGAACTCCAACGATCTTACTCTGGGCATGTCGCTACCCAATGGACTAATCTATTGATGCTCTGTCATGGAGAATGATTAATTCAAGAGGTAGATTCAAGAACGTTGCATAAAGGGAACATCAGGCCAAGTTCATCACCTTGTGGGAGCTCAATCGTGTTGGCACAGAAGAAGGATATGACCTAAATAATTTTTATTAACTATTAAGCATTGAGAAATATCATTTGACAGAATAGGTATCCAATCCAATGATTGATGACATTATGGACCAACTCAAGGGGGGGAAATATTTCATAAATATTGACTTGAAGTCCGGTTATCACCAGGTACCAATCAAATCCTCTGATGTGTGAAAAAATACCTTTAAATCCAAGGAAGTCCTTCTCGAATGGTTGTTCATGCCTTTCAGGTTGATGAATTCCCCCAAAACCTTCATGAGGTTGATGGAAAAAATCTTGTGACCCTTCACCAACTCATTCATGGTGGTGTATTTGGATGAAATCCTCATCTTGACCTAGAATTGGGAAGAGCACCTCCATCATATTCGTGGGTCCTCCAAACCCTGCAACAACACAAGTTGTGTGCAAAATTGGAGAAATTCACTTTTGGTATGATGCAGGTTTAATATCTGGGGTACATCATTGATGAATGGGGTTTGCATGTGCACCTAGCCATGATACAAGGCATTCAGAATTGGTGAGCCCAAACCACTCTAATAGAGCTTTGCAGCTTTCTAGTACCTTCCAATTCTACTATAGGTTTGTGTTGTGTTTCTCTCATATCACTTGGCCTTTAAGTAAAGTCACCAAGGGTGGAGTGAAAGAAAAGTTATTTTGGTCTGAATCCCAACAAAAGGCATTTTCTGAGTTGAAGCATCACCTCTACTCTGCACCATTGCTCACATTACTAGACCTGCAACAACCATTTGAGATTGAAACAGATGCCTTCAACTATGCTATTGGTGTATCTATTACTCATTAGGGGCATCCAGTGGCATATCATAGCGAGACACTTTTATACACCATACAAAAGTATCCCACCTATTAAAAATAGATTTATTCCATTATGTAAGCCTACTGAAAATGGAAGAATTACATTCTGGGGAAGGAAATGGTCATCCACACAGTCCACCGACCCCTACAGTTCATACTAACACAAGGGAAGTTGTAGAATGGTCGCCATAAAAATGTTCCACATACCTACAACAATTCCATTTGAACATTAAGTACAAGAAGGGTAGCACCAACATTGTTGCAGACTACCTCAGTCGACCACCGGTCATGGCACTATGCTCGAATCTTGTGGGCATGAGACTTCAGGGTGGCCACATCTTTACAAGAGTGATCCAAAATTCAATAACACATACCAGACGCTCCTAGAAAGTAAGCAAGTTCCAAATTTTCACCTCCAGGACGGTCTATTATGCCAACTACGACACTGTTTTGTTCCTTCAAGTGAGTGTTTCAAGATGATTTTGGATGCGCATTATAGTTGGGTAATTGGATATTTCAGAGTAGAGAAAAAAATGGCAGTGCTAAAAAGGTATTTTTATTGGTAGAACCTTTAATAGGATGTTGGGAAGTACATCAGATCCTGCATTACCTACATCATTTCCAAATCGACCATCAAGAACAAGGCCTATATACTCCTCTACCTACTCCTAATCAACCTTGGGAATCCATCTCCATGGATTACATGGCCTTCCTTCTATTAAGCATGGCAATGATTATGTTTTCGTGTTTGTCAACAAATTCTCTAAGATGGCCATTCCCACGGCTTGCAAGAAGAATATCACAACAGAAGCCACTGCTAAGCTCTTCTTTGAAAGAGTGTTGGTACACTTTGGGATCCCACATTCCAATAGCTTAGACCAGGACAATAGCTTCCTAAGTACATTTTTTCAAGTCTCTGGTTGATGTTGGATACGAAGCTCACTAATTCCATGGTTTTCCACCCCCATACTGATGGCCAAACAAAGGTCATCAATAGGATGATCATACACATTCTTCACATGTACAAATTGAAGCATCCATGCACATGGGATGAAAGCCTACCCCATATCTAGAAAAACTACAACAAATATCTCCATAGCTCAACTGAACATAGCCCCTTTAAGGTGGGGTTGGGATTCCAGCCTCTAGGTCCCATTGTTGTGGCAATACCATTTGTAGCTACTCAAGCACATTCAGCTCATGTCCAGTCTGAAGCTGACAAGGCTAAAAATTTCATTGAGTGCATTCAGCACATTTCTAGCAGGTCCATGACATATTGGATGCATCCAATGCTAAGTACACACAACGACATGATCAACATTGGGTGCCACACAAGTTCCAGGTGGGCGAAAAATTTTGGCTACATTTGCAGAAGGAGCACCTCGCTGGGCCCCACCACAAGCTTCATCCGCTCTGATATGGATCATACACCATCACCAAATTTGTATGGGACAATACATTCAAGCTCATAATTACACCATTCCTTGTTCTGCACCCAGTGTTCAATGTGGACCGCCTTTGTCTATACCCTCCACCATTACTGGACACATACGACGTTGCACAACAACTCACACCAACATAGTTAAACCCAGACTACATGGAACATGAGAAAACTAATCGGATCATGGACATGTAGATAGATAACACTCTCCAATAGAGGACCCCACTATATTTATTTTTCAAAGTGGGATAACTCCTTCACCAAAGAAAGTGGTTCACCAAGGACTAGGTTCAACAAAAATTTATTCACCTCATGGAGGCTCTGCACTTAATGGGGACCATTGATTCCTAAGGAGGGAGGACTAATCTAGGTGGATATTGGTGGCTACTTGCATATTCCACCTAGACCTATAGTCAATTTCATTACTTTCCTTATTTATAGCAGCATTTACTAATTTTAGCATTTTTTTGGGTCCTCAACTTCTGGAGTGGTTTTGACCCCCTAAATGACATTTTTTGAGGTTTGCAACAAGCCCATAGCCAAAGGCTCTTTCTTGCAGAATATCTTATATTACTTGGAGATATATTTTCGACAAGGTATCGTACTCGCCAAACAGAGATAATATGACCAAGTTACGACCACGGGAATTTTGTTGCTCAACTAACCCCATCAAGCCCACAAAATCTCGGCATTCCATCTCTTGGGGTTATGGTTTCGGTTGTTTATGGTTTTCCATTTTTTTTAAATAATAATAAAAAGATCATGAGCCTCATTGTAACATAGTTCAACGACATGTAGTTGCCACATCTCTTCTCATAGATAAGCTACCATTGCCTGAGCTAGTTTATTTCCATTCTGTATGTAAGCATATTTTAGTTCTTTGATATTAATGAAATGAAGTGTTATTTCTATTGCATCTCTTTATTTGTGGTTATATATGTATTCCATTGCATTCCTATTTAATTTCATATCAAGGCTCGATAACTCTTTTATGCACTTAAGCATGACCTCACCTCTTCTCCTTTTATTAGCCTACCGAAATTTTAAAATGACTTCATATTGTGCATCTTAGCATCCACCTATGCGGTTGTTGGGGTCTTAGTTTAGGAATATGGTGTTGAGAATAAGCACATCATTTATTATGTGAGAAATAACCTTAATTGACACCCTTTTTCTTATTCTCATGAGGAGAAATTGCCTTTGGTTGTTGTGTTCTCTATTCATAAACTTCGTCATTATATTTTGATGCATACCATAAAAGTTGTTATTAATTCCAATGTTATGGATTTATTATTGATTTTACAGGTCATCAATGGGAAGTATGCTTTTTGTATTATCATCATCTAGGAATTTGACTTAGAATTTGTAATTCCTAAGAGTAAGAAGGGCTTAGCCCTTGCTGAATTCATTTTTTTCTTTCCTACTAGTGCGCAAGACCAGCCCTTGAATGATAACTTTCTAAATGAACACTTGTTCACCATATCATTAGATCACCCATGGTATGGAGGCATCATTAATTAATTATGAACCCAGAAATCTTCCCCCCATATCAATCGTGATGAACGACAAAATATTCATCATCAGGCCCCATGCGATGATCTTTATTGTCATGGTGTCAATACCTTCTTGCGTTGTTGTCTCACCCATGTTGAATTTAAACAAGTGATAAATGTTTTTCATAGTTTTTTATACCACAACCATCTCTCTAGAATGGCTAATACTAATAAAATCATGTGCGCTAACCACTTTTGGTCTTATCTTTTTAGTGATCGCTTTGAGGTAGTCAAACACTATCCCAACTACCAAAATTTTAACTCAAAGGCAAGAGCTCCACTCGTGCTTTTGCACCCTTTCATCACATCTAATCATTTTATAAATGTGCCATAAAATTTATGGAATGTAAACCCACCTATGAAAATGGCCATAAGTACAGTAATGTGGTCGTTAACTATTTCACCAAATGGGTTGAGGCTATTCCCACGTTCAATAACATTACAGTAACCATAGCCCATTTTTTTAAACCATGTCATCACTCATTTTGGGGTTCTGAAAAAATTGGTATATAACCATGGTTGACACTTTGAGGATGAGATCTAGTGAGATCTATCCTTATTTTTAGGTTTTGAACACCAATATTCATCGTCTTATTACCCACAAGGGAATAGACAAGTTGAAGTGATTAATAAGATCATTAAAACTATGCTTCAATAGATGGTAGATAAGCACAAAACCAATCGGAATTTAATGCTCTTACTAGTGTTGTGGTCCTATAGAACATCTATTAAGACCGCCATCAGTTTCACTCCTTTCCACCTTCTTCATGGAGAGGAGGAAATTTTACCAATAAAGTTTCAAATTCCCTCCCTTCATATTTTTTTCAAACTCCTCCGAGATACTCATCCCTTAGAATAGAGGTTGATTATGTTGGAATGTGCTAATGAATATTTTTGTGTTGCTTTAAAAAACATTGAGGTGCCCAAGAAACACACCAAATTTGAGTATGACCATAGGATTCACCCTCGTACCTACCATGAAGGTGATTTAGTCTTCGTCTATAATCATAGCCATGATATTCTAGGGCATGGAAATTTCAAACCATTATGGAATCGGCCTTAGATTTTCAGAAAATTCTTGAGTAAGGGGGAATATATTCTTGATGACCCAAAGGGATAAATCCTCCCCAACCCTTGCAATGCTTTCTACCTTAATCATTTCTACCCATAGGATTTTCTCATAGAATGCAATTTTTTGTTTCATTTCACATTAGTTAGGTAGCTTGCATGCTTCATCATATTATTGTTTTTCTTCTTATACCTTTGAGATAGATCCATCATCCACACTGCACATTGGTTATGTCGACAATGAGAGACACTTTTCATGGAATCCAACCTTGATATCTTGGGTCATTTTTACCCCTTAACATTCATTATTCCATTCCAATGGTGTATGCATTAGATCTTCCACCAATAACTAGGCCGAATATGATGTGGTGATAGTTTTGGTAGTTGATATCCTTGCTCATCATATCCTTCACCTTCATGTTTGTCTTGATAGCATGTTTCTTGTCGTGCAATTTATTGATGTTTATCATGTGCATAATTTTTTCTTATATAGAAAATATCTACAAGTTAAGCTTCTGGCACATGAATTTGAATTCATTCCATTCAATCATGTTACTAGAGCCCAAAGTAACTATTTAGATATCATTGAAAATAACATTCTAGATTGCCATTTATCACATGCATTCATAAGAATATAATCATAACATCACAAAAAATGGTGACAGTAATAAAGCGCATAATCAAAATATGTACCAAAATCATTCATTTGTTTGGAATCCATTATTCTAAATACATCTAGCATTTCCATAGCATGCTATAATCCAAAGTACAAAAAGGGGGGGCACTTATGCCCCTACATATACTCATCATACCCTAGAGGATATTGTGCTAATGGGGCCACACCCCCAACCTGTAAGTCTCCAATAGCCTAATAGACCATACATGTGGACCTCATAATACCTCATCACTCAGAGGTAATATTGGCACACACATTTATTTATTGATCCTCCAACTCGTGCCACCCATGCTTTATGACACCAGTCAGTGCTATGTCAAGTCTCTGTATCATATCCTCCATGAATTCATCCATCTCTCATCTCCCATGAGATGAATTTTCTCTAATATCAATGGCCCTAGGTGTTTTTGGTCTTCTTGTTCCACAATCTGTGGTCCCCTATGTTGTTGGACGTCCTCTATTTCATGTCAGCCTCACCAGTGCTATATTTTCATGCCATAGTTTTCAATTTCAGTACCATATGCATTATATCATATGATAATAACAATAATATAACCTATATCACATACCATTTGGGCCCCATGAATATCCATATGGTAGTGATATTTGAAGATAACAATGAAATTTCATGTTAGAGTAGGGATAATCCTATATATATAGTGGAAGCTAATCCCAATGGGAAAAAAAAATTGGAACACTCTCCCAACTCCTCATCCTCCTCCATGTCGTAATAGATACCCCCAGTTTTGTATCCTAGGATCCTATGGGTCCCCATCTCAGACCCATATATGGGGTCAGAGATTGGGGATCTTCACAAAGAATAATAAGCATAATATTGTCCCATATGAATAGTTCCTTGTCACTACCCTCTTGCATGAATTCAATTGGTACTTCAACACCATAAATAACATCTAGTCCCACCCAAATTAGGTTCCTACAAGAACACTTTCTACCAAATTTTTTTCCCCCTAGTGATCTTATGTAGAGCATGGATACCCACAATGAAAATCACAGTTGTTGTTGTAGCTCGAGTCTCCACTCTCTCTAAATATTGTAGCTATATGGTTAAGTCCCTTACCTGGGCTCCTGTGGGTTGAAATCTTAGATCTAGATATTGGGTCAAAGAGTGGGGATCTTCTCAAAGAATAATAAGCATAATATTGTCCCATATGAATAGTTCCATGTCACTACCCTCTTGCATGAATTCAATTGGCAGTTCAACACCATAAATAACATCTAGTCCCACCCAAATTAGGTTCCTACAAGAACACTTTCTACCAACTTCATTTTCCCCCTAGTGATCTTATGTATATCATGGATACCCACAATGAAAATCACAATTTTTGTAGTAGCCCGAGTCTCCAGTCTCTCTACATATTGTAGCTAGATGGTTAAGTCCCTTACCTAGGCACTTGATACATAATGTTCATCTATAAACTCATCCAAATGTCTCCCCTGAAGTCGCACTGGCTGTGTCTCTCCAACCACTGCCAAGGGTGGAAATCTTATCATAAAATATATATCTTGTATAGTTATCTCAATCTCATGTTAGAAAATTATATATTACATAGAAATGGAGGACATAAAATATGTGAAAACACAAACATATAAAATAAGAGAGACACAGATATATGTGGTTCACCCAATTTGGGTTATGTCTATGGAGAAACAACTAGCCCTTCCCTTTATATTATCCAATAAAATGAATATATACAACCTACAACAGATCTGTTGTAATTTCCTCTTCTCTCTCACACAGTCTCCTCTCTCTTTCTTGCTGATAATACACATAATATACAACCACAATACAATTCCCTCATATAAACCGAGGGGTTTTCTTCAAGATAAAAAAAAAAACCCTAAAATAAACATAACTTCTACTTTCATATCATCTTGGGCTATACATCTGGATGAAACAAAAAACCTCTAAATCAGGAAGATAATCAGGCTCCACACCCAACAATCTCCCACTTGGAGACTCATTGTAGCAACTCCATTGTTTCTCATTTGTTGGATAATGACTCCACTTTGAACCTGGTTGTTTCTCATCTTCATCATCATACTTGAAGACCAATTGAAACTAACCATAATCTCATTTTCTCCATGGTTACAACTTTTGCTAACATATTTGTAGGATTTTGGCTAGTGTGTATATTTTCCAGCTTCAATTGTCCATCTTCCAACACTTTCCATATGAAATGGCACTTGATTTGTATATGTTTAGTCTTGGATTTAAATGTTGAGTTCTTTTCAAGATGAATGACACTCTGGTTGTCACTATATAACCTGCCAATATCCTGCTTCTTACCCAATTCATCCATTAACTTTTGCAACCAAATCATTTCTTTACTAGCCTCTGTAGCAGCAACATACTCTGATTTTGTCGTTGAAAGTGTTGCAACACTTTGCATTTTTGAAACCCAGCTGACATTTGTTCCACCTACAGTAAATACATACCATGTAGTGCTCCTCATGTTATCTCTATCATCTGCCATATCTGCATCAACATATCCTTGTAGATTAATGTTTGAACCACCAAAGCATAATTCTTGATTTGTGGTACCTCTCAAATACCTTAGAATCCATTTCAATGCCATCCAATGTTATTTTCCCTGATTTTTCAAGTACCTGCCTACAACTCCTACTGCATGTGCAACATTAGGCCTTGTGCAAACCATTGCATAAATTAATCTTCCAATTGTCGATGCATATGGAACTTTAGACATATAATCCATTTCTTTCTGGGTCTTGGGGAAAATTTCTTTACTTAGTTTGAAATGGCTAGGCAAAGGTGTACTAACTGGTTTTACATTCTACATATTAAATCTTTCCAACACCTTTTGTATGTACTCATTCTCAGAAAATGTTAATTTCTGATTTTTCCTATCTCTAGTTATTCTCATACCAAGGATTTGTTTTGAAGCTCCCAAATCCTTCATTGAAAATGAATTTTCTAATTTTCCTTTAAGCACATTTATTTCCTACATGTTAGACCCTGAAAAAAGTATGTCATCTACTTACAATACCAATATAATATAGCTGCCATAATTTTTCCTTTTGAGATAAACACAATGATCAGATTAACATCTAGTATAACCTTGTTTAGACATAAACCTGTCAAATTTTAGATATTACTGCCTTGGAGCCTATTTTAAGCCATACAAGCTCTTCTTCAACCTGCACACTAATTTATCCTTCCCTTTGACCTCATATCCTTATGTTTGTTGCATATAAATCTCTTCCTCCAAATCCCCATGGGGAAAGGTTGTCTTTACATATAACTGCTCAATATTAAAATATTATGCTACTACTAGACTTAAAATATATCTGATTGAAGTCATTTTAAGAACGGGAGAAAATATTTCATCAAATTCAATACCTTTATTCTATGCAAACCCCTTCACCACAATTCTAGATTTATACCTCTGTTTACCTCCATCTTCTTCCTTCAACCTGTAAACCCATTTATTCTGCAATTTTGTTTTACCTATGGGAAGCCTAAATAAGTCCCAAGTCTGGTTATGTACCAAGGAGTCCATCTCTTCTTTCATGGCTAGCTCTCACTTCTTCCTAGTTTCTAACCCCATTGCTTCTTCATAACATTCTAGTTCACTAGAATCAGTCAACAATACATAATATAATGAAATAAAGTATTATTCAAGGGGTCTACGTATCATGGTAGATATTTTGACACCACTTTTAGGTGTTTGAGGTGCATTTTGTTGTTTTGGTTGTTGTTATTGTTGTGGTTGTTGATCACTATGACTTTCAGGCACCTTTACTTTCACTGTGATCTCATCAAGAACTGTGTATTTTATGTTTCCTTTTTCATGTTTCCTTTCTTGCATATGATCCTTATACATGAAATTTTCATTAAATATGACATCTATGCTCCTAATATTTTTGTGATTTTCATAATCATATAAATGATAACAAAAATCATTAACATTGTATCCAATAAAGGTACATTTCTTTGATTTTTCCTCAAGCTTATTTTCTTTATTAATATGGACAAAGGCCTCACAACCGAAAGTCTTTAAAAATGAATATTTTAACTTTTTACATGTCCAAGCCTCCTCTGGAATACCACCATCCAAGGAACTTGAAAGCCCTATTTTTATTATATAAACATCAATATCAATAACATATTCCCAAAATTGTAAAGGAAATCCTACATGCAATCTCATGCACCATGTGTGCTCCATGATTGTCATGTGCATCCTTTCTGACACACCATTTTCCTGTGGTGTTCCTGGAACTATCTTCTCTCAGCGAATTCCATGCTATGAATAGTAATTATAAAACTCTTTGTTGAAATATTCACCTCCATTTTTTGATATGAGACACTTCAACTTCTTTCCTATCTCATTCTCAACCAAAAATTTCCATTTCCTGAAAGTATCAAATACATTAGATTTGTTTCCAATACAATAAATCTAGGTTCTCCCAGTTGCACCATCAATAAAAGTAACATAAGAGTGAGAGCCACTGAGAGATGATACATGATAAGGTCCCCATACATTTGTATGCACAAGCTCTAATTTTTCACTCTTCTTTTCTTTCCCAACTCTGAGAAATCTGACTCTCTTTTGCTTTCCATAAACACAATTCTCACAGAAATCCAAATCAACATGCTTCAAACCTGGAAACAAATTTCATAAGTTTCATCCCCTTCTCACTAATGTGCCTGAGACTATAATTCCATAATGTTTTTTCTACTCTTGTGGAGGTTAAACCATTTAAAAAATTACAAATACCATTGCATAAATACAAGGTACCAAACTTTTCTCCTTTTTCTATTACCAAGGCTCCTTTAGTAACCTTCACAACCTACCTTCCCTATTGAAATTATATTTTTATTAAAATACAAAACATGTCTTAACTCCTTTAATAGCCATTTGTTTCCATTCTTTTTTTCTATAAAAACTTTACCCATTCCAACAATTTTACAGGGTTTATCATCACCCAGGCGAACCTGTCCAATACCTCCTTGAACATAGTCATGAAAATGTTTCCTATCAGGTGTGGCATCGAAAGAGGCCCTTGAATGTACCACCCAGGCATCAATAATATTTTATAATGAAAGAATCAAAGCATCTTGTAACACATCAACTGTCACATTTTCTTCATGCTTGTCTTCTTGGTGTGTGTCTCCTTCTTTTCCCTTCCAAGACTTATAGTACTTCTTCAGGTGTCCTTTCTTCCAACATTTCTAGCACACTATCCCTGATCTAGACTTGGATTTTCCTTTCCTTAAATTACTGTGATATCTTGGGCTCTTTCCTCTTTCCATTTTTCTTCCCCTAATATTTTCACTCAAATAATTACCTGATGTCTCACAAGAGCTTTTCCATCGCATTTCCTCGCTAAGGATGGTACCGACAACATCATCAAACTTTAAAGCACTAGATCCAGAGATAGAGTTACTAATGGCCATAACTAAACCATTCCAAATTTTTGGAAATGAGCATAGAAATAAAAAATCCCTAACTTCATCATAAAAATTTACCCCTACATAACTTAATTTAATAGTAACCGTATTAAATTATTTTGAATGATCAACAATAGAGCCACCTTCTGGCATCTTCATATTAAATAAATTAGTCATAATAAATAGTTTATTTGAGGCTGAGGGTTTTTCATATAGTTGGTCAATGCCATCATTAAACCTTATGTTGTCATTTCCTTTGAAATATTAAAGGCTACTAACATCGCAAGGCACAACCATAATGTTCCAAGTGCCTTTCTGTCAAGAATATCCCATTTTTTGTTTTTCATATTCGTCGGCTTCTTTGTTTTTCCACCCCATGGTAGGTACATATATTTCTGATATAGATAATCTTCCATCTGCATCTTCCACAGTTGGTAGTTTTGGTCGTTAAATTTTTCGACCCTAAACCTACCAGCGTCCTCCATTGCTGCCACTTGAACCAAGAACCCTTCTTTCCTATGAGTTTCACATCAAAATAGACCTTCAGCTCTGATACCAGTTGTTAGAAAATTATATATTACAAATCAATGGAACACATAAAATATGCAGAAACACAGACACATAAAACATATAAAACAAGAGAGACACAGATATACGTGATTCACCCAATTTGGGATACGTCCACAAAGAAACAGCCAATCCTTCCTTTTATATTATCCAGCAAAATGAAAAGATACAACCTACAACATATCTGATGTAATTTCATCTTCTCTCTCACATAGTATCCTCTCTCTTTCCTGCTAAAAATACACATAATACAAAACCACAATACAATTCCGTCATATAAACTGGTGGGTTTCCTTTTAGGGAAAAAAACCCTAAATCAAACATAACTTCTACCATCAGATCATCTACCTAATGAATGGCCCATATTGACTATGAAATTACAATATTTTACAAGGAAATTTTACATCTATTTTTTAAGCTTCGGGGACCCCTGGACCCCCTAACCGAGGGGGACAATCCCACCCACACCTGTGTGTAGGGATGCACAGTCTTCCTGTGGTATACATCCAGTTCAAACAAAAGACCTTTGAATCATGAAGGTAATCAGGCTCCACACCCAACATTTCATGCTCCTGTATAATGAAAGCCTCCTAGTCTAGATCTCAATCGCTCACTATGCGGATTGATAATGGCTCACCAACCCTCATCAATGGGTACTCAAATAACTTGAGTAACTCATACTGGGCAATACCCCCCCTCACTACTTAGTCCCCTAAACCTGAGAGCGCATATACTCAAAATATCGTTCTCGCCATAGCACCTTCAAATCTACCATATTTGCGCAAAACACTACTTTTTTCAGCACCATAATATAATCATCAATTATAGACATAAGGCTACATTAAGGGACCAAAACTCCCCTAGTATTGCACCCCCTGATCCAAGTGCATAATGCAAGTTTTACATCTAAACCTGTGTTTCCCTAAAGGATTTTTTAACCATGATCTACATTCCCCTAACATATGGAATGCCTAAGAGCTATGTTACAACCAAAAAATTATGTAGGGCTTCCCTTGAACCAAATTAAACTCTAAAAAATGACAAGTAGGGTACAACAACGAACCTGAAATTCACAGATATGAATTTTGTTGATCGGTTTTTCTGCTACAAACTCACAATTTTTTAGGGCTTTCTCCCCTTCTCTAAATTCACCAACAAAACATTACACAAATGAATTTGAATTGGGGGGGAAATCCATTTTATATAAAACCCTAAATTCTTCGTTGACCATTACAGGCTCATTGTAGCTTCATTTGATGAATAGTTTACACCATTAGAAAGCTATCACTAAGCTCTATAATGGGTCTATATTTGTCTTTGGTGATTTGAAACTTCACCCAAAAACCATTTTTTCCATGAGGTCTCACTTCAATGCCTATTTAAATAAAATATATTCATATTTTTTTCTCGTACTCTTGCGCCACCTTGTTGGGAAATGGGTCAATACCATGGTAATGCCCCTTGGTATTCTAATTTTGGAGCGCAAAATACCATACGCGACTTGGCACGTAATTTTTCGCGTGCATACACTACTTATCCTAGACAAATCCGTGTATGCATTGAGACACACACTTTTCATCATTGTTCTAGCACATACTGGAATTCCTTACTTCTGCAACTTCTGTACTACTTGTAGAACATCATATTTACATCATTAATTAGTATATCAAGTCAGTTTCCATCAAGTACAACTTCATCAAGTGGGTTGCCATCATCTTCTTCAAGTGTTGCCATCATCTTCATCAAGTGGGTTGCCATCAAGGACAACACTCTGCATCATATTGCCAAAAATCTCCCCCTTTGGACTTGATGGCAACCACGATGGTGTTTGATCACCACAACAGATAGATACATTGATTATATTCAAACACCATGATACTCTCCCCCTTTGACATCAAGGGCAAAGGGTGGATCAAAACAAAACAAGGTTTTTCTTCTTTTATAGAAAGAAGAGTTATGTAGATCTGATGTGCACTGAAGTTATCATGCTCCCCATGAGTTCATGCTGAATGTTCAAACATATTTTTTTTTAATGAAGTACATGACTCTATGACCTTTCATATCACCAAGGACTCATACTTACATCAATGATCCAACCAAGTGGATTTACATAAGAGACTCAAGTACCCAACCAAGTGGGTTTACACATTTTGACTCAACTACCCAACCAAGTGGGTTTACAAAATGAACAAGTCCTTACATGACTGAATATTACAATTTTACATCATAGATATTATCATGAACTTTTCATCAAATTACAAATATGACCTTTTATGACCACTACCAAGATGACCTCAAAAGAGATCATGTTTCAGAACCATCATAATGCCAACAATGCATTATACTCAGCAAGTCTAATGCTCCCCCTGAAAAATGTACATTCAAGCATCTTTTCCATATGACCAAGGCTCCTCCTTAGCTTGTGCATCCTGAACACTTTCAACAGCAAGTCATCAGCAAAAAAATTTGCATGATCTGTCCTTATCTCTGAATCATAATACTTCCATCTCATTCATGTGTGAAAGCAAGGAATATTCTTCAACAAAGAGAAAACAGGGCTCATCCATAAACTCATCTTCATAAATCATGTATCATGTCATTATTATTTAGAACTGAGACATAAGCAGATATAATGTCAATAATGCAATCATTAGTAGTTAGACCGATGCTCCCCCTGAACCTGTGCTCCTGTTCTTGAGCTGTCATACTAATTTCCTTATCATAAATGCATACACGTCTGTGTCCACTGGAACTAGCGTGTATACGCGACTTTACTTCATTAAACCCGCGTATGGAAAGTGAAATACTGAAAATTTCATACTCCTTCTTCTCCCCCTGGATTTGTACCACATGTACCTGTCTTCTTCACAACAGATGCACTGTCAAAAATAAACATAACCATAATAACTAAATCAACCATGAGAATCACCATACATCGCTCCCCCTGTGATGATACATTACTAATCGCCAGAATGTATCTCACATCATTTATGCAGTCATTATGAGAAATAAGCTTTAGAAGCGGATGACTGCAGTAGGGTCAATATTCCCTACGTTTCTAACCGGTCTTCCTTCCTTTTCCAGCTTTGCTTGAAGTTTCTTATTGTGTGCTGGAAATTGTTCAATTTCTCAGATCTATTCATCCTGCATTCTTTTTCTACATGTCCATACTTGTTACAGGCATAACATCTTGCATGACCAGAAAAGTAAGCATATGGATCATAATGTGTTTTTCTATACTTTCTTCTATTGCAATCGGCTGCTTTATGACCATACTAGTTGCATGAAAAACAATATCCATTAAAGAACCCAGATTACCTTTCTGTATAGAATCTGTTTGTTTGTGACTGAAACAATCTGCTTCTGCAATTTGCTGCAACATGCCCATAATTATGACATTTAAAGCATTCAACATTATTGATCAAAGCAGGGAATGATTTCTTTTGAGATTTCATGATTGTCGATTGACCTTTTGCTTCTTTCAACACTTCAGGCTTTGCATTGATATCCTTTGAATCTTTAGCACTTCCTTGTGAACTAGATTCTCCTTTAACAGTTTCATGAAAACCAAGACCAAGTTTAACAGAAGGAGACCTTTGACTACTAAGAATATTTTCAAGAATCTTAGTACTATCTTGAAACCTCAAGAGTTTATCCTTTTCTTCTAATTTACCTTTGAGAATGTTTACCTCAACCTCCAATTTTTGGCATTGCTTCATCATGCTTTCTTCAACACTTTTTCCTTCTTCTACTTGATCATTCAAATTTAAGATCTCTTCTTTCAACCCATTTTCTTGCTCTTCAAATATTTGTAAAATTTCTTCATTCTTCTTATTTGATTTTTCCAGATCTGTTTTGAGCGAGATGATTTCTGCTTCACGTCCTTCCTTTTCAAATGATTGTAGAAGTTATTCATTCTTCTTATTTGATGCTTCAAGGTCTGCTTTCAGAGAGATGATTTCTGCTTCAAGTCCTTCACTGTGATTGGTTACTTTGTCCTGCAGTCTTTGATACATTTCTATCTGTCCTTTCATTGTTTCTATCTTTTCATTCAATCTAGAGATCACATCCTTGAGGATAGATTGCCTCCTTTTAAATTGATCCCAAAAATTACTTTCATCATTGATCTTGAGATTTGCTTCTAGACTTATACTGTTACTTTCACTATCTTCATCATTGCATGCACAAGTGAGTGGATTACAAGAACAACAATCAATACCTGTTTCTTCTTCTTCATTTTCTACTGCACATGTTTTCTGAGATATCTTCTTTTCTTGAGTAGCCTTCTTCTTTTGCTTCTTTGCCATGAGCACTAGCAGATCTTGGTCAGAATATTCTTCATCTTCACTTGACATTTCATTATTATCGTCATTTGCATAATAACTCTTTCCCTTTTCAAATTGTTTATAAGGACATTTAGCAGCATAATGACCCACTCTTCCACAATCAAAACATTTGAAGGGTAGCTTACCTTTGAATATTCCAGGACCTGGTTGGAGTCTCCTTACAAAATTTCTTCTTCTGATATATAACTTGATTCCTTGACAACTTCCTTTTCTTTTCCTTTTGCACATGCCTTAAAATAAGCTTCTTTGATTTTAAAGGGACCTCCTTGTCTCATTTCATAAGCAGTCAGAATACCATGTAGTTGAACAATAGTAAGAGTTTGCAGATCTTGCCTTTCTTCAATAGCTGACACTTTTGACTCAAATTTTGAAGTTAAAGATCTTAAGACTTTTTCCACCGGAGTAGTATCGGTTATGGTTTCACCCAAACTTCTCATACGATTTACAATATCATCTAGATGTAAAAAGAAACTGGCAATACTCTCATCACTATGCATCCTTAAATTTTCATATTCAATTCGGAGAGTTTGGAGTTTTGCACTTTTTACCTTTGTATCTCCTTCATAGCTCAGAATGATTTTGTCCCATATTTCTTTTACTGAATTTAGCTGCATCACTTTAGCAAATTCTGGTTCATACATGCTTCCTAATAATACATTGACGGCTTTGGCATTGATTTCATATTTCTTCCTTTCTGCTACATCAGTAGGAATACTTGTCGGATACTGATAACCTCCTTCCACGATTGCCCATACTTCTGCACCAAGACTTTGCAGATATGATTTTGTTCGTATCTTCCAGAACAACAGATTATTTCCATTGAATAGAGGTGGCCTTATAGACATTATCCCTTCATGACTTCCCATAGCGACGGATCTCCTTCAAGCGATCAAGCTTCTGTAGAAGGACCTGGCTCCGATACCAATTGCTGGGAAAAATACTGAGAGGGGGGGGGTGAATCAGTATTTAGGACTTACTCAAAACTTTTTACTTTTCCTTACTTCAAAACACATACGCGACTTTCCTGAATCCAACTTGCTTATACACGCGGATATACTTAATAAAACATGCGTATGTCCAGCAATCTTATTATGCAAATAATTCTTCACTTATATAATTCATTCATTAGATGTTCAATAATCAGTAAGCATGTGCAGTAATAACAGAATAAACCATCACACATAAGCAACACACATGAACACCAGGATTTTAGGTGGAAACCCAAGTCGGGAGAAAACCACCGCTGTCGTTGTCCTAGCCTTCAATATTTTATTATAGAGAAAACATCTTACAACCATGTACTGGCGCAGACTCATACTAGCACGGAGGCACCCACCTGCAGAAGGATACAACCTTCTCTCGTTTACCAGCCTCTCCTGGAAGGGAGCTACAACCCCCTGCTCTCATTTACCAGCCTCTCCTGGAAGGCAGCTACGACCCCCTGCTCTCGTTTACCAGCCTCACCTGGAAGGGAGCTACAACCCCCTGACTGAAGGCTACAACCCTCAGCACCACCATGGACCACGTTTCATCAATTTTCACACTGGATCGAAAAGATTTCTTTAGAGCACAACTTGTAGGCCACTTTTCATCATATTTTCAGACTGGACCCACTCCACACATTTAAGCTCAATCATAAAACTGATGCTTATCAATTCAGACAACCCAGAACTGTAGAATACAGATAGCAGTAACATAGCAGAACAGATCAGACATTTCATACTTCATACTTCAGCAAAACCCTAGTTTTAATACGTGCTTTCCTTTCACTGCTCCCGCGTATATACGCGCTTCCATGCATATAAACCCACGTATACATCTACACATATTACAGATCTAATTTCACAACCCATATGCGCTTTCTATTTATCAAACCCGCGTATATACGCGCTTCCGCTGTTCCAAACTAGCGTATAGATCTTCAGACATTATAGAGCAGCATACTTCTTCAAATCAGATATTTAGTTCAGATTTAACCCTTCACTTCATACAAATGTTCGCCTCATCTCATATCTAAAAATTTCATAAACAGATCTAGAAGATACAAATACATTTCAGATCTAGATTCCCTTCTTCGTCATTTTCTTCATAGGTGCATCACAGATTCAGATCTATCATCAAATAGTTACCCTTTCCATTCAGACATACTTCAAATTAAATTATTCATTCAAACCCAGACTCATGCACACACTTGCACAATGAATTTCTTCTCCTTATATATATTTAGTCTTTTTCAAAACCATGAGTCAAAACCACATTACTTCCGATGGTTTTCCTGGACGGGATCAAATAGACAATCCAACACTCAATACAATGGGTCAATACCATGGTAATGCCCCTTGGTATTCTAATTTTGGAGCGCAAAAGACCATACACGACTTGGCACGTACTTTTCCGCGTGCATACGCTACTTATCCTAGACAAATCCGTGTATGCATTGAGACACACACTTTTCATCATTGTTCTAGCACATATTGGAATTCCTTACTTCTGCAACTTCTGTACTACTTGTAGAACATCATATTTACATCATTAATTAGTATATCAAGTCAGTTTCCATCAAGTACAACTTCATCAAGTGGGTTGCCATCATCTTCTTCAAGTGTTGCCATCATCTTCATCAAGTGGGTTGCCATCAAGGACAACACTCTGCATCATATTGCCAACACACCTTTTCTTTGCACTTGTCGACTTATATGTCAAGTTTCATTATGAGTAACCATTATTTACTCATGTTTTGAGGGTCCCCTTTGAATCTATTCCTTGTGGGGCATCATTGAGTCACCCTTGTTCACAGAATTAAAGATTATTCATTCTTATATTCCATGGAGTCTATTTAGAACCCCATCAAGTCTCGTTGCAGTATATCATCCCCTTCATGTGTCGTACCCATCATGTATTTATGTGATTTAACCTCTATATGTCCTTATCTGTCCTTGAAAATCCTTTGTATGAGTAATTTACCATCCCCTCCAAACTCATCATTCGTTTCTAGGTCAACCTTGCATGTTATTCTTCGACGAGGGAATTCCTAAGCCCACCCATCCACTCACTCTCCATCACACTCCCTGGTGTCAGTCTCTATTAGTCACATTACTATTCCTTTTGCCTTTGTTGAGGAATCTATATTTCCTCTACTCTGGTGGGCCCTCCCCTGTCGACTTCAACACATTTATTCCAGGAGAGTGACCTACAGGGAAATATACCTTGGATCTAGTTTCTTCATTATTGGGTGCCTCGGGGTCAAGAAAAGGGAACCATCATTTCCCTTTGACTTGGTTTTTTCTCGCATGCTTAACTCCAACTCATTATCACATAATTAATAATTAGACATTTGATGGTCTAATTCTTTAACAGAATATCCCAAAACTTAGTGAGTGTGTGTGAGATGTTCCCAGATCTCATGAGGGGGTGGCCCTTCAAGTAGGCCCCCCACATTCCTGGAAACCACTAGTTCATTATCCAAGCTTAGATGGAGTTTAGTAGATTTGATTGGTTGAGTTTCCACCTCTTACAAATCCCACTGCATGAACCACTCCTTTATTTGGCTCATTCAAATATTTAGAGCCCTTTCCTATGCATAAGGGCTTCTTTGATTGTGATATACCCCTCTCATTAGCATGGGGTAATTTGGTGCTATGTACTTAGTTCAAAAATATTCATTACGACTTGGCCTTTTTATTCTAGGCACATGTATATGGGACTATTTATATCATTATATCATTATTTGATTCATTGATTCTAGCACATCGTGTATCATGTATTATTTTTCTCAAACCCACATTATTGGGCCCTTCATTATTCATTGTATTGAGTTATCTTGGTGGATATGGGCATGCCTCCCCCCTCCCGCTGAGATCGTGTACACACCATTTGAATACTCTTCCTTGACAAGTAGCTCTCTCCTCCTCCATACATGGTTCTTCAATTTTTCAAAATGGCTCTCTCTCTCTCTCTCTCTCTCTCTCTCTCTCTCGCCATTGACTCCCCCTTTGGTGCCTAATGAAAGGAAACTACAATGTATTATGTGCATATGATGTTATCATAGCACTTATACATTGGGGGACAATCTATTATCACCTAAAAAGTTATAACCTAGCCATTTTCCACTAGGTTAAACAAAATACATCATGTAGTATGGGTTTTATATATTAAAAACGACTTTCACCTTAGGAAATAATTTAGAGAACCACTTTTTATAAATTATTTCTACTTAATTAATTTTCCCATTTGAAAATAACCCATAAATTCATTTAATTAATTTCATGTTATTTTCATATTTACCCATTTTGTGAAAATAATTAAAAATATTTTCACTCACCTAGGAATAATGAAATAAATCATAATTTATTTATTACTCTTTAATCATTTCTCTTTTGATATCCCTTGAAATGATTATTAAATCATGTAATATTCCTAAATTAGCTTGCAACTAATTGGAATATTAAAGTTTTGTTTTGTTACTTAGATAGGTGAATAAGTGGGTAGGGAGACCCATAAATATCTTTATGAAGAATAAAACTACTTCTCATGTGAAAGTGTATCATCTTTTCAACTTAATAAAGCACCATAAGGTGTGAACAGGGGCTAGAGCATGTGGACTGGGTCAATTTTGACCAAATCAATGGCGTTGTCATGGAGGAGTGGACATTAATGGAGGGACATCGCAGTTTTAGATGGAGATGATTTGCATGGAAGTAGTGCTATTATTTGATGGGGCTTAGGGTTTGGAAGCTCATATCTTATAAAAGGAAGAGGATGGTTGTTGGAACAGGGTCCCCTCAAAGCTGCGAATTTTGTACAATTTTTTATGTTTTTGGTATTAATTAGTCTAGTGCAGGGGTTTTGGGGTGGTTCAAATTCCCAAATGCATTGTAATGGGTCAAGGGTAGACCAGGAGTCTGCAAACCACATTTTGTGGACCATTGGAAGCGTAGGCTAAGTTGATATAAATAGATGAACATTTTGATTCTTAAGGTAGGCAAGAATTTAAGTCTGATGCCTTTGTGAATTGTTAGATCTGTGTTGGGTCGTTTAGGTAAGGACTCCTACTGGCCATGTGCGCGGAGATCCTCAGTCCTGCTGTGTGTGAACCTTGATGTTTGTGTGCATAGGTTGTGTTTGAATTGTACTAGGTTTTGGATGCTAATATATGCGGATACAATTAAAGTATCTATGTGTTATCTGATCTGATGTGTTACTGTTGATGCGAACCTTTGGGATCTGTTGGAGTTACGAACACAGTTGTGTTATCTGTTTATGTTGTGAATATATCTGTGTATGGAGTGAAGTGTATCTATAATCTGTTATTAATGATGTGTTATGATATTGTGTTCTGGTAGTTGTTGATACCTTCTAGATATGTGCATTATAGTAGTTCTATTATACTGCGAATTATATTGCTAACAAACCTGTGAATATACATGTCTTATGTGAACTTGATAAGCTGCAAACACATATCTGCTAGACTTACCTACTCTCTCTCTCTGTGCGAAAACCTGGTTCCAACACCCTCCCATATAGCTCCGGGTGAGACTTTGGCCTGCGCAAGCAGGTCACTGCCGAAAGGGCTAGTAGAATAGGGGTTTGTTGGCAAACCTTAACCTCCTGGGTCAGGACCCTTCGAGCCAAAAAATGGTTCTGTTGCCGAGACCGGGAGCATTTTGAGAGATAGATCGAGTAATGCCAAGAGAACATTGGAGACCTGAGAAGAAATAAATTGAATATTGGTTTAAAAGATAGGTTCAGGAATTTGCGGTAAAATAAAATCGTAGCACAAAGTTGACAGCAGAGAAGTGGAAGAATAAGTACATTTTCACAGAGGTCTACGAAATTTTCTTTGTGACATTTGCGACCAAGCTTCAGGAGTGGCTGGCAAGGCTCGTAGATTTCCAAACGTGTTGGAAGGATGAACGCATCACACATTGGACTCCAGAGTTGATCCAGCAGTTATAAAGGACTGATAACACCATCACTCATATGATATATCACTGGGTAGATAGTGTGCTGGGAGGATTTGTGATGGAGTTCATAGTCGATCAATTCGTTTCCTATTCTGAGGCAGAACGGAGGTTCTTCAAGGGTTTCAGGGGTAAGTTTCTGAAAGCCTTGCCATTGCTGATTAAAATATTATTATGCAAAAAGGATATTATGTGCAACCATACAGAATAAATGAGCTCCGATCAGAGCGAGGGTACAACATAAAGTGGTAAATACTACAGAACTAATCAAGAAGGAGATAGAACTATCTACAATCTAGTAAGGGATTCGGCTACGCATAGCCCTCCAACTACACCACCTTCAAACCAGCATAGGGGTAAGAACTCACCCATACCTCCACCCCCACCAGAAGATGATATGGCCTTGCACATGCAGCTACCTACCTTCAAGGGTGTAGGGGAAAAGGATATGGATCGGTTCTGGTCACAGAGTCGGTATGGACTACGTAGAATGTGGCCAGCGATGATGTGAAAAGGGTGCAGCTTTCCCTTGCCTTTGAAGGAAGATCCCTGGACTGGTATATGGGATACGTAGCTTAGCATGCAAATGCGACCATTCAAGAGGTTAAGAATGCCCTAAAACAGCATTTTCAGAAGCCTAAGTCCTACTCTTAGATAGTGAATGATCTAAAAGATTTCAAGCAAGGACCCTCTAAGTCTATATGGGAAGCTGACCAGCAGCTAAAGAAGGTGATCAGAGAAGGGGAATTTTTGTACGATGACAGAAAACACAAGGAATGGTTCATCGTTATGTTACTGCCTCACTTGCGCGTACCTATGGGACAGCAAGCCATTGAATCACAGGAAAAATCTTTGGAGATTGCTATGAAATTATAATTTTCACCGAGAGATGATACCCAGCTGGGAGTACAACAGATCCAAGGCCAGCTGGAGGCGATGCACATGGACATCTAGAATCTGTGAAAGGGTCAAGGGAAGGAAGCTAGCCCAGATGTATGGTGCATACGATGCAGGGTATCAAGCCATACCAAGGATCAGTGCCTACTGCTGGCAAACTACCTACAGGCAGGGGACCTAATCCGTTGCGCTCGGGACCAAGTGGACCAGCATTGTGGTGTGATGATTGTCGTGTAGCCGACTTGCATGATACTAACCACTGCCCACATTTGGGTGCATATGTCCCAGAACTAAAGCAACAATGGTGCCGGTTTTTCTGATTAGTAGGACACGATGAAAAGAATTGTAGAACTTATGATCTAATGATAGACTGGGGAAACCTATATAGGGTACAATTAGACCCTTCTTTGCCAAGATCCCTGTTTGTGCTCAACCTAGTCTCCTAAATTGAGCTCATTTAATTGTCAACCAGGGTCAGTAAACTGCTGAAGTGTGGTGCACTATATGTGCCTAAGTAACCTCTTCCTACTTCGTTGTGTTTAGTGTTTTCTGATGTTTTTGGTTTTATGGTTTTATTTTGAAAGGAAAAAAACTAAGTGCTAAATGAAGGGAAACTATTGGTCAAAACAGAGTGAAGCCTAAACTGTGATGGTAAACAAATGCAAATGAAATACTGAAACAGAATCAAATCTAAACTATGACTAAGTAGAAACAAAGCTTTGATAATTACTTTTAAACAAATGATTCAAAACATAAACTCAACTTGTCAAATGCTTTCATCAAAGGTGTTTTGAGAGAGAGCTTGAGACATGGTCAATTAAGTATGCAAATCCTATCTAAACAGTTAAACAAATAACTTATAATGATGCAACATTTCATCCTTGATTAGAGATTTGTTGAAGAAAATTTGGAATAAAACATTTATACCATCATAATATCTTCTATTCTAGGACTAGTTCCTAACTCTATTCTGAAATTTAATTGAATCTCACAAAACCTTACTCAAGAGTTATTGATTTTGATTTCTTTTCAAAGTAGTCTTTTGAGGGAGGGTTCTGTTTATGAAGTGATAAGGAAATTGCAGAGGTACTTCAGGCCTTAAAATGATATTGTCTTCTGTTCATGTAGTTATGAAGCAATTATAGATTTTAGAACAAGAAGAGGTTTGTGAATAATGAAGGTTGTTTTGTTAAGTTTAACAACTGAAGTAATCTAATGTGCAGTGAATGACATTCTGAATGTGAAGTGCAAATTCAATGAGTTGAACTAAAACTGAACTTAAAATGTCACTAATCTAAAACAATGCTGAACTACAAGTCATTATCAAACTCAAAATAGAACAACTGAGCATGAGTTAAGTGCAATTAAACTCCGGAGTATCCTAACTATGCTATGCAAACGTAAAGACTGAAAGCAATGAAAAAAACTAAGATATCATAGCCATTTCCCACTCATCATTATGATATTTTGGACAAGCGTTTAAGAGCAAGAAAAATTATGGTACTTAGTGAAAACACACAACTAAAACGTTCAAGATCACAATCATGCTTAAGAAAGTATAAAGATTTCTTGGAAGAGTTTCTTCTCGTGGAAGAGTGCTTAGCATAAGTATAACTGTGATGGTGAATAAAAGAGATTACAATTAAATCCTACAATACTATAGCCAATTCCCATTCATCATTATAATCTTTTGGAAGAGCTTCTTCTTTCGGAAGAGTTTTTAGAATGATTATAACTACAGTAGCTAATGAAAGAAACTACGAACTCAGCTTTAAAAACGTAAAGGAAGCTAGAATACTTATCTAAATTACGCAAATAAATCCATGCAAGAGGCAGGGGCCCTCTACCACTTGAAGGAATCTAACTCCAAATCAAATCAATGCTTTCAAAACAAAACTGTCTGCTTCATTAAAAGAGAAATAACTTGAACAGAGCACTTTGCGTCTTCAGAAATGTAGCACAGAATCTAAGCAAAATCTAGAACAAAATCTAGCCTAGCTCTCGGTTTCCCAAGTGTTTATATAACAAATGTAAATAACAAGACTTGCAACAATTTCAGGAACATTGTCTTTTCTTATCGGAATCACATTAGGACTCTTGAAGTGGCTGCGTAACAAGGAAATGGACATCTGGACTAAGACAGTCCTATTAGAAGTCTGTCTTCTTAAATGTGTTCCCACGTACCAAAACCATACACAGAATTCGTTTCTTCCTTCATGGTGAGCAACGAACCATGTAGACATGACGTGAAATATGCCCATATGCGGTTTTTCTTGAGAGGCCACCTGGAACATACCCAAACGTGAAGACAGCTGCAGAATCGCCGGTTAGCTACGGAATTTCTGCATTCTGCAGCTAGTTCCAGTCAAAATGCTTTACAATGGCAAAAATCACAAAACTTAGCAAGTCAGTCATGTAAATCATTCTAAAAGTAATTTTAACTAAATTCATTGATCAATTGGGTCTAGGATAGCAATGGACAAAGGAAAATGAGGTAAAGTAAGATGAAAGAAAGCACAATTTTTAGGCTCAACATACCCCCACTACTGTCTCTTTGCATGTCCTCATGCAAATTATCCTATGAACTCAGAGGCTTCTGCAAGAACATCTAATCCTCTCCTTCTCCTTTGCCTGGAAGCTAAAGATATTTTGGGTTTTCTGATGACAAGTTTGAACCTTAAGTTGGTAAGTGCCCTGATTAGCTTCTTGTTCCTCTTCTTCAACTTGTCATTAGCCTTTTCCACTTTGTCTATATGTAGGGATAAGGTTGAGTTCATATCGGTTTTGAGCTTGACTTGTTCCTTCAAAATTTCATTCTCATTTTTGATGTGTCTATTAAGTATTTCCAACTCATATCTATCCCTTCTTAATACATCTATTTCAGACAGTGGAGGACTAGGGGTTCTCTCCTTACTTTCTGAAGCTCTTCTTTCCAAAGTTTCCACATAGTCATAAATTTCTTGTTGAGCAGGGTCAATTTCAGGGGTTCCTTCATTAAAATCCTCTTCAACATATTCTTCAACATCTTCTTCAATGGATGTTTCCTCATCTTCTATATTAATCACCCCTGTTTGTTTGATTTGTGTTTTCTTCAGTTCCCCCTTTAGTCTGTGGCTTCTTCTTGGCTGAGAAGATCCCTCTCCTTTCTCCATGGCAGATTTCCTGATTACCTTTTCTTCCTTAAGCTGTCTCTTGATTTGAGTCAACTTCTCTGAAATGATTTCCTCACTACTTTCTTGGACTGTTTTGTCGATTTCAACTTTTGAGGCTCTCCATTTTCTACTTCTCCTTGTAGGCTGTGGTTCCGGTGAGGGTTCTTTTGGCTCTTCAAAATGATTTCTTATCAAGAAATTGTCCCATGTATCATTTGTTTTGGTTAAATGATGTTCAATCAAAATTTTAACCAAACCATGATGATATAAAATTGTCTCTAAAAATTGAACCCTTCTTTGAACACAGGAAGCCATCTTTTTCAAGATTTGAAGCAAGAAATAGGGTAGGTTTAAGTCTTCCCCCAGAAAATGCATTATCAGTCTAATGTGGTAGACATAAAATGTACCATATCTACCCTCACATGTAATAAATTTTTGCAGAAGAAGTAGTATATTTATCCATTTATTTTTCAATGCAGAACTTGGAATTCCTTTCTTAAATACAGTGACATCCATACTTGGTGATTTTAGAATTTTCTTCCAGGATTCATTGTGGAATTCTCTGTTTTTGAACCATCTTTCTCCATTTCTAAGCAACCCTGTAGCTTCTGCAATGAAAACTTCAGTGACAGTAAAGTTGACATCTTCCACTTCAACTTCAGCTCCTTGAAATGATCTTGCAAATGTTTTAGTGACTTCTTTGTGGAAGCCATTAAATTTCTCCAAAAATTGAAGCCATCCTATCTGTTGCAACATTTCTTTGCATTGAGGGTAGCCTTCTAAATATTTTGAACCCACTGGTTCAGTTCTTACAATGAAACCCATGATTGCTTCTTCAATGTTCAGATTAACACTCTTCTATCCACAGAAACAATAACTTTCACCTTCGAATTGAAATGGCTTCAAGTTCTTAATGACAATGGCTTCAAACTTCGGAATAACATACCTCTGATTGACAGTGACAACAGCTTCAAACTTCGAGCTGATATACCTTTGGTTGACAATGAAAACAGCTTCAAAACTTTGGACTGATATGCCTCTGTTGACAATTGAACTTTGGACTGATATGCCTCTGTTTGACAGTGACAAATGGCTTCAAATTTCCCACACTACTATACCTCTGTCTCTCGGTGGCAAATAGCTTCAAATTCCCATACTGCTATATCTCTATCTCTTGGTAACAAATGGCTTCAAATTATTCAATGCTATACCTCTGTCTCCCAGTGACAAATGACTTCAAATTCTTCTCTGTTATACCTCTGTGTTTATAGTGATAATGCTCAATCTCTGCCCACAGTGATACTTTGTCTGCCCACGGAATCAAATGGCTTCAAATTCTCACGTTGCTATACCTCTGCGTTTACCTTTTTGCTCTGCTCTCGGTGGTAAAGATATCTCTGTTTGCGGAATGAAGTGCCGGCTACAGAATGGAGTGATGGAAGTAGTCACGGAATGGGGTAATGGAGTGAGGTGGAGGAAACGAATTAATGATTGAAAAGATGGCGAAGATTTTTACAACGGAAAAGAGAATCATCATTGAATGATTTGGTTAAGTGACGTGAAGAATTCAAACACCTCGGCCATTTTAACCGCTTAAATGATGTCGGATATGGAATTTGAAATGAGAGATTTTAATCCAAAGTCTGTGGAGGGTTTATTGGTCTTGATCAATAAAAATAATTAAAACAACCTTTTCAAACAATTCATAACTAAAACTATGCTAAATTTTATGAAATTCCATTATAATCTAAACTTGTTACCTCTGCTTTTCATTTGATTTTTGTAGTCTTTGTCTTCTTTGTTCTCCTTTGGAAGAGTCTTCATAATCCTTCTTTATGCTTTTTATTCATGGATACACTGGATCATTTTGTTGCAATTCTAATGTCTGCTGACTAATGCCTTTAGGATTTGTAGCTGCGGAATGTCTGGCTAGCTGCGGAAAGGCTGAACAGCTGCAGAATGTCTGTTAAGCTACAGAATATACCTGTAGAGCATTTTGATCATGGAATGGAGTGGTTTGGGAATATAGGTGAAATTTTATATGGTATGAATGAAGATGGATGATGAGACATGATATGTATGAAGTGGATGATGAAGTGGAATGGATTCAGTTTATGAAATGAAGTGGAAGAACATAAGAACTGCCCTGCAATCCATGACATGTTTTATTCATTTACAACAAGACATCAAACTTTAAATTTTGACATGAAAATGAGATGGATGGAGTATGGAATGGGATGAATGAAATATGGAATGAAGTAGAGCATGAATGAATGAAATGGAATATGGATGGATAAGTGAATGAAGTGAAATGAAATGAGATGGATCACAAGCACTATGGATCTGAACTTATGATTTTGTAACAGCTGCTTGCAAAAACAAAATGGGAAAAGTTAGAGTGTCAGAGAGACTCTGATTTTCACCCTATCTTTTCTGTATAAACATGCCAATCTATGATTGGTTTTCATGTTTATACTTTTCTTTTTTCTTTTTCTTTTTTTCTTTTTTTTATGTCCTACTCTACTTGAAAAGGAAAATCTTGTTCAAGAATATGAGTACTTCCAATGGAACCATGTTTGTAACAAGATGATAGATAAACTCATATGCAGGTTTGAAAGATACTCTTTGACATGTACTAGTATATGAGATGCCAACTGTCTTGATTTAGATGATGTCAGAAGATATTGAATAATTGGGCATTGAGATCCAATGACTGAATTGAACCAAGATTCAATGTAATCTTGTCTTCCTTGTCTTTCTTCTATCATTAAATGCAAGTCTTCAAAGATATGATCTTCATTCATAGAATCTGGTGATAGGCATGCATGAGACTTTTCAATCTCAGGTTCTAATAACTTCTCTTTATCAACAGACATCCCTGATTCTTGGACCTTATCTGAGTCTTCTTTTGCTGGTTTTTGTTCTTCAATGACAGCTGGTGAATCATTTTGCAATAACTGAGATTTGTAAGTTGATTGAGGTGTTTTATTGTTTGGGATATGAAATGGTTGTGGAGGTAGTGGAGTGGGGAATCTTTGGGGTGTTTGTGTGAATGGTAATGGAAAAGGTTGAATTGAGGTCAAATGAGGGTGATATTGATGTTGTAGTGGAGGCGAATGGTATGAATAACATTTCTGATGGTATTGAGGATAGAGAGGGAAAGATTGAGGATATGGTGGATTTCCTTTATAGGGCCTTTGCCAACTTTTTTTCCAAGATTGGTTTTGAGGTTGGGATTGAGATGGCCAAGGTGTCCAAGGTTGGTTTTGAAGTTGGGATTGAGATGGCAAAGGTTTCCAAGGTTGGTTTTGAGGTTGGGATTGAGATGGCCAAGGTTGCCAAGGCAAGGGTGTTTTCCAATTACCTTGAGGTTGTTGTGCATAACCTTGAAACTGTGCATAAGGATATTGCATCATATTGGGTTGATGAGGCTGCCATAGTCCTCTTGGAGCTACATAACAAAGTTGCTCTTGTGCTTGATTTGCTCCATTATTCTTCTGGTAAATTGCCTTCAACCCTGGTAATGATGGGCAATCTTCAGTAGTATGTGATCCTGCACAAATTTTACACTTTTTAATGTGATTAAGTGGACATTCATGCAAAACATGTTTCTTTCTACATTTAGGGCAAAATATAAATGAAGCAACTTTTTTCTTGTTTTGCATTCTTAGCATGTCAGTTTGTTCATTTAAATTACCAAGAATGTTTAGCAAATTGTTAGGTTCAATTTGACTTACCAATCTTGATGCTGACTTACTTACTTTTGCCACAAATGGATCTTGAGGGGACCTTACACACTTTGCTTTTCCTCTTGATATGTTCTTGCATAGTTCACAAATTTCTTGAAATGTCAATCGATAGACATCTCCTTTTCCCACAAGATTAAGAAGATCAATCCATTCATCCTTTATAGCATTTAGTAGGAGATTTTTTAATGCATCTGATCCTAAATTATGCAATTTAGATCTTTTGATATTATAAGTAAATCTCTCTACTAAATCTTCTAGGTTTTCATTCTCTTTTTGGTTCATGTTAAAGACTTCATTTCTAAGGTCATGGTGCATGCAATAACCTTTATATTTTTCCAAAAATACTCTTTTCATATCATCCCATGTCCTTATAGAATTTGTTCCTAAAGTCATGAACCATATAAGAGCTCTATCCTTCAATGTTGCCGGAAACAAATTCAATTTTTGAATGTGCAATGAATAGCCATAAGATCTACAAATTATTTCAAATTCAAAAAGAAAAGTTTCCGGGTCTTCTGATCTCATACCTTTGAAATTAGGAAGTATAGATGGATGGATGTTCTTCATTTGAATGTTGATATCAGTTTCTTGAATAGGAAATCCAAAAGGATCTTCCTCATTTTCATCATCTCCATCCATTTCTTCAACCTCCTTTGTCACCTCTTCTTCTACCTGCAAATATGAATTCATGATGTGGATGTGTGGCTCTTACTGCACCACATGATATAGTGGATGTGGTAGGTAATTGAAGTTTTTGTTTTTGTTTTTTTGTTTTTGTTTTTGTGTTTTTGTGGATGTAGGAAATCAGGATACCTAGTTACACTTCCCCAGCAACGGCGCCAAAATGTTTGTGCTCAACCTAGTCTCCTAAATTGAGCTCATTTAATTGTCAACCAGGGTCAGTAAACTGCTGAAGTGTGGTGCACTATATGTGCCTAAGTAACCTCTTCCTACTTCGTTGTGTTTAGTGTTTTCTGATGTTTTTGGTTTTATGGTTTTATTTTGAAAAGGAAAATAAATAAGTGCTAAATGAAGGGAAACTATTGGTCAAAATAGAGTGAAGCCTAAACTATGATGGTAAACAAATGAAAATGCAATACTGAAACAGAATCAAATCTAAACTATGACTAAGCAGAAACAAAGCTTTGATAATGACTTTTAAACAAATTATTCAAAACATAAACTCAACTTGTCAAATGCTTTCATCAAAGGTGTTTTGAGAGAGAGCTTGAGACATGGTCAATTAAGTATGCAAATCCTATCTAAACAGTTAAACAACTAACTTATAATGATGCAACATTTCATCCTTGATTAGAGATTTTTTGAAGCAAATTTGGAATAAAACATTTATACCATCATAAGATCTTCTATTCTAGGACTAGTTCCTAACTCTATTGTGCAATTTAATTGAATGTCACAAAACCTTACTCAAGAGTTATTGATTTTGATTTCTTTTCAAAGTAGTCTTTTGAGGGAGGGTTCTGTTTATGAAGTGATAAGGAAATTGCAGAGGTACTTCAGGCCTTAAAATGATATTGTCTTCTGTTCATGTATTTATGAAGCAATTATAGATTTTAGAACAAGAAGAGGTTTGTGAATAATGAAGGTTGTTTTGTTAAGTTTAACAACTGAAGTAATCTAATGTGCAGTGAATGACAGTCTGAATGTGAAGTGAAAATGCAATGAGTTGAACTAAAACTGAACTTAAAATGTCACTAATCTAAAACAATGTTGAACTACAAGTCATTATCAAACTTAAAACAAAACAACTGAACATGAGTTAAGTGCAATTAAACTCCGGAGTATCCTAACTATGCTATGCAAACGTAAAGACTGAAAGCAATGAAAAAAAACTAAGATATCATAGCCATTTCCCACTCATCATTATGATATTTTGGACAAGCGTTTAAGAGCAAGAACAACTATGGTACTTAGTGAAAACACACAACTAAAACGTTCAAGATCACAATCATGCTTAAGATAGTATAAATATTTCTTGGAAGAGTTTCTTCTTGTGGAAGAGTGCTTAGCATAAGTATAACTGTGATAGTGAATAAAAGAGATTACAATTAAATCCTACAATACTATAGCCAATTCCCATTCATCTTTATAATCTTTTGGAAGAGCTTCTTCTTTCAGAAGAGTTTTTAGAATTAGTATAACTACAGTAGCTAATGAAAGCAACAACGAACTCAACTTTAAAAACGTAAAGGCAGCTAGAATACTTATCTAAATTACGCAAATAAATTCGTGCAAGAGGCAAGGGCCCTCTACCACCTAACGGAATCTAACTCCAAATCAAATCAACGCTTTCAAAACAACACTGTCTGCTTCATTAAAAGTGAAATAACTTGAACAGAGCACTCTGCGTCTTCAGAAATGTAGCACAGAATCTAAGCAAAATCTAGAACAAAATCTAGCCTAGCTCTCGGTTTCCCAAGTGTTTATATAACAAATGTAAATAACAAGACTTGCAACAATTTCAGGAACATTGTCTTTCCTTATCGGAATCACATTAGGACTCTTGAAGTGGCTGCGTAGCAAGGAAATGGACATCTGGACTAAGACAGTCCTATTAGAAGTCTGTCTTCTTAAATGTGTTCCCACGTACTAAAACCATACACAGAATTCGTTTCTTCCTTCATGGTGAGCAACGAACCATGTATACATGACGTGGAATATGCCCATATGCGGTTTTTCTTGAGAGGCCACCTGGAACATACCCAAACGTGAAGACAACTGCAGAATCGCCGGTTAGCTGCGGAATTTCTGCATTCTGCAGCTAGTTCAGGTCAAAATGCTTTACAATGGCAAAAATCACAAAACTTAGAAAGTCAGTCATGTAAATCATTCTAAAAGTAATTTTAACTAAATTCATTGATCAATTGGGTCTAGGATAGCAATGGACAAAGGAAAATGAGGTAAATTAAGATGAAAGAAAGCACAATTTTGAGGCTCAACAATCCCCCTCAGGCATAGGTGGCTCCCCAGCTAGGGGCAGGGGAAGGGGCCGAGGTGGAGGTGCAAGTAGGGGAAGAGGGAAACTGATCTGCTATAACTGCGGAGAGGTAGGGCACTTTGCAAGGGATTTCCTAAACCCTGCAAGACAATCTTGTAGATATTGTAGACAGTTGGACCATGTGATTGAAGATTATCTAATTATGATAGCAAAAATGGAGGAAAATTAGCAGACACCTACGCAGAATGTACAAAGGGTTAAGGCAGAACTGCGAGTCAAAGGGCCAAGCATTAATGTCATAACATGCAGCGGCCTGGCCACTGGGGGGGCTAAGGAGAAAGTTGCGACTAAGCCTCTTATCCGAAAAGCAGCCATCAAACAAGAAGGTTTGGACCTACAAAATGAAAAGGAAACCTTTGTCGTAGCTCGCCAAGACTTCACTAAGGCTGAGGCATTGACTTCTCAAGCCCCCGCAAACCTCAAAGCAGAGGACGAGGTCAAACCATTTTTGCAGACGTGTATGAAGCTTTTACGCAACCAATGGGCCATATAAAACCTCCAATCCTTAATATACAGTTGCACAGAAAGAACTAATCCACCCCTAGAAGTTAAGGATGTGCACAAACTGTACAAGCATAAGAAATGCACTGGTAGGGAAATGTGGCTAACAACGCAAATTGGGGATTATGAAATGGATCAGATTATTTTGGACCTAGGATCATATGCGAACATACTACCCAAGCAAACTTGGTAGTGAATGGGAGAACCTAAGTTGGAATGGTCCACTATCCAGCTACGCATGGCCAATCAACAGAATATCATACCGTTGGGGAGACTATCAAATATCATGGTAGATATCATAAGAGTTAAGGTCCGAGCTGACTTTGAGGTCATTCAGATTATAGAGGATGCGGACCCCTATACTGCACTCCTAGGATTGGATTGGACCATAGATATGGGAGGTATCATCAACCTAAATAAAAGAAGCATGGTGTTTGAAAATGAAGTAACGCGGGTGATAGTACCATTAGACCCTATGGAGGGAGAACGGTATACAGAGCCGGTGCGCGAAGAAGAGGATGTGGATCATATCTATAAGTTAACTGTGTGGGACGAAGATTGGATCAATCCCACGGTCGATGGTGTACTTTGTTGGGAAAAATATAGCGAATTTTTCTCTGACTCCAATGGAGAGATGGAAAACTGGCAGAATCGGCTACATGATGTATCTGTGTTGTGTTATCTTAGAATCACCAAGAAATTTCGATGCATCTCCTTTGAGGTAAGAGAACTACCCTAATTTGATGGTTCTAGTAGTATTAAGGAGTTTTTGCGAGCATTTGAAGCTGAGGTTCTGAGAGAGCGAAGTTTATGCACCCTTAATCTAGCCATGCATGCAACACCTGGGAGGTGGTGGGACACACATAAGGGCGCATTCTAGGATTGGGAAGAGTGTTGGGATATGATGATCCTACGATTTGAACCTCCGGATCACTTGTGCATAAAGACATTCCTTGGGCCAGGGGACCCGCACGAGCATTTGTTCTCTTGGATGGATAAATGGTGTGATCGAACTATAAAAGAATGGGTTCACCTGTTTATTCATGCCTTGTGACCAATTCCCACCACATGGTACTTAGATGCGGAGCTACATCAGTGCATCCGCCGCTAGGAAACATTAAAGAATGAATTTGTAGGAACATTTGGGTTAGTAGGGGGAACAAAGGCGCTTAAAAAGGCTCTGCAAGATATATGTACCTTCGTATTTAATGAATCACACCCTTACGCAGAACTTGTGGCACCAACATGGGAAACATAGATGCAGGATATTGTCAACTACCATAATATAGAAATAGAACAGTGCGATGAAGATCTGCGCAATGTCTCTATTTTGGAATCAGAGGGAGAGCGCGCAGTTTTCGGACCCCCACTACAAACTATCAATGTTACTAAGCCTCTGAAGCTGTGAGAAGTCAACATTGGCACAGAAGAGCAGCCTAAGTTGGCTAAAATTAGGGATTACTGGGATGATGATACAGTCGGAAAAGTTGCAAAACTGCTCATAGAGTATCAAGACTTATTCCCGACGAATTTTTCGGAGCTTAAGAGGATCACAGGGGACCTAGGGGTCATGCACATCATGATAAAACCATATGTGCGCCCTGTGAAGCAGCGGCCTTATCGGTTGAACCCTAAGTATAAACAAAAGGTCAAGGAAGAAATTGACAAGATGCTCGCTGCATGTATCATCGAACCGGTTGAATAGTCAGACTGGGTAAGTCCAATGGTGGTTCAGGAGAAAAAGATGAAGGGAGAGATACAAATCTGTGTGGACTTACGCAAACTGAATGATCCCTGCGTACATAATCCCTTTCCCATGTTGTTCTCAAACGAAATCCTTGACAGCATGGGAGGCCAGGAAGCGTACTCATTTACAGATGGATTCTCAGGCTACAATCAAATCAGAATCACACCTGAAGATCATAGCAAAACTACGTTTGCTACTGAATGGGAATCCTTTCAATAAACTGTCATGCCATTTGGGCTCAAGAATGCCCCTTCCATCGTTTCGCGGGTGATGGTCGCAGTGTTCAAAGAGTTCATCTACAAGTTTTTGGAGGTGTACTTTGATGATTGGATTGTCTTTGGCTTGGTGAATAAGCACGTCTCAAACCTGCGCATGATGTTGGATGCTTGTAGGAAGCACCAGATTTCCCTAAATATCAAGAAGTGCATATTATGTACCCTTTGGAATCTTGCTCGGCCACATAGTTTGACAGCAAGGATTGATGGTTGATCCTGCCAAAGCCACAGTTATCATAAATCTGGTAGTACCTACAACTGAGAAACAGTTGTGTTCGATCCTTGGACATACAAGCTACTATAGGAAGTTTATTCAAGGATACGTGTTGATCATAGCGACTATGGAAAACCTTCTTAAGAAGTATGTTTCGTTTTTTTGGGATGACCAATGCCAGAAGAACTTTGAGCTACTCAAGGATAAGATGGTCTTTGCACCTATTCTCATCTTCCCTAATTAGGCGAAGGTATTCCATGTTCACGTAGATGCATCAGGAATCACCCTGGGAGCGGTCCTTACGTAGCCTGGAGACAGAGACATTGATCACCCAGTTGCATTTGCTAGTAGGAAACTCTCTGGTGCAGAGCGCAACTATTCCACTACGAAGCGGGAAGGATTGGCCATGGTCTATTCATTACAGAAGTACCGGCACTATCTGTTAGGAGGACACTTCAAAATGTTTACAAACCATTCGGCTTTGAAGTACCTGGTCAATAAACCTGTGTTGGGGGGGGGGAATCTTCCGATGGCTACTGTTGTTTCAGGAATATGACTTTGAAATCATTGTCAAGCCAGGGAAGTTGAATGTTGCGCCGGATCACTTGTCCCGAATTGAGAGTGGCGAGGAGCCAACCAATCTGGAAGAAGGCTTGCCTGATGCGTAGAAGTTTTCTATTAAGGTATTTTATGCACACTTCGTCGACATCATTCAGTTCTTGACTACAGGCATGGCACCTGCAGAGTATTCGATACAATTAAGGAAATAAATGGTAACCCACGCTGCAGATTTAACCATCATCGTAGGTCATCTATATAATATGGGAGATGATAAAGTGTTGCGAAGGTACATTTTGGAGCATGAACGACACGCTATCTTGGCAGAAGCCCGCGACAGTGTTGCAGGAGGTCACTACGCAGGGAAAGCAATGGTGCAAAAGATATTGAGAGCTGGACTATGGTGGCCTACCCTACATAATGACTCTCACAACTATTGTAAATCCTGTGATACATGCCAACAAACAAGAAGGCCATCACACAAAAATGAAATGCCCCTTCAACTGCAAATGGCCCTGCAAGCATTTGACAAATGGGCCATCGATTTTGTGGGACCTATCAACCCACCCATAAAGAAGACAGGTGCGCGTCACATTATAACTACCACAGATTATGTAACCAAGTGGGCCGAAGCACAAGCAGTGAAGGATTGCACTGTAGATACCACTGTGCACTGTCATGCCATTTGGGCTCAAGAATGCCCCTGCCATCGTTTCGCGGGTGATGGTCGCAGTGTTCAAAGAGTTCATCTACAAGTTTTTGGAGGTGTACTTTGATGATTGGATTTTCTTTGGCTTGGTGAATAAGCACGTCTCAAACCTGCACACGATGTTGGATGCTTGTAGGAAGCACCAGATTTCCCTAAATATCAAGAAGTGCATATTATGTGCCCTTTGGAATCTTGCTCGGCCACATAGTTTGACGGAAAGGATTGATGGTTGATCCTGCCAAAGCCACAGTTATCATAAATCTGGTAGTACCTACAACTGAGAAACAGTTGTGTTCGATCCTTGGACATACAGGCTACTATAGGAAGTTTATTCAAGGATACGTGCTGATCATAGCGACTATGGAAAACCTTCTTAAGAAGTATGTTTCGTTTTTTTGGGATGACCAATGCCAAAATAACTTCAAGCTACTCAAGGATAAGATGGTCTTTGCACCTATTCTCATCTTCCCTAATTGGGCGAAGGTATTCCATGTTCATGTAGATGCATCAGGAATCACCCTGGGAGCGGTCCTTACATAGCCTGGAGACGGAGACATTGATCACCCAGTTGCATTTGCTAGTAGGAAACTCTCTCGTGCAGAGCGCAACTATTCCACTACGAAGCGGGAAGGATTGGCCATGGTCTATTCATTACAGAATTACCGGCACTATCTGTTAGGAGGACACTTCAAAATGTTTACAAACCATTTGGCTTTGAAGTACTTGGTGAATAATCCTGTGTTGGGGGGGGGGAATCTTCCGATGGCTACTGTTGTTTCAGAAATATGACTTTGAAATCATTGTCAAGCCAGGGAAGTTGAATGTTACGCCGGATCACTTGTCCTGAATTGAGAGTGGCGAGGAACCAACCAATCTAGAAGAAGGCTTGCCTGATGCACATAAGTTTGCTATTAAGGTATTTTATGCACACTTCGTCGACATCATTCAGTTCTTGACTACAGACATGGCACCTGCAGAGTATTCGATACAATGAAATAAATAAATGGTAACCCGCGCTGCAGATTTAACCATCATCGCAGGTCATCTATATAATATGGGAGATGATAAAGTGTTGCGAAGGTACATTTTGGAGCATGAACAGCACGCTATCTTGGCAGAAGCCCACGACAGTGTTGCAGGAGGTCACTACGCAGGGAAAGCAACGGTGCAAAATATATTGAGAGCTGGACTATGGTGGCCTACCCTGCATAATGACTCTCACAACTATTGTAAAGCCTGCGATACATGCCAACAAACAAGAATGCCATCACGCAGAGATGAAATGCCCCTTCAACTGCAAATGGCCCTGCAAGCATTTGAAAAATGGGCCATCGATTTTGTGGGACCTATCAACCCACCCAAAAAGAAGACAGGTGCGCGTCACATTATAACTACCACAGATTATGTAACCAAGTGGGCCGAAGCACAAGTAGTGAAGGATTGCACTGTAGATACCACTATGCACTGTCATGCCATTTGGGCTCAAGAATGCCCCTGACATCGTTTCGCGGGTGATGGTCGCAGTGTTCAAAGAGTTCATCTACAAGTTTTTGGAGGTGTACTTTGATGATTGGATTGTCTTTGGCTTGTTGAATAAGCACGTCTTAAACCTGCGCATGATGTTGGATGCTTGTAGGAAGCACCAGATTTCCATAAATATCAAGAAGTGCATATTATGTACCCTTTGGAATCTTGCTCGGCCACATAGTTTGACGGCAAGGATTAATGGTTGATCCTGCCAAATCCACAGTTATCATAAATCTGGTAGTACCTACAACTGAGAAACAGTTGTGTTCGATCCTTGGACATACAGGCTACTATAGGAAGTTTATTCAAGGATACGTGCTGATCACAGTGACTATGGAAAACCTTCTTAAGAAGTATGTTTCTTTTTTTTGGGATGACCAATGCCAGAAGAATTTCGAGCTACTCAAGGATAAGATGGTCTTTGCACCTATTCTCATCTTCCCTAATTGGGCGAAGGTATTCCATGTTCACGTAGATGCATCAGGAATCACCCTAGGAGCGGTCCTTACGTATCCTGGAGACGGAGACATTGATCACCCAATTGCATTTGCTAGTAGGAAACTCTCTGGTGCAAAGCACAACTATTCCACTACGAAGCGGTAAGGATTGGCCATGGTCTATTCATTACAGAAGTACCGGCACTATCTGTTAGGAGGACACTTCAAAATGTTTACAAACCATTTGGCTTTGAAGTACCAGGTGAATAAGCCTATGTTGGGGGGAGGAATCTTCCGATGGCTACTATTGTTTCAGGAATATGACTTTGAAATCATTGTCAAGCCAGGGAAGTTGAATGTTGCGCCGGATCACTTTTCCCGAATTGAGAGTGGCGAGGAACCAACCAATCTGGAAGAAGGCTTGCCTGATGCGCAGAAGTTTTCTATTAAGGTATTTTATGCACACTTCGTCGACATCATTCAGTTCTTGACTACAGGCATGGCACTTGCAGAGTATCCGATACAATGAAAGAAATAAATGGTAACCCGCGCTGCAGATTTAACCATCATCGCAGGTCATATATATAATATGGGAGATGATAAAGTGTTGCAAAGGTACATTTTGGTGCATGAACGGCACGCTATCTTGGCAGAAGCCCACGACAGTGTTGCAAGAGGTCACTACGCAGGGAAAGCAACGGTGCAAAAGATATTGAGAGCTGGACTATGGTGGCCTACCCTGCATAATGACTCTCACAACTATTGTAAAGCCTGCGATACATGCCAACAAACAAGAATGCCATCACGCAGAGATGAAATGCCCCTTCAATTGCAAATGGCCCTGCAAGCATTTGACAAATGGGCCATCGATTTTGTGGGACCTATCAACCCACCCAGAAAGAAGACAGGTGCGCATCGCATTATAACTACCACAGATTATGTAACCAAGTGGGCCGAAGCACAAGAAGTGAAGGATTGCACTGTAGATACCACTGTGCACTTCATCTTTGAGCAGATTCTGACCAGATTTGGATGTCCGAAAATCTTGATGAGCGATAGAGGTACGCATTTTGTTAATGAAACAATACAGGCCTTGACAAAATAATTTCAGATCCATCATGTGAAAATCACTCCGTATCATCCCCAGGAAAACAGATTGGTTGAAGCTTTTAATAAAATATTGGAGTACGCACTGACTAAGTTCTGTAATGTTGATCGTCGTGACTAGGATGTGCGCATCCCATCTATTCTTTGGGCCTACCGAACCACTTGTAAGAAGTTGACAGGGAAAACATCGTTCAAGATCGTCTATGGCAAGGAGGCCATTGTGCCCATCTAATATATTGCTCCTATCCTGCGCATCACAATCTTTACGAATATGGCAGAGCTTGATATCATGGAGAAGTGTTTAGCGCAGCTTGTGGCTTTGGAGTAAGATCATTTTATTGTTAATTTTCATCAGCAGATTTAGAAGGCTTGGGATAAGGCCTGGCATGATCGACATACTCGACAAAAAACATTTTTTGAAGGTGAATTAGTCCTACTGTATGATAGCTAATTTGCGAAACACCCGAGGAAGTTTCGACAACACTAACTAGGGCCCTATACAGTTAAATAAATCATGGATGGCGGATTAGTTCGGTTAGCCACCCTACACAGCGATATGCTACCCAGTTATTTCAATGGCAGCCAACTCAAACCGTATCAGATCAAATGACTATATGACCAGAGTAACTGTATGAAGTGGGGTATGCCCTCCAAAGAAGGTCAGCGCGGAAGGTACCATGGTACGCGCAGGAAGTGGCCGCAAGTTTGGAAGCTCGTAGGGGTGCGTTGGAGGAGCAGACGTATGTTCAGAACGCAGCAAGTGCGTTGAATGTGTAGAAGTGCACTGGGCGCATAGGAGGTCCACTGGGAGTGCAAGGGTGTGATGGGCGCACAGGCGGTGAGAAAATTAGCCATTGGAACAGTAAAACTGGATAAAAGGAAAAATTTAGCCAGCATTTACTGTGGCGATTTCCGAAGATTTTTTACCGTTTACTTGATGGTAAGTTCCAAGTGAGATTCACCCAAACGTCGATCGATCCCCATACTATAAAAGAAGAAGGTTAGATCGGACAAGGGTTCCATATCGCTTGAATAGTTTGTACTCATCATGTTTGTTCTTGACAAGTTTCTGTTGTAAGAGTTTATGTGCCTATTGTGTCCCTTTCATGTCTGCGCATCCTACACCCTCTGACAGTAGCAACCCAGAGTTCATTTTTCGTGCCAGAATGATGGCCACTAATCCTGCTAAAGCCTTAGAACTAGTGACCTCGATGGAACAAGAATCCAAGGAAGTAGTGGAAGTTGAACTGGAAGCCGAGGAAGTTATATCTACACCGAGTCAAGCAAAGAAGAAGGGGAAAGAAAAAGCGCAGGGGTCAGGGAAACCCATGAAATGGGTTGGGGTGAAGCCCTGTACTTCCCCACGAAATGTAAAGTCCCCACGAACAGTGCCCCAGGCACATTCGCCCCACCCAGTAAAGCGACCTTTGTCTTCTCAGGAAGAGGCCCAGGTAGCCGAACCAATCAATTGGCTACCACCCTTTGTTCGGCCCCGCAGGCCCTCCACATGCACACTGAAGAATATCGATGGCCTGCACACCTACCTGCAGATGTCGCTAACCATGGGTGAGGTCCCCGTTATTGGTGAACCCTTTAGAAGGCTCCATGAGGTGAAATTTGATGATCATGACTTGGCCAATTTGGAGGCCTTCCCTGAGTTGGCACCCGAATTATATCTTGACTGAATACAGGAAGACGATGGGATAAACATTTTTCCCATGCACTGGCTACGCGGATTGGCAGGGTCCAAGCACTTAAACCTGCTAAGGATGCCGCACTTCGGCCACTACAACATCACGGACCATTTGGTACATAAGTTTCTCACCCTGGTCCATGATGGCTGCTTATGGATCCAAGATCGAATCCCCATCGATGCTACGCTCATTCATTGAATTACTGGTATCCCCATGGAAGGATCGGACCCTCTACTATGTGTTGGTAAGAAGTACGAGGGGAATATCGTTGACCACGTGAGCGAAACCTACCATGTGGATTAGAATACTTGAGGCTTCATGATCAAATCCATCAGCGACCTCGGTATGCAGTTGGGTACCCTGTTATTTGCATGCAATATGATGTGAAAATGCCAGGCGGCCTCCATCCCTGCATATGTAATTCAGTTGGCCTATCAGTGCGAGAAAGGGGTCTACTTCAATTGGTCCCAGTACTTGTGCAACGAGTTTTTGGCCAATGTCAGCGAATCCCAGGAGTAGGGACGAGAATTTTGTTATTCTCGATTGTTGCTTCTCATCACGTTGGTCGCCTGGGAAGCACCTGAGGAATCGGTTCTCCCTGAGCTCACCCCAGACATGTGTGAGGGGTCTTGATATACGAACTTGTGAGATTCTAAGGATACGCAGTGCATCGAGGACAATCAATTCTTCTGGGTGTTGTTTCAGAGTGGGCTCGCAGTTGCGCGTGTCGCCATTCGTTTATGATAAGTATAAAAGCATTGTTGCATTCTAGGTGATTATGCATAACGTCCAAATCTGCGTCCACAAGGATCCTGTGTGCGTTTCTCTCCCCTATATGGCTGTTGATGAAGAGATTGATCGTTTAATTGTGCAATGGTCTCCTCATTGGAAGCTTGGCTTCAAAACAGGTGCGAACGACACTGAAGGAATGAGCACCACGAAGGTTACCCCACATATCATCACCAAAGACACTAGAGGACCGAGAAAAAGCACAGGGAAGGGTGCCAAAGTCTCATTGCCGAAAGTTTCGTCGCCCGGTAAGAGTACGGGGAAAGGTGTGAAAGCAGCAGCGCAGAAGGATGCACAGTAGGATCTCGGTACCGGAGGTCAGGAGGTGGGAGGTGTTGACTCACCTCGGGGAAAAAATTGAACGGGTGACCCTCCTAAAGGGCCATGGAAGAAGCAGCGCTCTAAATGACCAGAATGTGATGAAGTGGTTACACTGACTGAAGGGGACCTCAAGAAAATAGCAGACACGGTCACTTTGGCTGTAGAGGACAAATGGTTGGCTCCGGAAGAGCAACATAAATCTGTGGTCGACATGCTTCAGGCCGAGCTCTGAGCTCTGCAGCTGAAGATGGACACGTTGCAAACAAGTATGATTCAGGTATGGATGGCCTCAGCAACTAGCAGTGCAACACTTGTTACAGCGGAAAGTCACCTTTGTTCCCTGCCCGGCGCAGCCCTCGCGATAATTCCACCCGACTTGGGAGCGCAGGTCTAGGCCTGTGCAGAGGTGAAGCTGGATATAGCTAGGTTTCCACATGAATCATTGTAGGTCCTCCATGTTAGGGTCCCGTGATTTGGCAGATTGGCAAGCCAAGTGACAGGGTAACATCAAACCAACTTTGGAGCCCTAGGACCTAGCCTTCCTGGACTCAGAGAGGGCTCTCTCTATTATGCAAAGGATTTAAACTTGTTTTCTTTTTGTATATTTGATTTTAGGCTAGTTGTTAAGTATGTTTTTAGTTTTTTTTAGGTTTTTCAGGAGGAACTTATCAAAGGATAAATAGATAAAGAGTTTTTCAAATCAATTGGGCTATGGGGTCAAAAAGGTCGAGACTGTCTCTAATGGTGGACAAGGTATATTGCAGGGCCGATTTGGTTGAGATAAATGGATTCTTTGGGTGAAAGTGAAATGAGATGGACACTAAGTTTGTGAAGGAAAAAGAGGTTTTAAGCATAAATAGTTAAACAGCAAACATTCATGTGGTAGGGCGGACCATTTATCACAATAAATGAAACTCAAACTGATAGATGCATAAAAATAAACAATCAGGTGATGCATAGAAGTATAACACCCTCTAACTTTGGGAAATCACCTTTAGACTCAATCTATGAAGAGGGAAATCCTAAACATCATATTTTGAGCTATTGGGAACTTTGAAATAAGACTACAGAGCATGGGCAAAGGGCAAGATCGAAACAAGACCTCTTTGACTTAACTAAGACAACCAATAATTCAGAGAAATATTTCAGTGATGGGGTTTTGATTAGCTATGAGTAAGTAGGGAATACCATGAATCATACTAGACAGCATACATAATAACCATTAATGAAATTGATAACAAGTTCTTAGGGTATCAAAGAGAAGTTAAGAATTCTTTGACATAACCAAGAAAGATGAAAACATAGAAGCTGTAATGAATAAGGAAACTTGAGGTGCCTCCATGGACATATCTCAAATATATTCTTTACTGAACTACAGCAAGCAAGAAGCATGAAAACATGTATTATAAACTAAGGAAACATAATAGATAAGGAACACAATACCATTCACCAAGCCATAGAATCCTACAAACAATCCTCCTCCACCATCCAAGTCAGGCAAGAAATCATCCACTTCATGAGACAAAGTATTTCTTCAAAGCTTGTAATGCTATGTATTGCTCTATAAAATCCAGTTCAGCCTCTGGTTATAATGAATTCTCTTGGATTATATAGGCCAAAGAGAAAGAAACCCTCCTAGAGCATCTAGAAGGCCATTGGCCTAATACAAATATTTGATTTTGTCCTTGAGGCTTTGCAAAGCCCAAGGCACAAAATATCTTCAAAAATATCTATTTAAGCCAAAAATAGCAAGAAAATTGACTTCTAATCTCTAACATAGAGTTAAAAATAGCTAAACGCACATTTGGATGATCATATTCAGAAAACTGCTTTTTAAGCCAAAATGCTACAGGAGCGTAGTAACAGAAAGAAGCCTATTTTGCAGACAACTTTTGAGGGACCTCTTGATGTCAAAATGAGGCATGTGATAGCTCGTTCGAAAGCCCTGGATGTCTAGTTTCTGGAACTACTTTATTTTTCCCGAACTGATCTCTGAAAGTCTATCAAAAGGTGGACTAAGTGAAAAAACCCAGGAGGGTCTCATCTGCTGATATGTGAGGCAGAAAGGTGAATTTTGACTGATTTTTGCCTCTTTAGGGGACCAAAACACCTCCTTTTGATCTGAAAATTTATGATTAGCTACCCCCAAATTTAATACATCCAAAAAAATGACTTTCATGAGCTGAGGATGCTCCAATCACACATGGAAACGCCTAGAAAAATGTGCAATTAGGGCCAAAAAACACAAAAAACAAGATCATAACAAAATTTGCTCAATTTTGGCAAGCAAGCCCCTTATGGATTCTTAGAAGCATGAAAGGAAGCTGAGGACAAGATTTCAAGCCTAGATATGCCTTTTTCCCCTTTTTCACCGGGCACCTCCATCAGGCGGTTTTGAGCCTTTCTTGAGCAAGTTTGAGTTTTCTTTGGGAAAATTGGTTCAATTTCTTGTAGTGCCTGGTCATCTTCCTTTGCAAACCCAAGTCTCTATTTGCTTTCTCTAATTTATCCTCCAAATTCTTGTTGGATCTTTCAAGCCATGATTTTTTATCATTTTCTATTTATTGGGCAAGCAATTGTGTGAGAGGATAAGATCGAACAAGGGTTGCTTCTTTTTCCTTCTGTTTCTCCAAAGCTTTCCTAAGACCCATAGTCCTAGGCCTTTTTCTTACTGGCTTCTCGTCTTCTTCAGTATCATCAAATTCGCCCATATACTCTTCAAGCTTGACTTGTGCTTTGTATGCTTCCTTTTGGTATTTGAATGCCCGAGCCTCATAAATTTCCATTTGCCAACTCATTTGTTTATTTTGCATTTGTAGAAAATGTATGAGGTCCTTTGACCTTTCTAGATCAGTTTCTAAGTCATGGATTTGGGCTTCTCTGTTTTGCAAAAGTGACTCAAGAATTATAGCTTCATCATCTCCAGCATCACTATCTATTTGTATGATGTCAAACTCCCTTTCTTTTTCATGACTACTCTCCTGTTGCTCAATTTTTTCTTTGCCCTTGCTTTGGATAAACTTCTTGGCTCTTATTCTTTTTGGAAATTCAAAAATACTCTTCTTAGGCAGTTTGACTCTACTTATTAGCTCCCTAGTGACATTACTAGTCACTGCTGGAGTGATCTTCTTCTTTGCAGATCTGGTGTTTTTAGCCTTTGGTGCTTTTGGAGAATGAATCATGGCCCCTTGCCTAGGAGAGGCAGCAAGCACATGTTCTTGGCTATGTTGAGGAGAAGAGAGAGGAGGTTTTATCTCTAGTACTTGTTCAACCTGATCCTTTACACTGTTGCCTCCATAATCACCTACTTTTCTGCCCTGTTCACTATTTTCCTCACTGTTTTGAGTTTGTTTAGGGCTGCCAGCTTCATCATCTCTTTTTGTTGTTTGACTGCCTTCACTACCTATCTATGGACTGCCTTGTTTACCCTCCTTACTGTCTTGAATTTGTTGAGGGATGCCTTTATTAGGACTGTCTTCATTGGGACTACCTTCATTGTCATTTTGCATGTTGTCACCTCCCTCACTGTTCTCCTTAGACTTTATGTGTGGGCTGCCATCATGACCACTACTTTGCTGGGAGGCGCTTTTTTCACTGTCCCTTTGATTGGTTTCAGGACTTTTTTTAGGATTGTGGTGTTCCTCATCACTGCTTTGAACATCTTCCCTTTTCTCTTCATCATCACTACCTTTCTTAGAATCTTCATTGTTCCTTTGAGGACTGTCCTCCTTATCACTGTGCTGCTAATGGTCACTTTGTCTTTCATCGCTGCTTTGAACCTCTTCCCTTTGTTCCTCATCACCACTATCTTGCTGCTCTTCATCATCACTACCCTGTTTGGAATCTTCACTGTTCCCTTGCTCATTTTCACTGCTCTATTTAGGGCTGCTTTGCTCTTCATCCTCACTAATTTGTTTGAGGTGTTTTCTAGATGACAAATTGACAGATTGAGATTAGTTTCTAGAAAACACAGCCAAGGAATCTAGTCATCAAAACAGGTAAAAATATTGATGACTAACACTCCAAACCTCCTTGTTCAAAGAAATTCAACAATAGGACCATTGAGTGCACCAGCAGCTCAGTCTAGCTGAACAGACTATTAAGGAAAAAAATATTGAATTTTCCCAGGTACAGGCTGCATGTACCCTCACCACTGCGCAGTAGACGGAGCTAGAACACCTCATTAGTAGGCTTTGGGCGGACGTCTTCGAAGATATTCTATCCTATGCCACCCCCCAAGCCAATATTGAGGGGTTGGTCACAGCATTATGGGCCTCAAGGACTGAGATCTAGGAGGTCAAAATGGAGATGGAAAAATAGATCGCAGACTTGCAGGCCAAGTTGCAGCTAGAGACACCACCATAGGTATAGGCCCAGTGAGCTGCGCTGGTTACGGCAGCCATGAATGTGATTACAGGAAAGATTGCTCAGGGTTCCCAGTTACTGGACACAAATCTACAGTTATGGACCAAGGTGTAGCGTGACCCTCTCTTGCATGAAATCAACCAGGACCTGCAACAGAAGGAAGAAGTGTTCGAGCAGCTAGAAGGCACTATGCCTACTCTGATTCCTGCTCAATGATTGGCATGATTGTGTACCAACCACGCCCTTCGAGATGACATTGACGAACTCCGCTAGAAGAATAATAACCTCAGCGACCGCCTTAAGCCATGGTCTGAAGAAGCCCTCAAGCTCTCTCAGCATATTGATGTCATTGTTAAACATTTTTTTCCTTGGTCCTTTTGTCAAACATATTTTTCATCTTATCTTGCACTAACTGAGTCCTTTGGTACACTTCTTCTCATGTTTGTTGTAAATGGATAGTCTGATTTATCCTCCTTTGCATTTCATTTTCTTCTATTTGAACTTCTTGTAATAGCTTCATCACTGGAACCCCTAAATATGTTGAGAAAATGGCATCCATGCCATACACTAGTTGATAGGGAGACATAACAATTTATTTTTTGGTGGTTAGTCTATCAGCTCATAGTGCGTGTACTAGTTTTCCATGCCATGCTTTTTTATTTTGTTCCGGAAGCTTCTTAATGATGTTCAATAGGCTTTTGTTAGAAGACTCGGCTAAACCATTACCTTGGGGGTAATAAGCTGTGGAATGTCCTAATGTAATATGATATTTTTAACAGAAGTCAATCATTCTTTTGGAGGAAAAGGCAGCAGCGTTATCAGTGATAATTTTCCTGGGACAACTAAATCTAGATAAAATGTTGGTTTCTAGGAACTTGATGATGACTGAATCGGTGGCATTCCTGGAGGGTATGGCTTCTATCCATTTGGTAAAGTAATCAGTGGCTATGAGAATCCATTTGTGTTGAGCAGACAAAGAAGGGTGTATTTCCCCAATAAAATCTAAACCCCATTGCTGGAAAGGACCTTCAACTATGATGGGATATAAGGGTAACGGTAAAAGTTTTTTCTTGCCATCAAAAATTTGGCATTTATGGAATTTTATAACAAGTTTGTGAGTGTCAAGGAACAAGGTAGGCCAATAATAACCTGCTCTAAGGATTTTTTTGGCTATGTTTTTCTAGTAGAGATGTCCTCCTCATTCTCCTTCGTGCATTTCATGCATAATTTTTTCTACATCATCTTCAAGCAAACATTTAAGAAGCATACTAGTGGGATTTTTCCAATATAGAATTCCATCTAAAATAAAAAAAACTTTAAATATTTTTGTTTGAGGAATTGTTCTTTTATCTTTGATAAGGTTGGAGGAGCATTAAGATAAAACAACACGTAAAGAATATCAGCATACCATGGTGAATTTAAAAACACTTCTTCAACATGAGGAGTTGTGCATTCTTCCTGTTCTTCTAAGGTGTCAACAAAATTTATATCTAATGCTTGGAGGTTTGTTTCAGCCATTAATCTTGCGAGTCCTTGTCCCTTAACAAGTTTGGTGGGTCAGATTTCTAAGTCATATTCTAAGATGATAGCAATCCACTTTCCTCTTTTACCATCGGGATCTTGATTTAATATATCTTTGACGACGGTATGGCGAACGAAAGCGATGATATGAGAATGCAAGATATAAACTCAGAAATCCTTTAGTGCTTTTACCAATGTGAATTCTTATTTTTCCATGATATTATATTTTAAGGGAGCATCTCTTAGGGAATTGCTAAAAAAAGCTATGGGTTGTTCTTGCCCTGCTACGTTCTTTTGTAACAATACTGCAGCTACCGTGTGTTCAGATGCAAATGAGAAAATGTAAAAATATTTGGTGAAATCAGGACTTATCAGTACTGGTGTTTTGGTGAGTGATTTTTTAACCAATTCAAAATATTTTTTGGCTTCTACAGCCCATTTAACTCCAACTTCCTTTTTTAACATGTTTGTGATATCTCTCAAAAGTTCGGCAAGATTTGGGATGAATCTTCTTAAGAAATTAATTTTTCCGATAAAGGATTGTAATTCCTTAATGTTTCTGGGGTGACTGATTTGCAGTATGCCTTCGATCCTTTGGGATCTATTTTTATTCCATCTTCAAAAATGATGTGACCTAAGATTTTTCCTTCTCCAAGACCGAAAAGTGTTTTCTTGGGGTTCAGAGACAAACCATATTTTCTACATTTTTCAAAAACCTTTCTCAGGTGAACCAGATGCTCTTCATTAGACTTAGAATATATTGTGATGTCGTCAAGATATATGACTATGAAATAACCTATGTCTTCTAAGAAAGCTATGTCCATGGCTCTTTTAAATGTGGCGCTGGCATTCATTAATCGAAAAGGCATTTTAACATACATGAAAGTGCCCCAAGGAGTGGTGAAAGCAGTTTTTTGTTGATCACTAGGAAAAACAAGCACTTGGTTGTATCCGGAAAAAGCGTCAAGTAATGAGATTATTTTAGCACCAACCACCTTTTGAAGTATGTGGTCCATTTTGGGTAAAGGATAGTTGTCCTTTAAAGAGGCTCTATTCAGATTTCGGAAATCAATACAAATTCTAATCTCACCAGTATTTTTCCTGACTGATACCAGGTTTGAGACCCACTCGGAGTACCTAAGGGAAACTATTATCTCGGCATCATACATATTTTTTATTTCCTTTTCAACTAAAGGCAGTAAGACGGGATTTATTCTCCTCAACTTTTGTTTGAAAGGTTTCTGGTTTTCTTTGAGAGGGATCTTGTGTTGAATAATGCTTGTGTCGTATGATTTCAAATCTTGGTATCCCCACGCGAACACATCTTTAAACTCTTTAAACAACTCAATTTATTTTTGTTTTATGTGAGGAGGGAGAGTTTTGGAAAGTTTGATCATTTTTTGTTCTTATGTGATTCATAAGTTATATTCTTCTATATCAACCTCAGTAATTCCATTTTTGGTTTTTTGGCCATGTCATTAAAATCAAACAATTCCTCCAAGGGTGCAAGACCTCTAGGTATGGTGTCATTTTCAAAGTGTAATACTTCCAGCTCTCTTTGGTCTAGGTCCTCACATGTTTCAACTTCATAGGGATGATTAATCAATTTTATATCTGTTAGAGAAGGTAAATCTGGCCCCTGGTCTTCATTTTTGTCATGACTTCTTTCTTCATGTTCTAAGTTTGTTTCAGTTATTTCAAACTCATTTCTAGATTGCAAAAAATCATCAATTTGTTCATCATATTTGAATATTTGCCAATGGTCAATGTTTTCTGGAACTGTAGGATGATGTTTGACTTGGATACTGTATTGTTTGTTTGCAAATGGTTTTTGGCAACTGCTTGCGGAAAAGGCGAGCTCATTGGCTAGGCTATTTTGAGTCCTAGAAATATAAGTGAGTTCATATCTTTCGAAAGTTTTAAGGATGTCTAATGCTGCATTCCTGTATTCTCTTAGTCTTGAGTTTTTTTCCGAATATTCACCTTTGATTTTTCTAATTACAAGTTTTGAACCTCCCTAGGCTGATATTTTCTTAGCGCCTAAGTCTTTGAGTAAGTGCAGACCAAGGAGAAGGGTCTCATATTCCGCAACGTTATTGGTACATTGGAATTCTAATCTGAAAGAATGACCTTCATTAGTATTGTGTATCCAAATGTCAGCCCCTGAACCAGTTTTGCCACAGGAACCATCAAAGCTTATACTCCAAAGAGTTTCCTTTTCATACGTGTTACTAAGCTATTTTTCAGGTTTCTTAGAGTTTTGATCATCAATTTCTTTATCTAGGGATGAGTAATGTTTCTTTGACAGTTTGAATTCTTCTTCATTTCCTTTTATCTGCTCATTTATATCACTTTCATTGTATAAGATAAAATAATCTAAATTGGAATGAATGGAATATACTGGAGTATTGTTTGGCCTATCTAGGTTGCTTACCATATATTTCATGCGAGTTTCTCAGTACAACCTCCTAGTTTGGTTAAAGACCGGGATGGTAGAAAATGACATGTCCATTTGGAGGCTACCTCGTATTTTGGCAGCCCATGATCTTGATAATAGCATTCCATACTTGGGAGGAATATCAGCCACCACTACGTCCATGACTAGGCTTTTAGCCGGTATTTGTGTTAGAGTTAAACACAAGTTCTTTATTAGGCCTAAGCATTTGACCCTACTTGAATCGAATGAGTACAAGTCTTTGTAAGGTTTAGTTACCTCTAGGCCCAAACTCTCCATGACTAATTTAGGCATGAGGTTATGGGAAGCACCGAAATCTATCATGGCGTTCTGTAATATCTTGTCATGGATGTTCAAACTTACGTAGAATGGGGAAACAGTTCCTTCTTGGTATTCACCTTCTATTTTGGGACCAAATAAAAGCTCGGGTTTGTCATCTGTCAGATTTAAAGTATCTGCATCATTTTATATGTTTAAGAATTTAAAGATTTGAGATCTGTACCTATCTACAGTTACTATCTCAGTGAAGGGTATGGTTATCTTGATTTTGGCAATTTCTCCTTCGAAACTAAAAGGTGTTTGGGTTTTGCGCATATTCATCTCAGTTCGATCAGCCATAAATTCTTATATATTCTTGAATTGCTGATTTTGATTCGGGTTTTTGCTCAATATAGTTGTTTCAAGAATCTTAGTAGAGGTACTAGGACAATTGCGATCAAGGCTTGCCTGGCTAGTTTTGTCTTTGTTTTGGTCAGTTCTCTTAGCCATGATTTTGTTACCATCTATTGTTCTTTTAATAATGGTGTCGGGGGCTTTTGTAACCATAGTGTCTGAGCTACCTTTCTTATAGTTGTCTTGGTTTTTCTTACTCCTAAGATCATATTTCCTATGAGCTTCCATTATGGCGTTTTGTAATCCTATTTCAGGATCTTCGGGGTCCTCATAATTTGTTTCATTTTGGTTTGAGGAGAAGAAAACTTGTTCTTCTTCTGTGAGTAAAACCCCACCCTCGCTATCAGAACCTATCAAGTTTAAGTGATTTTCATCAAGTGGTTCCGTATCTCTTTCTACCTCATCAACATAATTTCCATGGAAAGGTGGACTGACCTATTGATCATTCTCCCTTGGTTTGTTTTGCAGTGGGTCTCTTATAAAGTTTTGGTTTCAATTTTTGTTTTGAGGATTTGGTTGGTTGTCCTTAAGAGGTGATTTTTCATTCAGATTCATTCTTTCCCACATTCTCTCCATGGATTTGACTAGGTTGTCTATTCTGGGATCTGAGGAGGAAACTGAAGGTATGTCCTCATCTTGGTATGTGACTGTCTTTTCTGATCTGATCCTAGCTCTCTTTTTAGCTAGGTTGGCTTCGGCACTAATAGCTACCTTTTGCATTTCTTCTAAAGTTGCGGGGTCTCTTTCTCTTAGTTGGTATGTCATATCTGGATCGAAACCTTTGGGAAATTTTTCTAATGCTGAGCCAAGTGGAGGTTTCATGTGAGGCAGGAGGGCGCTATAGACATTGTTGAACCTAGTGCAATAGTCCTGAACACTTTCCCCAATATTCCTTTTAAGATTGTTATATTCAGAAAGGATTTGGATAGGGTTTTTCCTGATTTCCCACCTGTTTATGAAAGTTTGGTAAAGTGTTGGGAGATCATGTATAATGTTAGGAGCTAAGCTTTTAAACCATTTCTTAGGTTCTCCGCCTAGGCTTTGGGCGAACATTCTCATTTTTATGGTTTCAGCTTCTAATTCCATATAGTCAAAAGAATCACTAATTCTATCTACATGTTGTTGAGAAGTAGAAGCCTCAACTCCGATGAAGTGTGGGATTCGGGATTGGTAATCTTTCTCCAAAGGTAGCAAAGGCAATGGTAACACTAAGGGCACATACCAAGTTTCCATGATGGGAGCTTATGGTAGATTTATAGTATGAGGATTTGTGGTATGGGATGAGGTGATTTGCACAGTGATGGTCTGAATGGGTGTGGTGGAGGTGCTTGGACTTGTAGACTGATTCTGAGCAAATTTGGGGTGATAAGAGCCAAAGTGGTGGAGAAGTTGAAAATCAGGAGGTGTAGTGGGTGAGGCTTCTCTTCTAGGACTCTATTACAAATCTAAGGGGTCAAAATCGGCAAGGTTGATTTTACTTTGTGACTTGCTTCTAAAAAGGGCCTTTGCTGAACTCAAGTCAAACTGGGAATCTTGCAAGGATGTAAGATGTTCAGGTACAAAGATTGCTTTGTGGAATGTCCTATCGGTAGCTAAGTTACTAATTTCAGAAATTTTCCACAAAATATTATCTGGGTCATCAACTATGATAGGGGGAGTTGGGTCCGGGTGAGATCTGGTATTAATTCTTCGTGAAGCCAGATTTCAAAGTCAAAGTTTAGAGAGGGTGATAGTTGCGATTTTTTTTTTTTTGGATGGTTGGCCTCTCTAGGGGTTTTGCGGATGTGAGTAAGGTAAAAACTAAATGAAGGCTAGTGGAGTCACCAAGTGGATGTTTTTGAGATTTATGGTCCACCACCAATACTAACAAAGATGTTTGTAGGAAAAAAAAATTCTAGAAAACCTTTATGTGAAAACTTGCAAGAATGACTTAAAACTTAGTTCAACAGTTTTGCTAGATTGTTGAGAAAGCTATAGTTCTATTTTCAAGTTATTCTGTTGATTTCCTATGTTTAGATGAAGATTTATAAATCCCTAAGTTGTACTTAGTTTGTCACTGATTTCATAGGTTGCATCATGAACTTTGTGTTTTTTGGAAAGGCAAGTCAACAGGATAGTATGATTTATGAAATTTTTGGTTTTTTATGGAGTATTAGGTCTACTAGAGGCTAGTGGAGTCGCCAGGTGGATGTTTTGTTGTTTTTAGAGATATGTATTTATGGTCCACCACCAATAACTGAGAAAAAGCCAATCTAGGGATGCTTTTTTTGGGGTTTTCTGAGTTCCTATATGCAGCCTAGTTTACAAGAGTGTTCTATAGTTGAATCATCATTTTTCTAAGATGGTGAAACAATAAGAGTTTACTCTAAATGACTTTGTAGGTTGTTTGTTTGATTTTAATTTTGAAGGACTAATGAGTCTATAAGAGTTTGCTAGACTGTTATGTACTCATTAGGTCCCACCATGATCGCCATTATGTTAGGGAGTGGTGGGATAAATCGACAAGATAGTCTTCTTAAGGGATGCTGAAATGTTTAGGGAATTCTAAGTTTGTTTATTACTCAGGGTCCCACCATGATCACCATTATGTTAGTGTGGCAATGAGGTGGCAGAAAATCACTGGATATTCTTTAATTGAGGGATTCTAAAGTCCTAAGGTATACTTAGATTGTCACTAACTCAAGGTCCCACCATGATCGCCATTATGTTAGGGTCCCGTGATTTGGAAAATTAGCAAGCCAAGTGACAGGGTAACATCAAACCAACTTTGGAGCCCTAGGACCTAGCCTTCCGGGACTTAGAGAGGGCTCTCTCTATTATGAAAAGGATGTAAACTTGTTTTATTTTTGTATATTTGATTTTAGGCTAGTTGTTGAGTATGTTTTTAGTTTGTTTTAGGTTTTTTAGGGGGAACTGATCAAAGGATAAATAGATAAAGAGTTTTTAAGATCAACTGGGCTATGGGGTCGAAAAGGTAGAGACTATCTCTAATGGTGGACAAGGTATATTGCAGGGCCGATTTGGTCGAGATAAATGGATTCTTTGGGTGAAAATGAAATGATATGGACACTAAGTTTGTGAAGGAAAAAGAGGTTTTAAGAATAAATATTTAAACAACAAACATTCATGTAGTAGGGCGGACCATTAATCACAATAAATTAAACTCAAACTGATAGATGCATAAAAATAAACAATCAGGTGATGCATAGAAGTATAAGACCCTCTAACTTTGGGAAATCACCTTCAGACTTTTGGGAAAACAAATAAGACAAACAAACAACTCAATCTATGAAGAGGGAACTCCTAAACATCATATTTTGAGCTACTGGTAACTTTGAAATAAGACTGCAGAGCATGGGCAAAGGGCAAGATCGAAACAAGACCTCTTTGACTTAACTAAGACAACCAATAATTCAGAGAAAGATTTCAGTGATGGGGTTTTGATTAGCTATGAGTAAGCAGGGCATACCGTGAATCATACTAGACAGCATACATAATAACCATTAATGAAATTGATAACAAGTTCTTAGGGTATCAAAGAGCAGTTAATAATTCTTTGACATAACCAAGAAAGATGAAAACATAGAAGCTGTAATGAATCAGGAAACTTGAGATGCCTCCACGGGCATATCTCAAATCTATTATATACTGAACTACAGCAATCAAGAAGCATGAAAACATGTATGATAAACTAAGGAAACATAACAGATAAGGAACACAATACCATTCACCAAGCCATGGAATCCTACAAACAATCCTCCTCCACCATCCAAGTCAAGCAATAAATTGTCCACTTCATGAGACAAAGTATTTCTTCAAAGCTTGTAATGCTATGTATTGCTCTATAACATCAAGTTTAGCCTCTGGTTATAATGAATTCCCTTGGATTATATAGGCCAAAGAGAAAGAAACCCTCCTAGAGCATCTAGAAGGCCATTGGCCTAATGCAAATATCTGATTTTGTCCTTGAGGCTTTACAAAGCCCAAGGCACAAAATATCCTCAAAAATATCTATTTAAGCCAAAAATATCAATAAAATTGACTTCTAATCTCTGACATAGAGTTAAAAATAGCTAAACGCACATTTGGATGATCATATTCAGAAAACTGCTTTTTAAGCCAAAATGCTACAGGAGCGTAGCAGCAGAAAGAATCCTATTTTACAGACAACTTTTGAGGGACATCCCGATGTCAAAATGAGGCTCGTGATAGCACGTTGGAAAGCCCTGGATGTCTAGTTTCTGGAACTACTTGATTTTTCCCGAACTGATCCCTAGAAGTCTATCAAAAGGTGGACTGAGTGATAAAACCCAGGAGGGTCTCATCTGCTGATATGTGTGGTAGAAAGGTGAATTTTGACTGATTTTTGCCTCTTTGGGGGACCAAAACACCTCCTTTTGATCTGAAAATTTGTAAGTAGCTACCTCCAAATTTAATACATCCAAAAAAATGACTTTCATGAGCTGAGGATGCTCCTAGCACACATGGCAACGCCTAGAAAAATGTGCAATTAGGGCCAAAAAACACCAAAAACAAGATCATAACAAAATTTGCTCAATT